>VZSC01000937.1:0-115179 GCA_013398225.1 Steatornis caripensis | reverse complement strand
GCTCGCAGCTCTCTCAGCCTTTCCTTGTACATTAGATGCTCCATCCGTTTCATCATCTCTGTAGGCGTTCACTGGGCTCTCTCCGGTAGCTCCATATATATTTTATTTGGTCAACTAGAAATGCCCCTGGGAATTAATGCTGTCTCAGTCAGCATTCAGTCTCCTGGGGTGCCTTCCATCCTGACCACTCGTACATATCTTCATTTGAAGTGGTATCTGTGGCCCAAAGAAAGGAGCGCAGAGCAGCCTGGCTCCTAAGGACGTGATGCCTGAGAAATACACGTTGAAATCTGGCCCTCGTGCGAGCACTTCCAGGTCCAGAAATCACACGTACGGACCTAATGGTGTCTGCAGCTGTGGCCAAAGGACCAGTCTCTGTCTCCTCTTTAACCTGTCAAACTCCAGAAACCAGCAGGTACTTGGAGCAAGTCCTCTCACTTGAGCTTTATGTAATTTCTTATCAGCCTGAGAAAAATAAGAGGAAAAAAAATCTTGCAAGACACTCTCTGCTAACTGCGTTAACAGCACCGTCTGCTGAATCGGTTTCAAAGCAAAGCAGAGATCCAGCCCAAACCTAAGCACCGTCCCACGAAGTTATAGAAGCTGCTATAAACTAACTCATTTTTGCATTAGGGAACTTAGAGAATGGATATCCAAGTTTATTTCAGCATTACAAAAGCCTCCCCCATCCCCAAAAATTGCTTGCTGAAGGCCTGTTTTATGTTTCTGAAGTCTTCCTACTGACTTCATTGAAAGCCAGATCAGATTCTGAACTGTTTAAAGTTAGTATCTCATCCGTACATTATTTACAAGCAGAATGTGATGCGTGATATTGGGCCCGTCATAGAAAGTGCAGATTAATATTCAAGTGCAGGAGGAGGGTTTGCATTGGCAAGGGAACTAACATGGAGCTTTTTTTTATAAAAAGAGGTTCCTAGTCCTTCAGGAGTTGTAATATTTCTTTTTTGATTTGGAAGATAATATCAATATCGAGTGTTTCTTCTTGTGTTTCCTACCATGTATACATTTAGAGAACTAAATCATAAATGTCTTTTGCTTCTAAATGATTAACTGTTCAAATAAAGCACTGTCACGTAGCTCCACTTTTAACATTGGCGCTGTGAATTAACCCGGAGACATTGCAATCAGCATTTAATCCCATCTGCCTCAATGTAACTCACACAACTCTCTTGCTCCGGTTGTCTGCATTTGGCTCGCCCCTCGCTGCTTTTGCGCTGCAAAGGAAACTGGGGCTTTCTTCCATATCTTACTGTTTAGATTGCTAGGCATATGTCTACAAAAACATTTTCCAATTTTCTTTTTTTATTTTTTAAGGCTCTTGCTTTGGCGTTTTTCAGTCAGGCCCTGAAGAGACACCTGAAAGGAAAGAAAACAGTACCTGGATGTTAGCTTGTGCAATGCTTCTAATTAAACCTTGCATAATGACAAAAGCCCTCCTGCCATTTGTTGAGATTTTCCCCACAGCATTACGCATCCTCTTAATTAAGAGCAGAAGATAAGTAATACCTATTTTATTCCCCCTTGCTTCCAATTAGTCGCCCATTGATCGTTACCCACTCAACAGTTGACAATTAACAGAGCCCTCACTCTCCGCAGGGCCGGGACGTGTAGTCCTTCAGAAATGACACGTCTAGAATAACGTGAGGGGAGCTGTGTGGGTGAGTAATGGGGTGAGAGGTAGGGGGAAGGGGAGGAGAAGGCCACCCAAGTGGAACAAAAGACGTGTAACATATGCAAATGTTCAGTATGCGGCATGTGTTTTATACGCTGGATGTACATGAGGTCATATACAAAGCTCAGCTGGCGGCTGTGCAGCTTTTGGGAGGCATGGGAATTTAAGGGAACACTTGAGCTCTCGTATGATCAAACGTACCTAGTCCTCTGTCTCTGAGATGCAAAGTGGTTCCTGATTTGGCTCTTTGCCACTGCTTTTTTAGGAGAGCAGGAGTTAGCATCTGCTTCTCCACCGCCACCAGGCTGGAGACTGTGGGCTGTGTCAGTACAGCCCCTGCCAAGTCACCCCAAGACCCGTTTGCAGCTGCACCCAGTCATGCCCAAGGTGCTGCCAAAGGCCTGGAGTGTGGTGGTTCCGGGAGGCAAAGGCACCTCCAGGGAAGCCATGGACCCTTTCTGCATCGCTGCTCCCCTCTGGGAGCCTGGCCCAATGGCAGGGACAGCCCCAGTGGCAGGGACAGCCCCAGCCCCACGCAGTGCCAGGATGAGTGTGCTGGGACCACCGCACCCCTTTCCCAGCACCAGGGATCCTTCCTGTATTAGCAGCATCTTCTAGCTGGGGAAATCCAGCAGCATAGCGGGGCTGGAAGGCAGCCCAGAGCCTGAACTGCGGCAGTGAATAAAGTGTAGGGGATGCCAGGGCTTTCAGGCAGGCCTCTGGCATGCTGGTGAGCCCCAAGGTCAGCGAGTAAGGCTACAGCACAGTCAGAAATCTTCCCTGCATCCTTTTTTCTTTTTCCAGATGAAAATCCATCCATTACAGGGCTCAGGGATTTTGTGTGAAGCTGTGACAATAAGTAGCTGAGCAAACTTCACAAGAGTCTGGGTGCGGGGGCTCGGCAACAGATGCCGATGGACAAAAAAAGCAAACTGCAGCCCTTGGCAAGCTCTAGCCCGGCCGTAGAGGAAGGAGATAAGCTCATCTCTTTGCTCTTTGCCCTTCTAGCTATTCACAGAGCCTCATGCTGAGTTATTCCCAACAATGAGCTGAACAATTAAGTTCCTGTCTGGCCTGGTCAGGAGGATGCAACACTTGCCTTTCAGTCACAGGCACACTGCTCCCATGACTTTTTTTTTGCCAATCTATCTTGAATATATACTATTTACCCCCACCCATAACAGTGAAGATATTTATACTTGGTAACAGAAAGTGCAGTAGAGGCTCACCAGCCTGCTCTAATCTGATCACCTAAATCCCTGGCCGCAGCGACACGCAGGCACTGCGAGCACAGCTGGTGCTGTGACCTTTGCATCTCTCTGTACACAACATGATGCACAGCCCACCAGCTAACGACCTGTTTTTCCTGGGAGGGCACTCTTCTCCCCTTTGGGCCCTCCTGCATACTCGCACCGCAGGCCCCAGACTGCAGACAAGCGCTGGGGAGAAATGTCTTCCTTGCCCGACTTGGAAATCCGCCGCAGGTTGCTCTTTGCAGTAGCCAGAGACCCACAGCTTCACTGGGCTGCGGCAGCAGTGCTTGCTGCTACCGCCCTTCTCCTTGCCTGGGAATAGGGATTAGAACTGATCAAGCCGTGGAAGCCAGGAAAAAATTAAAAAAAAGAAAAAAAAAAAAGAGAAGCTGTTTTGTTGTCGATGTCATTCTGCCCTCAAATCTACTCATTCTGCCCTCAAAACTACTCATGTCTCGGTCTTACACTTTTGTTAAGCATTCAGCTGCAGGGGAGGAATACAAGGACATGGATTGATGTTTGTGTAGGTATAGATGTTTCTGTGTGCAAATTCTGTTTTGAGATATAGATACACACACACACACACACAAGAACTCTGGCTGTATTAAAAATCAACAGAAAATACCTCACAGACTTAAGTGAAGCTAGCATTTCCCCTCTAACATTCAGAATGAACCTCAGTAACCTGGTTTTAGCTGTCAGAAGTTCTGGCAGATTCAGAAGCACTGAGAGGGAGAGGCTAACACCCTATGCCAGTGGCATCCTGGCAGGGGGCCTCTTTCCCTTTTCTGCTGAAAGGACACGGGTTCTCTTTTGCTTTGTGCAGGACAATCTGAAATGGAAGTGCCCCCTTCTTCAGTTAAGATGGCAGGGAATGCCGGCCAAATTGTCAGGAGCCCCTTCTGTGATAAAATTTCCCTGTATATGAGTCACAGGAAATTATAATCACCGCTTACCGAGACTGCAGAACACAATGAGATTTCTGAGCTACAAACAGACTTCAATTATTCTTGAAAGACAGACAGACCCTCAAACCGACACGATTGGAGAAAATAAATATCCTTTTGTCTGCACTGCTGGTGGTAATTTCCCATTAGACAGGAAAAGCATTATTTGATGAATGAATATTGTGTACACATTAGAAGAGGAGCTACTGTGTATCTCCTAATAGCTCTTGCATGCTTGGGCTGAGCCTTGAGTGAGGCCTTTAAAACCCTTGGGTACAATGTGGTAGCATTTATTAGCGTACTGCATTTTTTATTGCAGCTTTTGAAAGAAGGTTGGTGCATATTAAAATAAATTTCAGCAACTTCCCACTCACCTTGAAGTTATGTGGCAAGGTCAAATACATTTAGCAATCGTCTGCCTTCTCGGTCTGCAGGTAGTCCTTTGCAGGCTAGAGGCTTCAGGAGAAACACTCGCACTGGAGACAGATTTTCCATTTATGATTATTCTTGTAATTTTAGCAGTTAATGACTTTTCTATTTTGAATTTACTTTGCTTTTCTACAGTGATAATTAAATCAAAACCAGAACGTCAGAGAGGACTAAGTTGAACACTGTTTGCCGAAGCCAAGGAGTATCATGTCAGAGCCTTTGACAAACTTTGGACTTTTTCAAAGACCTGCCAAGTCTCACATCATTTGCTTCTCATAGAAATATGTTAACAGGCATTAATTGCACTAACCATCCCTTTCGCGACAGCGCTGCATTTCTGCCTGCCATTTTTCCTGGGACTGGTATTGGATGAAGCTCGGCCTAGAGGTGCCTGGGTCATCCCATGGAGTCCTTTCAGCTGCTGGTAGGTTGCCTTTTCTGGAACTTTGCCACCACACCAAGGATCGGTTAGCAGTCAGGTGTGCTGATGGGGGTCTGTTTGGCCAATTGCTTTTATCTGGATGAGATTTATCTAGTCTTACACTAAAAAAAAGTATTGAAGGGAACAGGAGATTTTAAATCTGGTAATTCAGCTTTTACAGTCACCACACCACTATTTGTGGTGTATACACAGTGCTTAAAAAGAGGTTTTTATTAATTTATAGCAAAGATGCTAACAACTTTGTTTAAATTTTTGCTAATGTTTTTATTTGAGAGATTAAAAAACCCAAACAACAAAACTCCCAACATTAAGAAAAAGAAGCAGAAGAGCTACCGATGAGAAATGTTCCGGATTTGCCACTCTGCAGTGGCAACCAGTCTGCACACAAGCCAGCTGCAGGCAGAGGTGTGGCAGAGACCAACATGGTACTCGTAAGACTGAATGCGATACAAGAAACAACAAACCCAAGAACCAGAAGTAAAGGCCATAAAACCCCAACAATGCCCCATCTGAGTCTTACTTCCGACGAGAAACATAGGCAAAACTAATGTTTTAGGCTCATCCCGCATTACAGACGGAAACTGCACTGAAGTTTGTGGCATAGCAAAGGCTGCTAAGGAACTTGGCAGAATGGCCATGCTTTGCCACCGAGCACTGGGCTGACTACGTGACATTTTGGCTTCGCCAGCCCGCTGAGTTACTACGGAGTCCTCAGTTCAGTGGATGACGTTTTAAGGCAGGGGGGGTAGCTGTGGGAAAAAGAGGACCACAACTTGCTTTGTAAGTACTAAGAGGAGGCTAAAAGTCCAACAAGAATTATGGCCTCTTCAGTACTCCACAGCTACAGGTACAGCAACATCGAATATATCATGTACATAACATTACTTATAGACTCTACATGTAAAACGTTAAGCAATTTATCATGGAAATCTGGTAACAAGCAACATTGCCGTATAAATTCACACTTGAAGAAAGGCTAAGTGTGGAACCTTCCTTTGCAAGGGGATTTTCAGTCAATGTTTTGTATAGAAAATATCGAAACGACAATGATAATTTGTTCTCTGACTCTCAATTCATTATTGGGTTAGTTTTCAGGAACAGAAGAAGGTTCTCTTTAGAAAACTTGTCAATATTCAGAATATGATTTTACAATCTAAGAATTAAATAATTTAAAAAAGTTTCAACTGTCAGGAAGTCTTACTTGGCTGCAGTATTTTAAAGCAATAACAGCAAAACAAGGCATAGAAAAATCTTTTCCTGCAACGCTTGTAAATGTAAAAGTATTCACGTTAAATGCAACAGAACTATTAAAGAATAAACTGCTTGTAGGACAGAGAAACGAGAGACAAGCTGTGCGTTCAATCATCTTCCTTACAGTTGAACTCCAGCTGTTTAAAGACATATTGACTTCATAATTTGGAAAATGATGTCCCAAAGGTCTGCATACTCCTATGAAATACGATGCCCCAAATGGCAGGACACCCCTTCTCGAAAAGTTTTTATCTCGTCTCCACCATTATCTAGCTCCACAGTTTAAACAAAAGAACAACTATCCAAATGTAAAATGCTCTTTTTTTTTTAATTACTAAATTAAGAAAGTTAAACAGTTTTAAAATGCAAACTTGCAAATAAACCATAACAAAATGTAATTAAGACTTTAAAATTTGCAAATCAGTATTAAAAACTCAATAGAAATAGAAAGGATTTTTTTTTTTGGTTAAACGTAAGTAATTCAAGGCTGGTACAGACAACTGAAAAGGTAATACTTTGTTCTGTGCATCCTCCATGAAATGCAAAGAAGTGCATAGTAATTCCACTGGAGAGCTTGCAGACATAGAGAAAGTAATTTCATTAGCAGTACAGGACATTTAACACACTTATTTTACAATGGAAAAATGTTACACATAAAACAGAAAAATCCTAGTTGCATGACCAACAGTTTAGCAGGTGGACATGGCTAAAAGGCTATGATTTTAAGACCAACTGAATGTGGTTACACTGCTTAACAAATCTTTTCGAAACATTTCAGCATACATGTTTTGATACAAGAAGTCCTTGCAGTTTCAATTTTCCAGTTCAAACGGTGATGGTGTAGTTTTCTTGCTTTAAATATGTTCGTTTTAATTTCAAGAACAAATCATCACACACTTGTCAAACATTGGAAACATTACTGTAAATACAGCACATGATTCCTGAAAGAGCAAAGTTACAACCATCTACAGGTACATAATCATAAACAAAAAGTGCAATCCAATTTAAAAAAATCATGCTTGGCAAAAGCCAAAAATTAGATCACTGGCTTTCAGAATCCCACCAGTGTTTTCATGTCTGCAGTAAAATTACCGCTTTCTGGGTACTGCTGCAGCAGGATTCATTCGATTCCCAATGAGCTTCCTCTGCAATAGCACCCATATACTGTATGTACAGGTATGTATATATATATTATATATATTTTATATATAAAAAAGCAAAAAACCAAACACCTGTCCTGATTTTTTATTTTTATTTGTTAAAACATGAAAAAAAATGTTTTAGACAAAGAGGCCACTTCTGAAAATAATACTTTTTAGTTGAATCAGGAGAAGACTAGTTAAAATCACATAGGTTTTGCGTTTTAAAAAAAGGAAAGCACTAGGATCAGTTATTGGCACTGAGTCACTATTTACAATGAACAAAGGTTTTGCAGTTTACATAACATCAATACAATGCAGTTTTGGAGTCTTTGATTAATTAAAAACAAGTGTTTTTCTCCTTTTCATCCAGGACATTCAGATTATTAGGACAAGTGGTTGTAGGCAAGGGCTGTGGAAGTTCCCAGCTTCAGCCCCTCCTGTGCACGGTGGTGCTGGAAGATGCTGCACTCCGGAGAAGCCGATCACAGAGTTGGAAGCTGAAGGACACGTGGGGTAGGGCTGAGAAACACCTGGTAATTCATGACAGTGTCTGGGGAACAGGGATTTACAGGTTGTCACCGGGCTGGTACTGGGGTTCTGTTGCAGTGAAGTAGTCTTCAAGGAAACCCTGCAAATATTCGAACGTTGGACGCTCCTCTGGGTCTTTTTTCCAGCAGTGGATCATAAGCTCGTGCAAGGAGATGGGACAGTCCTGAGGACACGGCATTCGATAACCACGTTCTACTTGCTCCAAGACTTCACGGTTATTCATGCCTGTAAAGGGCAGACAAATCCACACTGTTAAATTACAGGAAAATCAAGCTGAGTACAACTATATCTACAACATACATGGTTTTCTCGATCATACAAAATACTTTTGGTTCAGACAAGTGAAACAAAATCACCCCAATGTCCTGTTTCAGCTCTTCATCTACTGCAAAGTAACCTGGATTATTTTCTTTCTCAGTAGAGGGTTTTAGGATCCGGTGATGAGTAAAACGCTGCTCCCGTGGTTACCCTCTTGGCTTACTCACAATGGGCAGGATTTGGCACGTTCCTGCCCCAACAACAACAGTAGCCGTGAAATATATTATGTGAAGTGGTTAAAGAAAACCAAAAGTACTATTCAGAATTCTAGAAATTCAGATGAATTTCTGAAACCCTCACTGTGAGCGTGGGCTTTTCTTGAAGTGCTCTGTGAGGTTATGCTGCAGAGACCTCAAGATAAACTCTGCTGCTTTGGGCTACCAGGGATGTCCAGCAGCATTATCTTCAACACTGGTTCAGAAGCTGACTACTGCTGATGATCTGCATTCCCTTGACCTGTGCTGGTTAGCATTGTTTCTACTATATTCCACTGTTCCATCCCAACCCAGATGAGAACAAAGTTGCTCAGAAAACAAGCCAACCACCAAGCAAAACAGCTCAACTGCAGAACCGTAGCCATCTCTCACAAAAGGTAAAACGTTCTATTAGTGTCATGCTCGTCTCTAAGAGGCGAGCCAGGCCCTCTGCTACCTTGTCTTTTCTATGCAATCTGCAAGCCTTTCAACCCTCAACTCCTCTGCTGAAGTGTTTTTCACTGTACATTAATTGCAGTCGACCTGAGCTTTGGTTTAAACAGCTCTTGCAGTAATTCTTTTGGCTTTTTAACATTACCAAGAGTAAGACTAGCACTGCAGGCATGCAGAAGTATTTCAGAGAAAGCATGCACATTGACTGCAAGCTTTGTGGCTTGCCAGTTGGCAAGCCCTGCCCCAGTCCTCTGGCTGAAAAATATCTGCAGGTTTCACTGCTCTGACTTAGTGGGTCCTGCCAAGCAGCTCTGCAGAAGAACTAGGAGGGACGCTTAAGTTTCTCCATGACCGAATCTAGAAACCAGCACCTTGATGTTGCTCTTTCGATTGGCTTATCTTCCCCCTGGCTTCCATGACACCATCCTTCCCTTGGTCTCCTCCACTCTGTTCTTCCAGGGAGAGTATCCTCTTGAAGAACTTTCTTTTCCCATCTTCAGGACCTAAGGGATCTTCTCTTCTCCCTCTACCCCATATTTTTGGTAAACGTACTTATGAGAAACAATTCAACCCCCTTCTTCAATACAGATTTATTTGTCTGCTCTGCACCTTGCTTAGTGGGAATAATATCCTCACACTGCATGGCATTTAGGCTGTTAACTTAGCTGTATCCTTGGATTTGGTTTTTACTCTGTGTCCTCATGCCCCGGCTTTGTTTAATTCTTAAAGATATTTTGACAGAAGCATCTGCAAAATACAGCCTTTCCTGAGCATCCATATCCAGATTCTCATCTCATTTGGATTACAAAACACCTTTTCCTTTTATCTTGACAGGGCATTTTTCTCGTGCTGATATCCATTTGCAACGTCTCTGCAAAAGACCATTTTCCTAGCCTGTTGTTGTAACCACCCCTTGCACGGTCTTGCCACTTGCTTCTTGTTGCCTACTATGTGAAATACAAGCTGCTTGTCTTCACTTTCAAAGTATCTCGCAGGCTGCTTCACTAGCACTTAGGCTCTCATTTGGCCGTGTCCCGGCCGATTCACAGTTCTGGTTAGCCTGCTGCAGCACCTTTGATTTTCAAAAAAGCACTGATGTGGTGTTGATCATGGAGGAACCTCCCCAGAAAACTGCCTCATCCTCCTACAAACCTCTCCTTACAGTTCCCTTTAGCAGTGATAATTGCAAAAAGAAAGGTTAGGTTACTGATTTACAGTATTCCCTATCCTGCAGACCAACACTTTAGCACTGATTTCTTGTGTTTGATTTATCACCTGCATCCACACGCTGCATTTTTGGTGTTCAATGTTTATGAGCAGGAACAAACATTTTGTACAGCACCTAAAGTGGTCCAAGGTTAGGACTCCACAGAATGATGAAAATAGAGTAATAATGGTCCTCTGTAGACATCAGATTCTGCACAGAATTAAAGTTCTCCTGTATTATCAATTGCAAACTGATGTTGTTAGGTCACACAGGTTCACAAGCAACCAGAAAAGCTTGCCACACACGGAACAAACTTTTGGGTGTTCCTCATTACCCAATAGGAACATTTTCAAACATATTCTACTTTATTATTAAATGACAAAACAATGCTAGTGGTCTGTTAGTCATCACCAACCCAAAGGCAGCACCAACTCAAACCTCCTGGCCTTGCTGTTTTCAAGATTCTACAATAAAAAAAATGAAGATCTTGCTCACGTTGTGTTCTCGATATAAGGTTTTTTTTAAAATTTGTCTTTTGAACAAAAAAATGCACCTTTTGAATTGGCTGAATAACTTCATGGTTTGGGATAAGAACTTCTGTGCTTTGCTTCCTTTACGCATTAAAGGCTACGAAAACATGTGTTGGCAGTAACTCATCTATTGTATATACCTAAACCCCAAACAAACTGCATTCTTTGTTTTTATTTTGGCAGTACCCCTTTAAGTACAACATGAGCGGAAGCAACAGCAGCAGAAAAGCTCCTTCCCAACTGATTTGTTATTCTAAGATATCAAATGTTTGGTATTTTTATCCAGTGCATTACTCAGTGCTGCAAAGCACGCTCTGAAACTTGATAACAAACTGTATGCTGGAAGAGAAACCCTGAGGAGAGCGAGGGGGTAGGAAAAACATGAACAGCACTTTACTTCCTTTTTTTTAAAAAAAAAAAGAGATAGAAAAAAAAAGGACATAAAAGAGGCATTTCTGTCTGAAACCATAGTCATTTTCTGTCCCTGGAAAGTCAGTGAAGTCAGGTTTTTCTCATCACAGTATAATCCAGGAAAATGCCCTTCTTTTCCTTTCTCCTTTCCTCTCCCTCCCAGTAAAACCCAGATATGAAACTAAATCAAGTAATCCTCATGTTTCCTACTGGAGTTCATAAGTCCAGCAAGGGCTGCAGCACCTAGGCCTTGCCAAGGAAATTCTGCTGGTTTTGACATGTGCTAGTAATTTAAAAAAGGAGTTTCAAATACATTTTTTTGCAAAATTGATTGGATTATTAGTGAGGCTTATAAAAATAGCAGTGTTTCAGGTATAATTTTACCTCTTAAAAGGCCTATTTATGTTTACAAACCGCTTCTCTAGATTTGCTTATCTTATCCTACAAGTATTAGTGTTTCTTTTTTGATAGCAGGACCCTGTTGTATCTGGGCTTCTAACATCACAAAGAGAATATTTGAACAATCTGTTCAACTCCTCTCTCCTAATGAATACCCGAGAGTTTCAACTCTTTTGGTAAATAATGAATGAAATCCTGCTTGCAGTATGCTTCTAGACCCCTTAAAAGTTTATCCTAAAGTCCTTAGATCTGTGGAATAAACTACTCAGCAATATTCTTCTGTAGAATACAGCTGTTTCACCTGCTTGAAAATCAGTTTGCGCTCACGATGTTTCTAGAACTACCATTTGGACAAAGAAGGAAGCACCTAATTTCCAAAAGATGGCTTTTCCATTAGCTTTTTATTCCCTGAGAAGAGCAAAAATGAAATAACCTCCCACTGTCCAGCTTTGTTAGTGAAACCTCCAAAAATCTTAGGATGCCACAGGATATGGGTACTTTAATGCTCAATACAATGAAAATCTACTGCCAGTACGGACTGGGGACAGAAATTCAATGTGGCTTGACTTTTCCTAGAAAAGCTGCAGTATTAAGAGTTACTGTGGCATAAAAGAGGCTGTAAAGTTTCCAGTTGTGGCTAAAGAAAACACTGGAAAGTGCTTTGGAGTGCTCTGAGGAGCTTGACTAGATGGAGCACAGCAGATGTGCAAATAGCACAGATCTGGGCAACACTGCTCTTCCAGAAGACAGGAAACATTACTGTAACTAGGCAGCATCCCCACCTCCAAAGCTAATAAACTATATAGATTACTTTGGGCAACATGAAGTCCAGTGAGAACAGCGAGGGTTTTAAGCCAGTTTATTCTTGCTTTCTTCTGTTGGACTGAGAATTACGCTCCTTCGAGACCCACCGCATGCTTTTAGACCAACGATCAAACTAATACAGACACAAATGCTTAAAGCACGACTCTTAAAACAACAGCTCAGCTGCTGTCCATCCCCCAAAATGCTGTATTTCAGATTCCCCAAGAATCCAGAGCTGTGCCTCTGCTCATGTTCAAAGGTTCCTCAGACATGGACGTGTTGGCCCTTCTCTAGTACACAGCTGAGGCTGTGTAGTCCTCCAGAGGGGCTGGATCGCGTTGGCACCCAGAGCATGCTCTCAAAAGAGAGAGGTACAATGGAGACAGGTTGATTTTTGGATTTTGTTCAGTTTGATCTAGAAGCAGAGTTCCTAACTTCCATGGGCAGCCCCAAAGAAAAGCCAGAGGACAGGGCACAGGGATGGGATGTAGGGCTTAGGCAGGGAGATTATTCTGAACGCAGGCACGAAGAGGAAAGCTGCTCCAAAAGGAAGACAACCTTTGAAGCATAATGCTGTTCTTACCGAGTACAATATGAGAAACAGCCTTGGTTGAAGGGCGAAGATGAGGACACCTGTCAAAAGTCAGTCTTGCTTGTGGGAGCTATAGGGTCTGGGGCAATGCTTGATTATGAACTCTAGTCTGATCTTCATCTATGCCAGCAAAATCTCTATTGCTCACATGTCCCGCCACAGCCTCTCTTCCAAAATGGGGCATCAGGACAGGGACTGGTTGAAATCTGGGCGACAATGAATGCCAAGTCCTGTTCCACACGGTCTCTTCCCCTCCTATATACTGCCTGCCTTCTCCTTCTGTGCTCCTCGTTATGCTTCTCCCTCCTTCCATACAAGCTTAAAACAATGGCTGGTTCTCCAAGGCATGAAGTATAGTGCCCTGCAGGCACGGTTACCACTGCAAGACTGGGGTGTGTGCTATAAATAACCTCTCCAGCCACTAAGATCTTGTCAAGCAAGACAGAAATCCCTTTGTCTGAGGGCCTCTCCCAGCTTCCCCCAGCCTGCTACAAGCTATAAGCAGGAACATCAGGACAACATGCCCACAACTCCTTCAGAAACTGCATATTACAGCAGAGCGACAGCTCCATGACCCTCTTTGTTTCAAGGCTCACTCTTTCCAGAGCCTGCAAATCCACATGCCTTGGGTGCTAAAGCGGTTGGCAGTGCCTACAAACTGCATTCTCTCATCTATAGGTTGTCTACTTGGGTGAAGAGGGCTGAGTCTTGCCTCTCAGGGTGGTTGAACTCCCATCTTTTCCTCTTCATGCAAGCCACGCCACAATGGCAGGAAAAGCCCTGTGGGTGCGTCTGAACCCTACTCCCTGCCCCAAACAGGCATCTGAATTCATATAACTTTATCCTTCCCGGAGGTCCTTCCTCTCCCCAGCATGAAGCAGGAGATGGATGATCCTTTCTATGTTGGGGAAAAGAAAGTCTTTTCTGAGGAGCTCGGGAGGTCTTTGTCACCTTGGTAAGTCCAAGCACTCTTTTCAACGCACATGTAAAGACGGACTCTTCCGAGACAGCCCCGGTTCCCCTCCACTGTTGCCTCAGCCTATAAAAGCTTTCCCAGTTAGGGTCTGGGAAATGAGACCAAACTGAAATCTCTAAAGACTTTGGAAATTTGAATTTAAAATAGAGGCTGCCCTTAGGTCAAACTGACAGAGAGGGAATTGACGGTGACCATGAGAATGGTTAAGGCCCCCTGGCTAAGCAGGGTGAGAGTCCTGGTGGGGAGGAAGGGTCCTGGCATAGAGCAGTACATGACCATCCAGAAAATTGCTGATGTGATACGTAACACACAGAAAGTTGCTTCCAGCTACTTGATGTCTTCCTAGCACGGGTAGGGAAGAGTGAGCCGGAAGGACTTACAGTGTGTGAAGGTTTTATGTAGCGAGGGATGAAGGGGGAGGATGGCGCTGAAAGAGGAGAGACACCACTGGTTATCTTCGATATGCTCAAACTGCCACGTAATAAAACTGTCCACATTTTCAGGATGCAGACCATGCCTGAGATTTCTGTCGCGGGTCCTACAAGAAGCTATATATTGCAAGCACTTAAATGCACATCCAGTGGCCTCTTTCTCCTTCAGGGAGGGAAAGGAACACTCGGGAAGTGCAGACATTCTCTGCTGCCATGGTCAACACTCTGTTCAGTTACACTTGTGAGTTAATATGAGGCTTAGTCACTTTTGCCTGGAACAGTATTTTTCCTCTATGTGTGTGTGTGTCTGTGCTCATGCACGTGATAAGAGACGAGGCTGGGTACTAAGCATCTCTACCCCACCAACGTGAAGTTCAGGGAAAAAACCTCACCTTAACTCTGCCCTGGCTGGTGAGAGCCCCCGTGCACCCGCTCTGCTGGGAGTGACAAGCAATTTCCTCTTCCTGCAGTCCAGCCAGGAGGGTTGCCCACCCTCAGAGGTGACACCGTATCAGCTAAGTCTCACACATCTTTCTGTCTTTGACCTTTGCACACTGTGCCATGTCTGCATTGAACCTCAATACAGCCGCGGAAATCACGGCCTTCCCGTGCCACTGCCAGTAATCCTCGTGGCAAGAAGACCTTTGTGCCGGCTAGTGACACAAGCCACTCCGTGTGGTGACAACACCCGCTTTCCTTTAACCGTATGGGAAATGCTGGGCAGAGGGACTCATCCGTCCCACAGAAACACGTCACCTCGCTTTCTGATGCCTCATTCTGTTGTCGCAGTCACAGCTTTGCTAAGCTGCTCCCTGTTAATCGTGACAAAATTCACTGCTGATCATGAGATGCTTTCTAGTCCCCATATTCTCTTCCCGAGTATCAGCTACTGGCTGCTAGGTGCTAGCAAAGTTGAAAATCCTAGTAAAACTCTGGGAGTTTAGTTTTGCTGAGTTCAGCCTTCTGAAGACGCGTGAGATACCATACCCTTGAACTCCACCTTGATGCTCCTCCTGCACAATTTGATGTATGGATCTGACTGCTTGATGATGGCACAGATTGGAAAATTGAAACTGCTTTAGGGCACTTTCCATTAAATCAGCTGTAGTGCACACAGCCATACTGGTGAATATTTAGAATTTTTTTTTTTTTTATAAAAGGAATAAAGACGCAGCTAGATGCCCCGTTGTTAGTATCTGCGCTGATAAGAAAATGAAGGGATTAAATTCTTTTCCGTGTAATGCACTACTTTCACCCCACCCATTTGCTCTTCACCTGAATGGCTGCAATCTTCAGGGGGAGCAACAGAATGAAAAGCTCTTTCTGCATAGGCGGATCCAATCACCTCTCCTACAAATCTTAATCCATCGGATACTTGGCAGGGTTTCAACAAAGAGCCACGGGGCCTCTGGTTCCCCCATGCAGGGAATCTGGCCCTGCTGTGACCCTGCCATGAGCTCCGGTTTGCACATTACAGAATTATTTTCTTTCCTTTCCATCCATCTTGAAAGCAAGGATTGAAATTTTAGAGTTTATAAAAAAGTTTATATTTGGTAGTACCAGACATTCAGACAGTCATCAAACCTTGCAGAGAACCAGACTGACAGAATACATAGAGTAATGTCACTCTGGGAGCTTAACTGTTGGTACCTTAAAATGAATGCAATACTACAGAGAGCTATTTGCTCCTTAGTATAGTAATTTTACATTGCTTTCATTATGTGGCTAGAAAGTATATTTATTGAATTGAGAAGAATTAAAAAAACTAGAAATGAATATGTTGGATTTCCTGGCCTCTTGTCATTTTTTCATGACCACCACAAAGCAGCTTTCAGAGTCAGGACTGTTTTCAAGGATACACAGAACTTACACATGATAACCATCCTCCTTTGAGCCCAGTGAAAATACACATACATTCCAATTGTATATGGCCCCTTTCCCCAGGTGAAGAAGGGTTCAGACTGTTTTCTTACCTGGGTATGGCACTCTCCCTTTTGTTACCAGCTCTGTCAGTAGGATCCCAAAAGACCACACGTCTGACTTTATTGTGAACCGCCCATACAATGCCGCTTCTGGCGCAGTCCATTTAATGGGAAACTTTGCACCTAACGAAAGAATAAATGAGTCTTAGACAGAATACAGAGAGAATCAAAGTATCAGTTCGCAGGTGACTGTTTTGTTCTGCAACACCTGCAGGTGAAAACAGCTGCAGGCAAGTGTTAACAAACAGCTCCATGGAGCATGGTCAGGGGGACAGGTGGGTGGAACATGTAGGACACAAGGAAAGACTTAGCAGGGAAGGGGTGGGTTTGTCCTAAGCCCCAAGAGAAGGCTGAGACATTTTAACTCAGGTTTGAAGTTTTATAAAAGAAAAAAAAAGTTTTAAAAACCAGTAAGCCCAATATAAAATAAATTCTTTCTCCCAAAATGTTTTAAAGTAACATTTCGCTGTGATATTTGCAAGTCAAACACAGTTAGCACGTATGAATACAAGTGAGATTTATTGGAAATGTACCTCCCAGTTTCCCTGCTCAAGCTGAGGAAAATGTAAAACAAGCAAACATGGTAAAAACTTAAATTAAAAACAAACCTAATATTTCACTAGAAACATGTAAGGACTTAAAAATAATACTGCCATTCGAGTTGCTTGGAGTGCAATGATGTCAAGGCACAACTTTGGCCTGTGATTTATAACCTGAGAGTGTACTTTAAGCTCCTGGCACTGAAAAGCCTGTAGTGCCTTAAATACGTGCAGTTCTAATGTGCTCATCCATCATCAGAACTTGCAGGAGCCAGTTGTGGTAAGGATGGTAAGATAACAAGCCTTTAAACACTAATTTATTTGCTTTTCCAATCATTTACTGTTTTCTTAGGGAAAATATTTTCAGTATGACTTTAAAGAAAAGTCTTGTGGTAATAATTAACTCATAGTATGTATGAAAAAATATGCAGACATTTCCCTGGTGCCTTGTATTAACATACAGGCAAAAGAGTCGCATTGCTTATTGCCGATTCCTAGCAACAAACACTCTTGAATTTGGAAACAGACTGAATTTGACTTCTCACCACCCTCTCATAAAAGTCCCCTTAGCTTTCAGGAGGAGCGTGGACAAATCACTCTCAGGGACTGAAGTTACAGCACTGTTTATAGTTTGCTGCCAGCACTGTTCTGCCATCACATTCAGCGCTCCATGCCCCCTGACTTTTGGTATATGCCGCAATCTGACTTGACTCAGAGTACAAAGTAAACATGGTAAGTCTCATCTCCTTACTTAGTAAGACATCAGGTGTGCTAAAATTTTTCCTGCTCTACATGTAAGGGATCCTAAGAGAGAATATTACTCAGAAACAAATACGCTCTTCTAGGGAAAATTGCAGTTGCTCAAGTAAGTCCTGCTAAATTAAAAGACACAAGACAAAGTTTCAAATCCCTAGTGTCTTAAGTCAGGAACTTAAGTCTAGTTAAGCATCAACACATCAGTGGTTAGATTTGCAAAGGTGCCGGAGGGTTTTTGGATGTCTATTCACTTTCAAAAAAGTCTGCCTCTTCTGTATTTTCATTAGTTGATAAGCAGGCAGGAGCTAAAATTCGGGTGCTCAGCTTTGGTCTCAGTCTCCCTAATTTAAGCTTCTTCATGGGACCAATCTCAGTTTACAAGTCTTAAAATTTACAGAACTTCATCTTCTCTTAAAAACTGCCTTGGCCATGATGTCTGAGATCTCTGCAGCAGCCGCCTTCTTTCACTTGAGCCTCCGTCCTGGAAGCTGGCCCTACTGCAGCAGCACCAGCAGCCATGTGGGGTTGGCAATCGGCTCCTCCAGCCACTGGCAGATCCCAGGGCTATACGCTCCTTGCTGATCCCCAGAAAAACTGCAAGCTGAGTATATCTGATGGTCGGCCCATGGCTTTAGATGGGCTTATTCAGGCATGCCATGAATATAAGGGCTAATGTCCTTCTGCCCTCTCATACGTGCAGCTGAGATGATAGTACACACACACCATGCCAGCTGAACGAGTAGATCCAGGCTGGCCAGCAGCCTGAAGGCTTGTACGTTGGCTGGTGGTGTGTGAGATGATAGCCAAGCATGAGAGTTTGCTCGTTTGCGTGTTGCACACATTTTATTCAACACATTTTTTTTTATTTAATCAGTTGTGTTTTTCTGAGAAGCTGAGCCAAACCTGGTCTAATTCCCTTGTGCTTCATACTCAGCTCTAAAGGTAGCAACCACCTACAAGACATATTTGGAGGAAAGAAAGCTCTTCAGAGTCCTTTGTGGCCAGCTCCCCCGGTATTTTTGCCTTCCTCATCTACTGCCGGTGTGGCACTGGGAGGTGAGTATGTGCTGTCCAGGGACCATGGGAAGATGAGAAGCAAAGTAAGTAGGTGAGAAGGGGGGACAATTCCTGCCCTTCCCTCTTCCTGAGAGCTACAGCAGTACAAGCCTCATTGGACTGTGATGAACACTGATGGAGAAGACAAACAGTCTGTGCTGTGGATTTTCCGATGACAGAATAGCTACTCATTACATTTCTATGTTGTCTCTGCGGTGGGTGATTCTCTGGTTAAAACAACTAATACAAAACTCACGTTCTGCATTTTGTGCAATACCTCCTCAACTTCAGTTTGAAGTGATAGACAGGGAGGAGGGAAAGGCAAGGTTGGCAGAGAGTTCACCAGCAGAGCCCTGCTTCATGGTTTTCTGGCTCTGCAATGCATGCTGGACGCTAGATGGTCCAAGAGAGCCTGCAACTCAGTATGGCAGAGCCATGAGTAAGGGGAAAGCAGAGACCAGTGAGGACGCACCAGGCTGGCCACCAGCACAGCTGCTGGTACAGTGCACATGCTGCCATAACACAAAGAGATCACGCACAGCTTGTGTGAATGGGGGTGTGCGTGGTGTGTGTGTGCCTAACAGGGATCCCCCCCAAGGTGCTGCCTCCCATCTAATGTCTAGCACTGAAGACACAGGCAGTCCACTTCTGTGAAAACACAAAAATCTCCAAACGTGTTGAGCACCGCTCTGAAGCCTCCCGATTACTACTGCTATACAAAGCGTTTGCACGGGCCAGATGCTCTACGTGGCTCCTGACTGACACACGGTCTCCGTGCTTACTCTCTGTGCTTACTCTCTTCCCAACACACCACTTCAAAAACCCACCCTCTCCCTCTGCCCAGACCCCAGCAGCTTATTAAACTAGCTGACTTTGTGCTGCAAACAAATTACAGCATCAGATCATCAGATAAAATGCATTTTACTGACAAGCATGTTAATAAATCTGATAAGCCAAATTACCCCAGCTGACAAGGTACCTTATCTCCTACTTTGAAGGCAGATTTTACATCAGTGGGAGGGGACTTATCTTTTTTTCTTTTTTCTGGAGCCCATTTTTTTACAAACTAGTAGATCAGTAACTCCATGTGTACAAACCAACCGTGCACAGCTTTCATTAGGTCAGGATAGCCTGTCTTTGCCCCAAAGCGAGGTACTAATCTGCAGCTTTTATCTCTGTCCCTTTTTTGAAACATTTCAGCCTGGGAAAAGCCTTTTTTGGGTTTCTGCACTGCTCACAACCACATCAAGTCAAAGCTGCTCGTGTAATTTACTGTTAGGGCAGCTGGCCCTGCCTCCTACCTCTGAGGATTTTTGTGAGGTTCAGCTCTGTGCTTGGGACCTCTGCCTGGCTCTGCCAGGCATTCACACAGGCTATCTTCCAGGAGGATTTCCTTGGGAAAAGTCAATCTGTGGCCCTGCTGTAATTCTTCATCGGCTATAAGCAGGTCGCATGATGAAAAGGAGTGGAGGGGGCTAGGATAATTGAGTGACCTTGATGTACAACTCTCAGCATGGTTTCTTGTGTGAGGCAAGCGAAAATCCCTCAGAGCTTTGTTTTTTCAGATCTAAATCTCGATGAAGCAGAAACCTCTGAAATTCATGCCCCAGAGCCACTGCCAGCTTGATAATGATCCTGTTTCCGGAAATGCTACAAAACTNTGATGTACAACTCTCAGCATGGTTTCTTGTGTGAGGCAAGCGAAAATCCCTCAGAGCTTTGTTTTTTCAGATCTAAATCTCGATGAAGCAGAAACCTCTGAAATTCATGCCCCAGAGCCACTGCCAGCTTGATAATGATCCTGTTTCTGGAAATGCTACAAAACTGCTACTCTCGTACCTTAACACCTAACTCAACGCAGCACCCCAAGCTCTAAGACCCCAATACCAGGGGAACTCTTGTGTTAGCAACCAGAGAACATAGCGCAGCACCGAATTGTTCCTGGGTCTGGAAAGGGAAAGCTGCAAAAGGTGAAAACGAAGTGCTGAAGCAAGCATGTAACAGGAAACGAGTCAGCCCTGGTAGGCGATGATGAGTGCCGTGTGGGAGGGACTGCGCAATTACATTTTTTGTGCTGTGAGAACGAACATGAAATTACAAGCCTGGCAAAACATCAGCTATGAGAAGCAGGCTCTACAGGCTGACCCCTCCCCAGGAAGCTGGGTACAAGGGGCAGAACTGTGGGACTAAACACCCCTCTTGCCCTCTGCCTGCACGCCCCCCTTCCCCTTGCCCTTCCTCTTGACCCGGCTGCACTCCTTCTCGCAGAGCAGATGGCATCTCTGTAGGAGCAGCATATCAGTGATCCCCCTCCGGGATCCCGGGGGCTGGCTGTTGAGAAGCAAGAGTCCTTCCTCCTGTCCGCTCCATGGCTGGCCTGGGGAATGGCAGGCAAAGAGCAAGAACAAAGCCCTGGACGTTACAGCCTGCAGTACAGTCAGTCGCAAACAAGAGAGATCTGATTAGCTGGTGAGCTGGGAGCCAAGTCTCTATGAACGGACTGGGGAGAGCCTGGAAGGGGGAAAAAAATCCCTGCTCATTTCTAGGAAATCAAAATAAGAAGCATCACTTGTTTTTAAGCAGTACAGGAAGGGGATATTTCTAAGTGTTAAGAAGGCAAAAATTATCTGAGAGTTTACAAACATGTACTAGAGCTCCCAAAATAGCTCTGACTTGTCTGGAAGGCATCAGAAAGATCCTTATTGTTTCCTGTGTGCTTGGAGCGGCACTGCTGCAAGTGCTGCCAGTGTATGCAGTAGAAACATGGCCTGGAAAATAACTCTGCTCTTCTTTTTTATTAAGGCAATTTTAAATTCGTATCAGCTGCTACTGCTTAGAATAGTAACAACTCTTCCCGTGCAGCTCTGTGGAGCACTCGGCACCCTCCACAAAAATACCATGTGCTTGGCCAAAACTCTGCATAGCTGCGAACCAGATCAGTGTAAGGGAAGCAGAACTGCATGGGAAATCCTGTGCTGGAGGTGATGGGAAGTTTCTCTCTATTCTGTAGGATACCAGAAGTTTTAAGTCTTGTCTTACAGGACTGACACAAGCATCACCACCGATGGAAGGAAACAAGACTGAATGCTTGACACTATGGGGGCAGGAAGATGTTGCAACAGCAACAGCCAAAAGAAGTAAGCCCCAATGGCGCAGGCTGCAATAGAGTCCACCAGTGTAGCCTTTAAAACGGGCGTCACTTTAACAGGCATGTTTTTCCCCTTTGATTACTCACTTCCTCTAAAAGCAAGAGGAGCCAAATGCTCATTACAAGCCAAGAACTTTTTTTTCTATTATTTAATGGCAGTGTATAGCTAGTCACACACTTTAAATCATTAGTGGCATGACCATCTCTTTCCTTCCTGACAATTGCTGAGAAATGGCAGTGCAGACAACGAACTGCTTTTTATTTACCCCTCATAAATCAGGAGCAGTCAGGCCTCCTTTGTTCAAACCAAAAAGAAAATAAGCTGGTCAGTAAAATGTTACCACCAAGCTGAGTAATACCCATACAGGTTCAGGAATCCTGCGCTCTAGCCCGCTGGGGCTCAAAGCATCCCCATCTGTTTCCTTTCAAAATATTTAATCAGAGACAAAAGTGACAGTGGGGGAAGGGAGTAGGAGATCAAGCAAGGCTGGAGAAAACCACCTCTTCCCCATGCCGACAATGAGCTCTGTACTAACACACTTAAGCCAAGAGAGGGACGATTGCTGAGAGCAACCAGAGGCTTTAATCTTCAGATTTTGTAAGGCAAAACATTTCCTTTCTCCCACAGGAGCTGCCAGTCTGGAGCGCTCCCCGTTCCCCTCCCCTCTGCTGGCCAAGCTCTCCTCCCCTGTCAAAATTCCCACTGAAGCAGTAGTCAGCTAGATAAACAGAGCGGTCCCCAGATGCATCCCCTTGGAGGCTGAAGTAATAGGTCATGGGAAACAAGCAGAGGCAACCATTTCCTTCTGATACTGTGGTCTCCACCAAGCAATGCTCAAACTGAAGCTTAACTAAACAAACCAGGACCGAATCCCACTTGAGGAAAAATTCCAGTAGTGTATTAGAAACCAGGTTTCTTCCTCAATAAATTAAAGGCCCTAGGCTCATCCTGGCTGCCCAGCTGGCTTGGAAGCCAGGTTAATTGCAATGAAATGTAAATTGAGAGTGTGTTGCTTGGTCAAAAATGCACCCCTCCCTTGAGCAAGCTACCACTTAAGAAAGGGTCAAAAAACCATTAGTGAAAGTAGGAAAACATTCTACAAGATGCTTGTGATCACAGCTCTTTGGGTGTATCTTTTAAGGAATTCTGTGACTCTGCAGGACTTAAGCCTGACCCTGAGGTCAGGGGAAGGAAGTATTGTCCATTGCCCTGAAGTACTGGAAGGATGGGTGACTTCTCTGTACTTGCACCAAGAGATGAAGCCAGGCAAACATGATTCAGATCTTCAGATCATCAGCGATGCAGGTTGAAAGCTAAACTACTTCTCCCTTCACAGCCACTTCTTCCACAATACAAGTGATTTCTGCCATGGAAGAAGGGCAGGAGATACCCAGAACTACGTTCCCTCTCCCTGCCAGTCCCAGTGTTATGCTTTTCTCAGCTCAAAGTTTTCCCACCCAAAATCCAATACATTTTACTGTCTTAAAAAATCTAAACTTCTCCTCAACATCAGGCAGGCAGGTAGGTTTTCATGGCTTTCTAACATGTGAAGAGGGCAAGACTATTCTGAGAGACTTAAACCAGGAAGAAAACAGGTCATCAGAGATTTCCTAAGGATCAGGAGTCTGAAGAGATCTGGCCAGAAGTAGGTCACATGCTTGTCTATTAAACCAAATAATTAGTCATGTCAAACTATATGTTGGGTGTTTTCCAAAGGGAACACAAGACATGGCAGTAAACCAGACAGAAACGGAGATAATAACAGGACACTTTCAAAGCCGTTTTGCAGACTGGATCTGGCTGTCTTGTTCAAGGAAAACTCTTCTTGTTTTATACAGGGGAAGGGCAAGCAGGCAGCTTTCTGTCTACCAGAGCCTGCAGACCTCCCGTTACCCTGGAGAGAATGACACAAGGCTATTTTTTCTAGCGAGGAGCAATTCCCACCCTCAAGATGAAATCAGTAGTGATTAATTCTCTGCATTAGTACCTACCACAGGTTCTTCAAGCCCCCCACCAAAATAATCAGGCCTTGCTGTCTGAATGAGAAGCAGGCAACTTTTAGGGTGAATGCAGCCTGTGGTCTACATCCCTGTGGCTAGGTACTGCTGACAGCAGTTCAGAGGGGTGTGAATGGCATGAGAGCTGTTGCTCCTGTCCAAGACAAGGCACGCTGAGTACGCTTTGGCTCCTCCCGTCAACACCTGAAAGTTACAGAAAGAGGTCGGCTCTTTCCTAAGAATGAATGGCAAAATCCGTGCTGAAACAGGGACTTCTGGTCAAAAGAAAGAACTCACAACAGGAAGGGGTAAATGCAGGTTATGAAGTACTTAACCGACCTGTGCTTTCTGACGACATACAACAGGGTTTAACAGGACATTCCTCGGCTTTGGCACTGAAATGGACGGAGTGGTATTTACCGACACATATTGAGTAAGCACTACCAATGTACTGCCAACAGAAAGAGAACAAAACTGTAGCTCTGCAAACTTGGACCAACATCTGACAACTAAGCATGACGTGTAAAGAATGACTAACTGCAAAGAGCTTGTGTCACGGCTCGGTCTGGACACACTCACACACACACACACACACACACGTGCGCTTTTTTAAAAAAGCTACAGTGCTCTTTGATACATTTTTATAGTGTATCAGTGGTCAGCTGTGCCAGCACTCTGTGTGGCACTGGAAAACGGCTTTCCTATTAAACTAACTTTTTAAGTTCCCAAAGAAAACATAGGGCTCAGAGAGACAGCTCCATTGCATAGACACACATTTTTTTGACCAATTTGAAATAAAGAAAATAAGGGTAGCACAGCAATGTTGATAGCGGCTAGTAAATACTAGAAGGCATACTATGGAAGAAATAGCTTACATAGGCTTTTCTGGATTACCCCATTCAGGCTTTCAAGACTGGTTAATAAAGTATCCTCTTCGTTATGGCACCATGAGGATCTTGTCTTTACTGTCACTTCACCCACCTGTGCTCTTGTTCATCATCTTTGTTTCATTTTCATTAGTTTTTAAAGAGAAGACAGCTAATAAGACATTCTCTTTAGGACGTGCATTCAGCAGTGAAGTTCTGGGCTAGGAGGTAATACGAGTTCAGGATTTACTGAAAGCAACGCCAAAGCATATGAGAGCGCTTTTTAAAGCCATGTTCTACTCTTCCCCTGTCACAAGAATGACACTCAGTGCTGTGTCTGCCGCTGTATCTACCTTGTCTGGCTGTATATTCGTTGTCTTCAATCAGTCTTGCCAATCCAAAGTCGGCAATCTTGCATATTAGGCCATTCCCCACCAGAATGTTTGCAGATCGCAGATCTCTGTGTATGTAATTCATTCGCTCGATGTACGCCATCCCTGCAGCCACCTGCGAGAAGCATGAGACACAATCGGTGCATTTTAAAGAGAACGCAGACATACACAGGCTATGAAACATATACACCTAAGTGCTCAGTACTCTGAAAACAGACCTGGGCTGCCATGTCCACCAAATTCGGTAACTTCAAAGCTCTTCCTTCTCCATCTTTTAAGAAATCTAGCAAACTCCCTGTAAATGCAAAGTTGACACAATAGAGAGAATTTAGGGAAACAATGGCTATTCATCAAGATGGAGGTGCAGCAATACGTGCAATATTAAAGTCAGCAATGTTTCAAGTTGAAAAATCCCCGCAGTATCTTAGAATTCTCCTCTTAGAATTCTCTTCTATTTAACTTGTTTCACTCTTCATTAAGGTTGGCTTGCAGAAGAGTATGTCACTAGTCCAAAGAGGGTTGCAGGGAAAAGAAACAACATTGTTTTTAATTTTCCTCACCATTATTGAGAAAGCTGATCTTTCTTAACTTTTCCAGTGCTCTTTGAAACTACGTATCTGCTGCTCTCTAAAGGTCTCAGCTAGCTGCAAAGCATCAGCTCGGTTCCAAGCCACACAAGCTATGGAAAAAAATCAGATCCCTGCTCGACCTGCTCCAAAAGAAAGGTCAGCCTGGTAAGTCCAAAGGGGCTAGCATTAACAAAAGCTAATTTTCCTCAGAAATTAGTAGTGCTCCTTCTCTAGGTAACCCATAACTAAATGTAGCATGAACCATTAATTTTAGAAGACCACTATGCAAAACTAGAGAAGACAAAGCTGAGATCAAATGAAAGCAATTCTAGCAAAAGCAGTAAGGACATAGCTCCCCTGTGCAAGGGAAAGCAAGGAGGTTTCCTGCAGCTTTTTAAAAAAGCCTAGGATGCTATAGCTCCCTTCCCAATCTTGTATTCAAACAGAGAATTGTGGCAGTCTCCTTTAAATAAGGTCAGTGAATTGGTTTAATAAATAAGAGAAGACTGATGATTAGGCGTTTCTCCCTTGACAAATCGTCAGCCTCAAGCTCAGATCCAAAGATGTAAAATGTTACAGTAAAAAATAGCAAAGTAAGCCAAAATAAACCATGTACTTCAGAAGGATTTTGAGAAGTCTTTTTTTTTTTTTTAAAGAGGAAAAAGCACATGCTTGTCACTGAGACATATGATTAAAGTGTGGGTTAGTCAGGGCTTGAATGCCTTTGAGGAGGGAGGTGGACAGGCACCTGCCAGGAAAATAAAAATCAACTCCAAATAGACTGAAAAAATGCACTTAAAATTTCAGAGTGTATCCTCCAATGTACAATGAAACTTCCCTGTGATAACTTATGTTTCCTATTTGGTTCATTTGCTTTTCCAAAGCAAGCAGATTTTTTGCTCTGCTCTCAGCACCCCTGCTGGAGATCTGATGGAGCGAAAAGTTTTCTCACTTTACTACGTTGTTTCCAGTTAAGTAGCTTAAAGAAAAAGAGAAAGGAGAAGAGGAAAGGGAAGGGGAATGAGGAGCGAAAGAATCATAGGTTCAAATCATGTATTAAAATGATAAATGGGGTGGACTGAAAATTAAGCTGTGATATGAGAACAAGGTGCATGTGACAGAACTCAGGACTGCGAAAAGAAGATACAGCAATGTGAGGCTGACAAGTAAACACCGAACAAAGATGCCATATGAACTCTCTGGTGCCAGGAAAAGCTAGGATCTTGGGAAGCAGCATGTAATATCACTCGAGGCTAGAAAATGCAATTCTCCACTTGCCAGGGATGTTTAGGTGCTGATGCAGTTGGAAGCACCTAGGCTGCACCAAATTCTCCCTCCTCCACCTAGTGCAAATTTTCTTTGCTCATCTACTGGATTTCAGAATTTTGGGCCAAGTTCAGAGTTGAATTCATAATTCTTCTAAAGCCAGAGTTGAATTTAGCTTCCTTTTCCCTCTCTCCTTCCTCACACGCTTTTCATGCATCACACTGCATCTCCCTCTGTATCCCCAAGGAGCATCAACAAAGGAAATATATTGTTATCAAGGGCAGCAGCTCTAGCTTCACCTTTGCTCATGTACTCCGTGACAATATAGATAGGTTCTTCAGATACCACAGCATAAAGTTGGACCAGTTTGTCATGTTTTAGCTTCTTCATGATTTGGGCTTCCTCTAAGAAGGATTCTGGAGACATAGTGCCGGGCTTCAGGGTCTTGATAGCCACTTTAGTATTTCCGTTCCACGTACCTACAAGTACAGATACTTAGTTAGATTAAACATCTTCTGCTCCTTTTTCTGCCTGATACCTAATACATCCAAGCAATAAACTAGCATGGACACTTAATATAATTACATTTTTAAAGTGTGGTTTCCCACGTTGCCTTAACTTTATATTCCTCCCATGGCTCCCTCATATTTTAGTCTTTTGCTATTACTGGAAAATAGTACCCCCATTGGCACTGGGGCACAATCAATGTTGTCCTACTCAGTCAATGCTTCCACTGATGTCCACAGAAACCTTCTCTGAGTAAGAAACACGGGACTGCTGAAACCCATCTTCATGTATTCCCTTGCTAACAAGTAATTGCTCCAGTCACAGATTTGGATAACAAATCTGGTTAAACCCAGAACTTTCCATTTGCAAAACATTTTAACATTTTGGTTTTGGTCTGAGTCAGAGGAAAAAAAAAATATTCTAAGCAAAATTCCCAAGAAACAAATTCTGAATTGATTTCATTTTAGAAACATGGGCATGTTTCCAAACCGAAATGCGTCTTTTTCCTTCCCCTCCTCATGCACAGAAGCCCAACAGATGCTGATTGAAAACGAGGTGGTTCCTGTCCACTTCACTTTGTTCTTTACTTGCAGGCAGCAATGAAGTGGACAAGTTGCATCATTTTTCAGCCATCATCTACCAAGCCTTCTGTAATACGTGAAAGCCTGCAGAGGACCTGGAGAGAACTGGGGGAGGCTGACTCAGGGCATCCCACAAGAGCTGGGGCTTCACTTGGGTACTTGCAAGGGGGAGAAGGAGGCCTGGAAAGAAAAAAAAGCAGAACACCCACCTATGTTTTTTTGGGGGGAAGGGGGACTGGGGAAGCGAAAGGAAAGTTAAAATGGGCAGAAATATCACTTTGCTAGTGCCTTCTGGTTGTCCCTTGCCCAGACTTGCCAGAACTCGGCTCCAGAGCCAGGGCTGAAATGGCTTTGAATGGGACCTGTGATCTGTTGATGCAGAGCTGCTGTGTGATAAGGCAGAACAATAATAAATGACTTCAGGAATGAATCACATTGGGTAAAAATTACTCCTCTGCACTTAAGTGTGAAGACAGCAGGCAGCCTATAAAGTACATGAAGACTCAGACTCAGACCTAGTTTCTGTAAATTAAGATGTCATCAAAAAAGGTTAACATGTACAATAAGCCTGGTTTGTCTTTGTCAAAAGCACGCCAACAGTTACCAGGCCTCAGCTGCTGCACGGGAACTGGTTAAGCCAAAATAACTTCATCATGTGCTTTTGCAACCTGCCTCAGGTTGCATAACCTGCACAGAGCATAACATGAGCTCGACTGTTTTTTGTGCAAGTGGTCAGGTCCCAGCTGCCACCTCGCCTAGCCGAGGACAGGGGAGGAGCAGCAGGGGAGCCACTACCTGTGTCACCCCTCACTTACAGGGCAATCCCCGCAGCAGCTCAGGGCTTGAGCCACATAATAGAAAAAACAGTGCAGTGCAAGTTCGGTTTTCCCTATGCCTTGATTTTCTCCTGCCAGCTCAGTGCCAGGTGCCGTCACCTCTACCGGTGGTGGAGTAATGTCTCGAGTTCCTACCACCGCCACCTCAGCGCACTTGAGGAGGACTCTTGAGGTCTTAGTTTCACTCAGTCCTTCAAATCAGAGCTGAAGCAGGACTGCAGCACTGCTGAAGCAGTGCTTTAGTGGCACTCCCATGTAAGCTGGGAAGATGCGGTTTCACCTGCTAATTTCAAGCAAGGTGGCCAAAATAATTTCTGACGGGTGAAAGGGAGCGTGTTTTATCTGGAGCCACTGAAGCTCCAGACCACGGAGTGTCGTCAGTCACAGCCGCTTTGCAGAGGTACCGCAAATTATATGAACCAGGAATGCAACCTTATTTTCACGGGCAACAGAGTTTCTGTCACTGGCATGCATACCCTAGGATTTTACCCAGTGTGTAGGATTAACAGGATTAACTGCGTATTATTTGTTTGCATTGCCTTAATAAAAATCCCAGGACTTGTTCTATTACCATGAAGTGTTTTCAGCAGTTCTATTTTTAAATACTTTCATGAATTTTTCCAGTTAAAAAAAGAAAACAAACCAAAAAGGTTAACTTATCCTCTCAGCCCAGATTTAAGCTTGAATTGTTAAATTGTGTTATTGTGGTTTGGTATGTTTCTCTAATAAAAAATTAGCAGACTTCTCCCTGAATTTCCTCCCATATGTAGTTAGTTACTACTTAATGCATTTTTTATTAATTTTTACTGTGTTAATCTATTCAAATTTGGTAATGCTTCAGGGCTGTTAATATATTTTTACTATACATTACTTTAAGAAACTTAATGTCATAATTGTAACAAAAATGTTTGCATTTCTCACAGATATTTGGTACTAGTACTTGGCACTTTATTTCTCATAGATGATTTTAATTTTTTTTTTTAAATTGCATTTGCTCCTTTAGCTTCTTGTATCATTTTAAGATCTATGGCACACAAAGCTGACCACTAAGTTTTAACATCGACCTGACACTCTCACATGCATTCAAGATGGAGAACAGGAAGGTGAAACCACAGTTACCTGGGGATGCCAATATAAAACGCAGGTAGTTTTCTTTGCAACAGGTCAACTGTAATTCTGTGAAATTCTATACATTTCTATATTTCTAGTCTATAAATTCTATAAACTTCGCAGACTTACTGCCATGCTCCTTGCCGTAGTCTTGCAACAGAAAACAGCTGCAAGAACCCAAGAGAGCCTGCTGGTTATTTTGGTTGTACATACTTTTGTGTCACTGCAACAAAAAGAGCAGCCAAACTGCCCCACCAAATTTTTCTGAAGAAACAACATATAGCGATTCTTTATTTGAATTGGTCACCTTAAAAGATGTTACACAGAACACAATTTGCACAAAAATTGAGCCTGCCTCTCATTAAATGACCACTATATTGTGGTTCAATGCTATGGCCACACTAAGATTTAAGTATATTTTAAATTGCTATTGTTTTATAGTCATTAAAAAAATGAGGCCCATAGAGGGGGGCCAGTAAGTAAAGCTGGCAAGTGTGCAGAAGACAATGTCAGCGGATTTGGAAAATGTCAATATTTCTGTACTGCAAAGTGGGGGTTCAGCTGGGCTGGGCAACTCTTGCCGCTATTGTCCCTGATCTCTACATGGAGTTACGGGGTTCTGTTGCAGATACAAATTTCAAAACGTACTTAAAGAAGAGGATGCATGGGAAAGCTAGCTTGACAATGTCAGCTTGCTGATACTTCCCATTATTTTTGAATCGGGAGAGCGGATGGAAGCATTTTCAGGGTCTGATCCCATCAGTGCTAAAACACACAAGGAAAGAAAAATGTCTACTTACCAGATTAATTTCTGGTTAGCCATTCTGCCTTACAAGTTTAGCATCATTCCTATTTCAATACCTAGCAATTGTGTAGTCAGCCAAATAAACCCAATTACTGATGTCGAATGCCCTAACCTTTCATACCAGCGTGTGCAAGTGAAAGGAAGTTTCCCTGTGGATTACTGTATCAAGATCTGACTGGTTTAGGTGATACAGACTAACATTTCATACTATTCTGATCTTTTAGCTTTAAGATCTCTACTTGAAATGCTTATTTCTGCCAAGAGGGCCTTAAAAGATCCATCCAAAGCAAAATATATTCTCTGCCTTACCACGCCACACTTCAGCGAAACACCCCTGACCAAGCTTCTGTTCCAGAAATAATGAATCACGTGCAACTTCCCATGCATCTTTAGCCAATCCAACAGTTTGTGGGGTATTATTCGTAGCAATCACAGTTAAGTTAAAACACAAACCATCAGCTTTCTCTATAGGAGAGGAAATTAATAAAAAAACACACTTATAATCCAAAATTATGCATGCATTGAGAAAGATGGAAGGTGACTTGTCTCTCAGTGCTGCATTAAAGTTCATTTGCAAACACTGATTTCTGGATACTGAAGGTAAGGACTTTTTTGTTAGCTTGCAGAAAAAGGCTCCTTGGTCTAATTAACAGATTACTGTGTGAGCCTTGATTTATTATTAAGACAGAGGTAATTTGTCAAGATCGAAACCTTCCAAGGAAACAAGGAATTTCACTTTTCTTTTGCCATCAATTATAGTCGAAGCTGAAGATTAAAAAATCTCAAAGACATGATTGCAAAGATTTTTCCTAAGAGTTTGAGTTTTGTTCTTTTTTTTCTTGTGGGCCACAGTGTCCTACATTTTCACCTTCCATCTTGTAATCCCCACACAGAGAGCTATTTTAGAATAATTATTTTGCTCCATACCCATCCATACTTCCCCAAACTGCCCATTTCCCAGTCTCTTGATCAACTGTAGGGATTCTCGTGGAATTTCCCAGACATCTTTGGTTTTGACAGACAGATCAGTAAGCCTTGGCATTCCTTTATGACAGGGGACTACTAAGCGGCAGCAAAGACCTGCAGCTCTCTCTGATGGAGCCAGAAGTGAAGCCAACAGCAAAGGAGAGGAAAGAAAAAAAAGTGTGACATGAAACAAAAACAGTAAGCATAAAAACAATGCTACTCACAACAGCTGTTAGTTGCATACCACAAAGCATCCTGGAAGATTAGAAATTGAACACTGAAACATATTCATTTGAGACAGAACAGGAAACATTTTAGTCTCTGCTTCCACAGCCTGAAATGGAAGGTGACCGCCAATGGTTTCTCTTGTGGACTCGGGATTTCCCTTCTCCCACAACGCTGCATTAAGATAGCTTCATGAGTAACTAGTATACTCCAGTACAGCATAACTTTTAAAAAATCACCTGTAAATCACAAGCTGCATTGTTTCTGTACTGAGTAAAAGAAACACAGAGAAGATTCACTTTTTCTGAAAATCACAGCAATGAAAATTTGGCAGACTTTTTTTGCTTACTTTTTTCTAGGTATCCTGGGAAAAGGTATTTTCTATATTCTACTCTGTGAAAATGTGTTTTTGTAGGTGTCCTGTAAAAGACCTTCTCTGCCGTTCTTTCTAGAGCGAACCTTTACTAGCGTATGCAGCCAGTCCTACATTGTTTGGGGCAGGTTCATTATACTTATCGCTTTCAAAGCTTCACAGAAGACTAAACTGTGACAAAAGTCACAAGATATTTTAGCAGGATTAAAACCAATGATATATAAATATATGCATACACACACACATATTATTGTGTAGTATACTATGCTGCACAAAGCAAACTACAATATAAAGCTTGCACAGTGAGTATCTTAAAACAGGTGCGGCAGAGCAGAATAAGGTGGGGAAATGCAATTGTATTTCAGACTCAAACATAATCTTTATTCTCCTATGCAAGATTTATTTCTGGGCAGGTGAACAGTTTGTTTCAGCATTACAAGGTGGGGAAGCCTTGAAGCTCCTTGCAACACCAAGCTCTACCCCCTCAGCAGAAATGTTGTGGGATGGTAGGGAAGTCCCTACAGACACCCTGACGTGGACCTCATTGTGTCTTCTGTGACAAGACAACAAAGACCACTAAACAGGGAAGCTATTAGCTGATGAGTTGGCATGTCTTATTCCAAGAGAATTCCAATGGGAACATTAGGATAGGGACTACTCAAAATATGGATTATATCTGGAAAGCTTCCTCATGAGTTTGGACAGCTGCAGAAAGAAACTGGAGGTTTTTAAGACCTCCTTGTTTACTTTAATTGAAAAAAAAAAAAAGCTTGGCATGCTGGTATTCCAGTTAAGCCTAGGCTGCACGCACGAGAGCTTATGCTTGGCAGGCTGGCTGTTAGGGATTGGGTGAATGGTGCTTCAACTTCAGATGTGCCGTTGCTGGACTTTAGTCTGACATCAGGGTGCCCTGGGGATCTCAATATTTTTCATTTGTAAGTCTCATCTGTGAAAGTCCAGACACTGCAGTTAACTTATTATCCAGGTCAGAAGGGGCTGGGATGAGAGGGAAATCTGGGTAATAAGGGTGCTCGGCAGCACAATGGGAGCACCGTGCAGGGATACCCGTGCTGTGTCTGCACAAAGGTACACTTTGTACTTCCAATTCCTGACCCAGGGCTGCTTACACGAGATAGAACTGCACACTGTCTACCTGGGTAGCCTGGTTCCCAGCTGCCTGGACAGGAGCGGTCCTCCAGCCTGGACAGCTATGGGATGAAGGCTGAAGGGTGGGCTGCAGAGCATACCTGTCCTGCTGTGAAGGCACTGACCTATGGTCTCAGGAGTTGTTCTTCAGGAACCATGCTGATCTTTCTGGAGTCATTTGAGCTCTCCCTAGAAGTAAATCTAGGCACTCACAAGGCATTGTGTTAACCTACCTCCCACAATCCAGAGTACAGAGCAGGCGGTTAGAGGCAGCCTTTATGTTTCGAGTCAGCTGAGGCTGGCATGGAATAAAGGCTTCTGTGTACACCTGGGTCTGGGAGACCGCAGGTGAAACCTCTGGAGTGTGGGTCTGTACCATGCCCTCCTGAGCTACCCTACATGGATCCTATCGATTACACCTCTGTGTTGCACAGAAATGGCTGTTTCCAGATCTATTTGTTTCTGCATCTGTGCATGGAAAATACACCACCCAAATAATTTGACCACAGAAAACTAAAAGTTGACGTATACCAGCTGGTATAGTGGGGCTGAAAATTATCTTCCTTAGATGTGAGGTTTTATACAGCATTTAGCTTAATTTAATGTAGAGTCACCAGAAAGAAGTAGAAATTTTCCCAGGCAGCATACACCCATCAGAAATTGGGCGGAGAAGACGGCCAGATGTCTAGTATGAATAGCGTAAGAATACAGCAGACAGAATACAAAGAATACAGAAAAAACACCCCACAGAGAAGTTGATTTCCCAAGTAAAAATTATGAAAAGTTTTTTAGCAGCGAGCATTTGGGGTCATCTGTTAATATTACGAAAGCTAAAGTAAGGAAAATATAAAAAGCAAAATATTTCAAAATACAAATTTCTGCTTAAAAAATGACTATGTTGAGAAGCATGGCAGTCTTCTATGTAAGAACCGGTTGTCCTGTGCAGAGGATTGGGGGGCTTCAGAGTTGTATCTGTTGTACACCACTCACCAGTGAGAGCAGGATGCACTTTTGGGTTGAATAGTGCATACCACATTTTAATCCCAGGAATTAAAAAAACCCAAACAAACCAAGGCTTAGTGGGTGGACACAAACAGTGTGCATAAAGAAACACCCACCTTGCTGTATTTATTTTTAAAATTAGACCGATTGTAATTTAAATGTTAATACTTTGCACATTGAATGCAAATCCAGTGGGAAAATTTGAGTCAGGTAATACATGCAAACCTTTTGGCCATTGCTTTAGGTGACTGAATTCCACAATGCAATTCCCTGTTTGCTTTATCAGCAGTAGTGTGCTGCAAAACGGTACATATTAGCACTTGCTTATGCACCAGGAATTCATGCTTTGAGATGTGCAAGTCAAATTCAGTAATTCTGTTTGCTTAGAAGAGTGAGAGCAGGCAAAACCTTTACCTCAGTAGAGTGTCAGCTTTTCAAAGCTCTGCTGCTGTACACTGTGAATGGCACTTAAAGCCATTTATAACTGTAATTGGAAAGGGATAATGGAAGATGCATTACAACAAGCAGGAGACATAGCTCAAATGACTCTTTAGGGCATCTTACACATACATCAGCTCAGCAGCAAACACTTTTGTTTTAAAATACTTCAGAGTGCCATGTATTATCTGAAAAATTACCTGAATAATGCTGAACCAGCTGCTGAAGAGTTTCAAATTGTGCTCGAGTTGTGATATAATATCCACCATTGTCAAGTTTACGAATCTTATAATGTTTGACATGATCTCCTTTCATATCATCCCAGTCTCGAATAGACAGGGAATAGGCACCTGTTCCAAGCAAGGGAGAAATAAAACATTGTAAATAGCTTTTAGACAGAAAGATTTTGGTTTGCTGGTCGGTTGTTACAAAGTGAAAGCGAAATTGCTTCCAAAAATGCTTACTGTACCTTGAAAAAGAACAAGTGCATCTAACACAATGAAGCAAGTATCACAGAAATCTGATGATGTTCACACCATGTCCCTTTCCCTCTTTTCTAGAAAGAAATCAGGACTTCTGTATAAATGAAAACTCACATTTTAACCTTTACTGCTTCAGGTTGTTAAATTGACTTTTCCTATTCTAAGTGTCAGGTTACACTGCAAATAGTATACTTTAGGTAAATGCCAGTGGGTGGTAAATATCAAGATTTTCACAGGAAGAACTGGAGATAATGACTTTATATATGTGTAGTGCTGTTACTTGGATCCAAAATGTATTTATAAAAATTAAACAACCAAATTAGCATACTTTGTACGTCACAGTCTTTGGAAGGTGTTACTGCACCAAGACTGTGCACCAGGAGATGTGCAAGAACTACATGTTTCACTTTATAAATCCATGCCTGAGCTTTAGAGCTTACTGGTGGGATTCAGAAGCCCAAACATAGGGGTTAAGTGCCATGTGAGATGCCCCAGGGTTTTCCCACAGGCTGTTTGTTGGATCTACATGGATGCCCTGCAGGCATTTTAAATGGCTCTGGATGCTCATGCCAGGTAAAGGAACCTCAGCAGAGGGGCTGGATTTCGTTTTAGGTGTAGCGGTGGCTGCCTGCAGGTGGATAGTGGGCTTGATTTAGATGCCCACACATAAGCTTCTGCTGCTATTAGGGCAGCTGAATCCCAGCCTGGTTTCCACGAGTGTTATAGCACTGTAGATATCGCTGGCGTAACACAGGTTTGAGCACCAGGTGTCTGCAGTTGTGGGCAGTTGAACTGAACCCCAGCTTCCCGCTGACTGTAAAGGGAGTTTGGCCACCTACATGGGGACCTGCACATTCAGGTGTCTTAACTTGAATCACAGTCCTATTCTACATGCAGTGACACCCACATGTGCCTATAGCGTCAAAAGCAAAGCCCCATTTTACAGCTCAATGCAGTTTCTGAGCAAAAGCATGGCCATTTCAAAGGTGGTGGAGAAGGCAAGTCTTCACTCATGGCTCAGACGAATATCATGTTTACGCAAAGGTAATTCAGACAGTAAAAAGAAAAAAAAATGGAGGTAACTGGCAGCCGCAGAGATCTCAGGAAGGTTCTCCTTCTGGAGCGTGGGCTGCTTTCACTGGTAACCATGTCAGCTAAGGGCAGGAAAGAAAAACCATCAGCAGACAATTTTGGGCCATGTGAAAGGTGGAGTGATTTCCTGCAGGTCTGACAGCAAATAGCACCAACTTCTGCTTATCCCAAGTCGGGGTACTTTTCAACACAGCTGGCAGGTTCATATCCTCCAGAACCACCTCCAGCTAAGTGAAATGGTTTAAAGAACTGCCCCCCCCCCCCCAAGTTAAGAGGTTGAGATTCTCTGTGTTAAGACGTCTTTCCTAGATGTCTCCCCAGGAAGAAGTTTCCCCGACCATGTTAACTGGGAACAGGTTGCACTGGCGGGTGGCTCACGGCCAAGGGAGTGGCAGTGAACAAAAGGTCTCCACCCTGACTCCAAGGACTTCTCAAATTCCCTGTTGTTCGTCCTCTAAATAGGAGGAAAAGAGCCAGCACTTACACAGAAGATTCTGGTTTGTGCAAATGGGAGACACCCTAAGAGGAGTGACAGGATTTTTATTTCTAAGTGTAGAAAAACACTATTTCTTTAGGATATTTTTCTGAGGAGGTTCTCCCACTAAGTACATGTCTCTCAGCTAAGAGTTCCAAGCTTTCTGGCGATTTGCAAGCACATCTTGTCCTTGCTTTGTCCCACCACTCTGGGGTGTACATTGTCAGCCTACTTTCAAAAATTTCCAGGCAGAGTTCTCCACCTCCGCATTGTGAGTTTTGATCCGCTGGCAGCAGCTGTATTTTCTTTAGTCACGCTCCCTGCCTATCTGGTCACTATTTTAGATTCTTTAGGAAAATGTAAACAATCTGTGGCTCCAGGTCTGCAATCAGAGCTGCGTGGGTGGCCCTCTGTGGACCCCCACTGACCTCAGATCAAGTTGCAGGACTGGAGCTTTAGTTCAAATCCGGACAAAAACAAGAACCAAGATGGATTTCATTATTCATTTATGTAGGCTGTTGGCTATTTATACTATTCATTATTATCTGATGATAAATTAAAATATAAGAGATATACATAATAAAACTTTGGATAGAAATACGACATTACAATATATCATACTAATGAATTTTTTTAAAAAAACAAGCCTAAAACCAGACAGCCTTGGAGGGTGGAGATTGAAACCAGGTGAAGGATTATACAGACAAGAGCTGATGAAGTACCTGGGTATTCAGGCACTGAAAAAATGAAAAGCCAGCTCCATATGATTTATTTTGGAAGTAAGAAGAGAAGGCAACCATGATCAAGGGAGGTTAAATTCATGCTGAAGTCATTCATGATGATACTTTTAACATGATCCTGATTAATTTTATTATTGTTATTATTTAAAGCAGAAGGGACCATTCTAGGTCACAAAACAATTCCTGCCTCAAGCCTAAGATGACTAGCTGGAGTAAGGCATTTTGAGAAGACTTATGGGAGAATGCATCATTCAAGCCCTCCCAGCTGACTTTTTTCTCTCTCATGAACAACAAGCTCCCTGTTTTCTTCTAACAACATACTGAAACACTGCAAGGATCAGAAGGGAAACAGACATTTTTGACAAAAAACATGCATGTTTGTTTTTTCCCAATGACTTTGAAGCAAACTGAACCTGAAGATGTATAAAGTCTTAAGTTCAAATACAGAGAAACTAAGCTTTCTGCTTAAGTCCATCCATGATGGATTACTCAATTTCTCCAATGCCTTTGTGTCTCACAAGAAGCTCTAGAAAAAAGCCCCATCTTAGCTAAGTAAACTGCCCTGGAAAACATATCCCCTATCACTGTATAAAAAATGGTCAAAACAGACTAAACTGATAACATGGTTTAGAGAAACAGTGTTGTGTTTGTTTTGAGGATCCATGCATGCCTAAATGTGTGAGTTTTTAAACTTGGCGCAGAGTGGAATGAAGTTCTGCTCCTCGCACACATCACAACAACTGCTGGTGAAAACGAACAGGTGGCGGCTATTTGCAGAAAAAGAGCAAGTTAGAGCCTGTCTTGCTCCTGGTGAGAATGCCTCGCTGCTACATAAGGTACGGTGAAGCTGTGGGGTGACAAGATGGGAAATTAACTGACTGAAACAACAAACAGCATGTCTGTTCAGATTTTGCATCAGAAGCAATCTTCAGAGTTACGGGCAGTGAAGGAAGAATCCAGTGACTTCATGAGTCAAAACTGTAAAACTTACAATTTTACATAACAGAATGCAGTGTCTGAAGATAGGTCAGGTAGAGAGGAGTGGGAAGTAGTGCTGCTCCTCTTTAAGCCCCTTTATCAGCCGTGACTCTGACCACTTTACATGCTAACTCTAGCTGACAATGTGTGCTTTGATCAAAGCGCTGACAAGCCAGTGCTTTAATTACATGAACCATCATTAGACTTCAAAACTTACACGGAATTAATTCTAGTGACTTATGCTCCCCACAGCTATTGTTTTGGGTTGCTGGTTAATTGAGAAATAGTCAGGTTCATTTTCATTTAGTTGCAGGTTTTCTCCTCAATAGTTGTATGAGTTAGAGAGATCTTTTCATAAATGTGAAGCTTTGAAGAAGATACTGACAGGCCTAATAACAAAATGTAAAAGCAAAGATAGCGCCCACCAAGAAAACTGAATCTCCTCTAATATTTTTCGAGCGAAGGAGGAGAATACATCCTTCGACTTGACTTCAACAGAATGGATACAGTTGAATACTTTATGAATATATTAATTAGAACTATTTTCAAGTTTTTTCACTGTTAAGCTATGAATTTAAACCTGCTACATCTTTTTTTTTTTTCTTCTTCCCACAAGAATCCAGCATTTCAAAGGGGAAAGGCCAAAAAATCCCTGAATCTTTCAAAAATAATTACCAATATCTCTCACCAAAATCTTATCTTACATCTTCCAGGCAAGAAGGTTCAAATATTCTGCTTTTTCAGAAGTAAGCAGTAATTTTCATCAAGCTAGACTGGAGATTCCCAGCATCTGTTCACAGTAAGCTAGCTGCCTGTGCCTGAACCTGAGTATGACATCAGGAGGTCTGCCTCCTGTAGCCGCTGTTTTGAGGGGCCACTCTCTACCTAGCTCTGTTGCAATAGTGGTATCCTCAACACGTGTCTTGAGAGAGACAGTGTGATGTTCAGAGTGTGAATGAGACAGCAGAGCACCCTGCTTGTGCATGACCTGCACTGCAGATACCATGGGTTGAGCACGGCATGGGTTGCTCTTGGGTTGTTCTCTGCTTTGAACACTCACTCTAAGACCTGGGATGTCCAGACATCTAATTCTCTAGCACACATATATGCAAGATGATGCTTACCTCTACCTTCGTACCACTGAAAACAGTATTTCACAAACTTAGCACAATTTTTCTCATGTATCTTCTTATTCGTAGTAGAATAGCTTTGGCCAGCCTACCTTTGGTAGTTTCGCTTTCCCGGATCAGGAAGGTACCTCTGGGGTTTCCAAATGACAACAGCTGCCTCTCAGCATCTTTTCGGCCAAGTTTGCCAAAGTACCACCTTAGGGAAACATCAGAAATAGTAAGACAAATGCTGCATAGGATTACTAGGTAGTGTCACAGAGCTCAGACATGGAGGATTATTTGTGGAAACTATGTTTACTCGAGCATATTCAACCATTTTTGTCATACTATGTCTCTCCTATTGTGGTGGGAAGGTAACGTGACAAAGGGTGTAGTAGACGTTGTATACATTGTGCAGTAGCACTTTGCATTAAGCCTATAATCAGCAGATGCTGAGAATGCTTGTCTGGTGTCTTATGACAAAGGCCGGACTTTGACAAACAGAGAGCAAGACTTGGCCAGGGAAAGGAACAGACAAGGAAAAGGGCAGGAAAATGCGTCACTGCTGAGGAGCAGTGTTTTTACAGATGTTGCTATAAACTACACATTTGACTTACATAGTGATGTATTAGCATTAAATATTTTTGTTGCAGCACAGCTATAAAACCTCAGTAGAAGGACCAGATGCAACCACTTTACTAAGGTTTTATAAGGCTTTCAGAGTTTCGGTACCTTTTTCCTTCCTGTAGCTTTTCTTTTTTTTTTTAAGGGGTGTTTCACTATCAGCCAAGTACAACGTGAAGTACAGACTACAATAGTACTTGTTCAGCTATATAAGCTCCTCCTGTGTGTCTTTCATACTAGAAATAATATGGATACACACAGCACTCCATTTTTCACATAGATATGTCCTCATTATGCTGCTGGCTGCATGCGTTGTAGGCACCCTACCTATTGGTAGGTATTTGTTGACACAACGTGCCCTCTTTAACAGACAGTTTGCACACTAATTGACTCCAAATATTTTTACAAGTTGGTTCAGGAAAAGCAAGGGCACCTTTTGCTTAAAGCTTGAAATGAGTTGACACTCAAATAAAGGAAGCAGACCTATGTTCCTTTAGGTTTTCTTCCTTTGTTTTGACATTGAAAAAGCACTGAGCTTGCGCTTCTTTTGTTACTAATTACTTAATTATTTATCAGTGCAGTTAAGAACTGAAATAAAAATAATGTAAGTAATTTGAAAAATTGCTGCAATCAATCAAAAACAACTCCTCAAACCTCCTTCAAACACAGCACTAATGGGTCTTTGCAATGAAAAGAAAACATACTCCTCTGCTTGGATGGAATCGACGGGAGCCACATAATTACTGGGAATGTAACCAGTTTCGCCTGTTGTCAAGGACCGGGCCTCCCACCAGTCTCCTTCCCTGCAGAAACAGAGGTGAGGAGGAGAAGTGAGAGTGAGACACAGCTGTAAAGACAACGATCTGGCTTTGCCAACAGCACCCGCAGCTGCGCGGTGTAAGAAGCCACAGCAGCTCCTCTCTTTTTCACCGCCGTGCTTCTGAGAGTGCTGTTTGCATCTAAACTCAAATAATATACGTATTTCTTTACAGCAATTATTATTTCAGCAGTGATTATTAACGCAGCCTTCCAAACAGTATAATGGCATAAACAAGCATAACAACCCAGTGAAATCAGGTTTGGTGAGGGCTGGATTTGGACTAGAATATTGAAAACTGTCTCCATAGCAATTACTCTAATACAGACCCTTGAGAGAGCCTATGGAAAAACTGCCAAACTGAACACTGTCACATCCACTGCTAATTTTAAACTTCTGTGGGGATAATTAATCTGAAACCCAAAGGCATCAAAAAGCGATCTATCAACATGGAGTTTTAGATTGCCCTTAAGGATCACACTTCATTGTCTAGATTCCCTCTCCTGGCCACCTAGAGGAGGTATCTGAAGAAGCAAAGGACTTAGCTGCATTTTAAAATACTTGCAAAAAACCATGCTTCTACGACATTTAAATATGAAGAGGTCCATGCAGGACCATCTTATGACAGTGTTCTACAGGCTTAGCATCAATTTTTTGTTGTACGTTGGTACGCACAGTGGGACGTGGTGCTGCCCTTCAGGCAATGTGCGTTGCTGTACAATGCACAGCTTTAAGAGAAGTTTATTTCTCAGCTTTTTGCAGGATGAAATGATTTGGAATTTAGCAATTTGTATTTAATTCTCAGCACCAGATTCACTGATACGTGATTCCTACCGCTACTAATAAGCACTCTCTATTCTGTTTCTGGACTGCCTAGAAATTCTTTCTCAGTTCCCCTCTCTGTAAAACAGAGATTTGTTCACAAAATACAACATTCTTATGAAATGTGCCTGGAGAATTCAGCCTCTTCTGTAAGCAAGTGGGTACAGAAAACACATTGTCTTGTCTAAGCTATTACTGGTAGGAAATGTTGTGTCAAAGTAAGCTCTTTACATTTTCAACTCCACTTTCTTTAACGGTTTGAAGGAGTATGAGTGCTAATGAAAACTGCTGGAAAACAGCTGTGATTAGTCAAAAAGGAGACATCTCCAATTCTACAGTTCAAAAAAGTGAAGAACAAGTAGCTTTTCTAGAGGCTGGCAGCTGATGCTATTTTAACACACCTTGTGTGCATTAGCATGTCAGGCAAACGGCCCCATCTGCTTGCATCCCTAATTTTACCAGCTGAAGTGCTAACCCTCCCCCCATACGTTGCTGTAGAATATTTCTGAGAGATTACCCTGTACTGTTGATAAATTGTACCGCTACCTTTCTTCTCCTTGCTGTACAGAGAGTCCACTAGATGGAGGTATTTTATCATATCTAGGGAGGAAAAAAAGCAGTCCCGTAGATGATCACACCATCAGGAACAACTCCCTCTGCTTGGACAGAGAAGCTTAAATCTCTCAAAGCACTGCCAGAACGGAGGAGGAATGCAGACTTTTTTTCACAGCTCTTGATTTTAGACAGACAACTGAGGTAGGAGGAGACCAGTCAATGGGGCTAGCCAGGGTGTGCAGGAGTGGCGGTGGGATTGCTGGGGATGGCCGAATGGTTCTGATCCCTGAAGTCAGGTTCTGCTCTGAACCACCTCTTCCCCCCAGACTGCCCTTGGTATCATTTCTGACTTCAAATCACAGGGGTACCCTCCGTATGCCATTTCAGGTATTGCTGTGCTGAACTTTTAATCCAGAGCACAAATAAAATTTCATTTGTTGAGAGCTAAAAAAACCCCAAACAACCCCCCTCCAAAAATTCCAGAAAAACTAGTTTTCTGGTTGCAAGTAGCATTGGCAGACTCTTTAAAAAATGGGTGTCTTTCATATCTTTCGTGATATAAGTGAAGAGAGGAAACATTCTCACAGAAAAGCTGCTTTCTGGAGATTCCCAGACTGGCTGTCAGTACTCCAGGAGTGTGGTTAGGTCTGTGTTTATAAGCAGACAGAGCTGACTACGATGGGAACTGAGCTTCTATAATCCTACAAGAAAATCAGGGGATGCTTGGGTTTTTCTCTCCTAGAAAACCTTCCTCCAGAGAGTAATTACCTGCATCAAAATGCATGTACTGCAACTGCCCACACGTGGGGGGGCGTCTCTGTCCCACGGACTCCAAGTATGATTGCTCTGCAAGCCCTGGTGAGCACCCTCTGATTTCATCAACTGGCATGTGTAAGGAATTTATAATGTGTGGAGTTCTTGTTTCAAGTCATGGTGTAGTTTGTGCAAAGTTAGGAAAGCAGCAGGCAATGTGAACAAAAAGGGATGATAGGTTAAAAACCGGGTTTTTTCCCCAAGTGCTAATTTAGAAGTAGAGAGGTTTTTAAACTGCTGCTCCCTCTACAAGTCGTAGCTGAAGTTTCTGTGCTTTCATCTACATCAAAGCTCTTCAGCTTCATGGAATATTCCACAAAATTACCTGATTTTTTTTTTTTTAATTTAATGCACATTGAGCCAACTCCAACCCTGGAGTTTTCTATTAAAATTAACAGGAGTTGCACCAGGGATGAATTTGCCTGACTGTCACATAGTGTAAGAAAAAGAGATGAGAGCAACATCACAAAGCCTCTAGAAAGTGACATTCTTGGTTGTTAACCCATTTTACCTCTACATGATAGCAATTCTGAACATAACACAGAGTCTTCAACTTTATGTTCTTAGCCAAGAATTACAAGATGTTCAGATATAGGTCAGTAGCACAGTAAGTTTTAGATGTTATTTTTAAATTGCTAAGGGATTTTTTTCTATTGGCAGTTATTAAATTCATTTTAAGTTGATGATTTCCAGGATGGAAGTGTGGTTTTCATGCCAAATGCAACTGTACAATGGTGCATTCTCACTTAACAGAACTTGCTAGCATGCTCTGACTGTATCACCTACCTTTAAAAGGGAAAAAAATGCTTTTAAACTTGGCAAGCAAGTCTGTGGCTCTTTTGTGAATCAGTTTATACCTCGTTTCTGTGCAGAGATACTTGCAGCAGATTACAAAAAGTGTTAGTATGTGGCTTGCAGAACTTCTGTGACTACTGGTAAAGTACTGAGCTGGAACTCTCAGTTCTGAATGTGAGTTTACTGTGAAATGTAAGAGTGAATCACACAATCTAACACTTATTTTTGAAGTAAAGCTGCATGTGGTTCAAAGTTTACTTTTCAATAATAAAGGTCTTTGCAAAAGTGCACTAAATGCAAAGACAAGCAAATAAGCATAGAATAAACCCCCTATGTATCTTGAATACCAACATCAGATTTTACTAATAACATAAGCAGATAAATATAATTGTCAACATTATAAGTTTAAAAACATTAAAAAGCATATTCATGAGCCTAAAACTTACGAGCTGTTAAGTATTTGAAATTTTTCTCCTTTGTGAAAACTCAAGTCATCTTCTGTCCTTGCTTCATAGTCATAAAGCGCCACAAAAAGAGTTACACCTAAAGAAGAAATAGGTCAGTTACACTCCATCACAAAAAACAGGAGCGAAAGGAGCTTTAAGAGAAGGTGGCAAAGCCAAACGGAAGCTACTCTGGTTGCTGAGGAGCAAAATAAACTGAAGCCTCCTACTTTTTAGGCAGCCTTTCTAATCCCTCTGCTTTTACGCAGCCAGAGGGCACGCTACCTCCTTCACACTGTACAGTCATCAGTACTCTTGGTTTGGCACCCACACACTGTGTAGGATCCCAAGCGGGCAAAGGGGATTTGAAGAGAGAGTTTAGACACAGCCATGCCAACTATTTCCTGTTAACTACTTGAGGTGGCTCGGACAACAATTTCCGTTCCCTTGTAGAGGGATGAGACAGGCAGTCAGCCAGATTTGGCATGTAGACGTAATTTCTCACCTCTCAAGTGAACTAGCACCTGCAAGCTACCAAATGTAGGGCTGAGGACCCAGCTCCACCCCTACTTCAATTCTTTGCTCTATTACGTGAAGTAACTCTTCCCAAAAGCAGCATGCTGAGACAGTCATAGAATCATTGAATGGTTTGGGTTAGAAAGGACCTTAAAGGTCATCTAATTTCACCCCCACAGCCATGGGCAGGAACACCTTCCACTAAGCCCCATCCAACCTGTCCTTGAACACTTCCAGGGAGGGGGCATCCACAACTTCTCTGGGCAACCCGTTCCAGTGTCTCACCACCCTCATCGTGAAGAGTTTCTTCGTAATAGCTAGTATAAATCTACCCTCTTTCAGTTTTAAACCATTACCCTCATCCTATCACTCCATGCCCCTGTAAAAAGTCCCTCTCCAGTTCTCTTGTAGGCCCCTTCAGATACTGGAAGGCCGCTATAAGGTCTTCCTGGTGCCTTCTCTTCTCCAGGCTGAACAACCCCAACTCTCTCAGCCTGTCTTCCTAGGAGAGGTGCTCCAACTCCCTGATCATCTTTGTGGCCCTCCTGTGGACCTGCTCCAACATGTCCATGTCCTTCTTATGTTGGGGGCCCTAGAGCTGTATGCAGTCCTCCAGGTGGGTTCTCACAAGAGCAGAGTAGAGGGGCAGAATCACTTCCCTTGACCTGCTGGTCACAGTTCTTTTGATGCAGGCCAGGATATGGTTGGCCTTCTGGGCTGCAAGCGTGCATTGCAGGCTCAGTTGTGCTTCTACTGTAATCATGTGATCGATACTCACTAAGAGCACTGAAAGAAGACTTTGAAACTCACCTGTTCCTCCTCTTGTACGCAGAGTCCCTGTATGAGAGGAGGAATTGACTCCACCAAACACAGTCAGTCCTTGGCCTCCTGTGGCATGGAAGTTGTTGTAGTTTGGGATCGAAGTCACACCAAAGCTAGGATAGTGCTGTGGAGTGGGATCTGTCCCATAGCGGTAGCCTGAGCTTTGAGTTAAACTGCCATCCCTCTCGTCAGTCAGTTTTGTTGCTTCTTTATCCTTACATTGCACACAGCCCATTATCTAAAATCCTAGGAGAGGAAGAAAAAGACAGGTGTTCATACATTGATGCTCACCAGATCTCCCCCAAACCCACGCGTGACGAGCATCAAATTAAGTTCATTGCTCAAAAGTTAAGTACTTTGAAAACAACTCACAGTGGTTTGAATATAAACAGCAACACATTGGGAAAAGCTCACACAAAATCTTCCTCGCAGCAGTTTCCTATCTAGGCCTGGGGAAGGAGGTCCTGCCTGCTCTTAGGGTAGTGGCAGCTCTCTGCCCAGCCCTGCCAGTCAATGGCTTGCACGGAGGTAGTGCGATGATGAAACCTCTCTGGCTCACCCTTTGCCAGGAGACCACGACTAGCATGCAAAGGACTCAGCCAAAAAGTGCAGCTGGAGGTGTTCAAGTCTGCCCCCCGAAACACAGAGTGAGGCACTCAGCTCATGGCTCATGTTTGACCTTGCCAACTACGCAAGAGCTGATTTCACCTAAAGGCAATACAACCTTTTTCCATTGCCGGAGCTCTGCGTGTCAGGCAGAAAAGCAGACATAACGCACCGATAGAAGAGCACAGGAAAGTAGGAGGGAGCTCATCAGATGTCACAACAAAAACAAAAGGAATTGCCCTTTTATGCCATAAGGAACTGAAGTGTAACACCTGGTAGTAGTGGGTGGTGGGGCAGCCAAAGGCATACGTGATTTAAGAAACTAGAGAAAGTCACGTAGGAATTAGCATGTCAAATGCAGAGCGTCTCCAAGTCCGGATCCCGGACAGGAGGAAACGAAGAGGGTACAACTTGGAAAAGGTTGCCCAAAGTTTTTTAATTCAGTAATTTTGTTTAGTGACTTTTTGTCACTAAACAACTTTTTGATTAGTGTAACTTTTTGTTTAGTGTCCTCATGGGGCACTACCAGGGCTTGAAAAATTATGCAGTCTGCTTGCCTGTCGCAGTCGCAATCTGGACACCTGCTTCCTAAATCTAACCTGCCTAATTTAAAAAAACCTTCTGCTGAAGGGTATTTTCTACAATTTGAAGATACTTCCAGTTATTCTACAAGCCTTCTCAGGACAACAAGCACCATTTTAATGTATTTTCCTGAGCTGCACTGCCTGCAGTTAGCACAGGTCTACCATCTCTTGCTCTTAGCTTAACTTGAAGGCGCACTTTTTGCATTTCTCTTTTTACTTCAAGATGCCACACTCACTCAGCAGAGTCCTCTCACCAAGGAGACAAAAGTCTCTTCACACGAACAGAAACAAGGACTCCTGACTGCACTCGTGGCAAGGGGTGGCACAAGCTGGGTTCCCTCAAGAAACTAACGTGACAACAAATGGAGGGAAGGGGGTTTGCAGCCTGAAGGCTGCAAAACACACTGCTACTGCTACTGCTGTGACAGCCATGCCGGCCTCCAGCCTCTGCTCGCCCTGGTAGCTGGGTTGGTGCTGGAGGTGCAGGGTACTGTGCTGGGGCTCAAGGCTGTCCATTTCTGCTGGGTCCAGCAGTGACTCCAGGTGAGCCCGCAGGGACTGCGACGGGTGCAGAGGTGCCCCAGCTAGCTTCATATCAGCTGTGACAAATTGCTTGCGCAGATATCTTTGCTGCTTTTACCCGTTTCGATAGCAGGACAGTCTGGCTCTGGAGACTCCGTGTTTGGAGACGTCACTCAGAGGTGAGGTTTTCCCAGCTCCTCTCAGAGCCAAGGACCCCCACAAGCAATGCCGGGGAGTGAAGCAGGACCACAGAGAGGGCGAGGGCCCCATGGGGTGACGGCTCATCTCACTGCTATCAGCATGGGCAGAGCCCAGGGAGGCTTCGGCTTCAAAACAGTTAAGTGATATGCAGGTTTTACTAGTTAACAAAGAATCTCATCAGCCTTTTTTGCTGGCCTGTGAAACTCTATTGCCTCCTCCTTTTCCCCTCCCAGCTCTGTTTCTCCTCTTATTTTTTCCCGTGTGTTTTCACGGGAATAAGTAGAAAAGAAAATGAAAGAATGAAAGACAAAAAAGAGATGGGAAACATGAAATCTGTGAGAGCAGTGGGAGGAAAGGGGTTATCTTGTTGCTCATTTGCGAACTCTCAGCTGAGCAGGGAAAAAAATCTCCACTGAAGTCTGGGAAGATTTCACATATCAAGTTACAAGTGCTGACAAGACAGTGCTATACACTTCATTTGCACATTGATGAGGAAGAAGTTAAAACTACGAATCAGCTGCAAAAATAAAATTGTTCAAAATATTAATTCTGAAAAAAACTGAATAAACCAGGACATAGCATACATATGTCCTGGTAGTTTCAGAAAAATAGTGATTTGGGGTTTTCTTTTTACTAGGAATGATATGGATAGAAACCCAGTGAACTATCAGTTTCTTGATTTTTGCTTGGTTTTTGCTCCCTTTATCTTTTTGCTGGCAGTGGCAGCGCACAGGGGAGGAGAATTTGATGCGAAGTGAGCGACTGACAAAAAGGGCTTTTTCTTTCACTTGCCCTCTCCCATTTTGTCACAGTGTCTAGACAATCCGAGTATAAAGACTGCTTGATTGTAGCCTCTTGTAAAATGTGACAGAGGGTGTTACATGCACGCATCTTTTCAAGCCAAGTCCCTGAAAAGTTGTCTGTTCCTGGCTCAAAGAAACCAGCATCACGGGGAGTTGGCTGAATGTGAGAGAATACATGTATGCATGTACATGCTTAAAGTGATTTCAGCTAACTCAGGGGTTTCATAGACAATAAACATAACCTCCATTCAGCATTGGTCTTTGTGTCAATGAACGGATTCCAAAAACTAATCTCCTTCAGTTTCACAGAGCAGGCTTTTAATATCCGAAAGTCTCATCTCCCTGCATGTCAGCCTTTGGAGCTGTGGAAGGCTGGAGTTACTCAGCCAGCTCTGAGATCACCAAACAAAATCTGGAGCTGTTTTACACTAAATTCTCTAGAGAGGAGCACACAACATTGTTCATCCAACATGCTGTGCAACTTACGGTAAAGGAACAAGATTTTATTCCATTTCCATTAGGAAAGGCAGCATTTATCAGATGTGTGAGTTATGGTTCATGCAGCATTATCATAAGTTGCCACTCGTATCGTTCAAAGGTATGTAACTAGCCTAATTAAAACGAACTTTTCTAATGCAAGCAAGTTGAATTTGTTTATTCTAAAGTTGTGTTTTTATGGGCAATATAAAACATGTGTTTTCAAGAAAACATAAAACATTTACATGGTTTTTGAGACTTCCTTAGAGACAAATGAAAATAACTGCTATGTTATTTGTCTCCTTCTTGTCCTTGTTGTATTTCTTGGACTCCAACATTTACATTGCAAGCAATCCAACATCAGCCTAACCAGAATAGTTGTTTCCTCCCACATGGTAGAAACATTATTTGACAAAGATAGAAAATTAATTGTATCATTAGAAATTATTTATATAATCATAGCACCTTAATTACTTTCAGTTAGGAAACAGATAAGGGCTAAGGAGATGTTATTAATACTGTTAATACTATCGTAAATCACCCTCCTTCAGTTTTTCTTGCAGGCTGTTTGTTCTCGATACAAAATGGAAGCCAAGACTGAAATACCCGCCAAAGCGAGACATCCACTCCATTGACAGAAACAAAAGCAGTTCTCTGTTAGCTAAGTGAAGCCTAGGAAAAGTCCAGGAGTATGAGGAAAAGTCCATTTTTCATATTTCTATTTTAAAAGGAAAAGCTCTGACGTGATGTTTGAAAAGCAAGAAGTATTGATAAGCCTTTGCTTAGTCTAACTTCTGCAGATGTAAACCATCAGGAAAGGGCGGATGGGAGGAATTCTCATGTAAATTCACCCCTTCAGAGCATCAGAAGATTTTCCATAAGATTTTGCAAATCACGGCTGAAACTCTGAATTACAGTACATCTTCAGAACTCATTTCTTTGAGAGTTGTAGAAGAAAGTGAATCCTTAAAAAGTTTGAGGGAGGGGTACAGGGAGACACCAATCTATTCTGCACCTTCCTATCCATGCCCGGAAAAGGAGACCACCATGGGAGAGGAATTCAACCTGCTGAAGGGACGGGGAGCAGGTTCAGACCCAGCAGGCTGTATTCTTCTTCCTCTCTGCAGTTTTCTTCAGAATGAAACTTGATGGTGTATTTTAAGGAGAACTTCCTTCAGTGAAAGACATCAAAAGGGAAAGGCTGGATGACTGGTAACTGTCAACTGTCTTTTTCTGACCAGATCTTATAAATCTTGTCTGGAAAGCACCAGCAGGAAAGCTGAGTTAAGAAAGTTATGTTAAAAGGGAATCAGAAGAACAAAATCCTTAGCTTTGATTCAGTCTCTGTGGTGAACATGCTTGTTAATCAAACCAAGGGTTGCATCCAGCACGGCTGTGAAAAATATATTCTGTAAGGGGTATCTTCTTGGTGTTTTATGTTTTGCTGAAAGCACCACGGAAGTATCAGTCTGTGACATGAAACAAGCCAAATTTCATGAGCTACATTAGGATTTAATATTCAAAGTGCCACATGCTGAGTTACTGTGAAGATGCAAGAAGGAGAGAAAAGGCTTTCCAAGAACAAGAATTACAAAAATTTTTAAAAGAGACTTCAGTTTTCTGTGGAATGCCTCCTACAGGCTGGATATGGGGAATAATCAACACAGAAATTTACCCTGAATTTGAAACATCTTACTTTCCATCCCATCATTACTAGATCCAGAGAGAAACTGATGGAGTACATATTTTGAAACACAAGCCTGAGATAGATTAAACCCCCCAATTTTCAGAAAAGTCTTGCTCACCCACTTTGACTACTACAAGTCGTTAGGAAGGCATTCCAGGTTGGGCAGCAAACAGGCACTTAAAACTACTCCTACATAGGTCAGTAATTCTCACGCTGCCTGCTTGCTGCCTCTCTTTGACTTACATCTATGCTGATGGAAGCATTTTGGATTTCCAGAATTCATTCCGTGTCATTTTCAAGCCAACTCAAATTAAACAGATAGAATAAAAAAGCAATGCTTGTCACATTATTTTTGTTTGTATCTATTAACTCTGGGACCTTTTAGAGGACTGCCTTAATTCCAGCTTGACCAGTGATTCCACGACTTTTAGGAATCATGAAGCAGGTCAGAAAGATACAAAAAATGCTTTAATATAATTAGAACTGTTGACTGTAATTCATTATTTCTCAGGCTTGTGGGTTGCAGGTTACTATATATATACATCTGATTTTTATACCAATGGCCTGATCTAGAAAGAATAGAACTTTATGGCAATGTGATAGATCTGGTTCATGCTTAAAAGAAGCTGGAGACTGGGGATTTGTGTAGAATGTCTGCAAAACTACATGTGCACCACACCTGTCATATTGCATTAAAAAACGTAAATCAGAGAAGACACAGTACCACTGCTGGATGTCCCGTGACTATTAAAGATATGCAAAAAATCTCACATACACAATGTGGTATTCCTGAACAAAAGGCCAGAAACACCGTAAGTCAAGGATCAGGATGTATCGGGATCAACAACTGCATTGAAACAGTGTTTTCATGAGAAAAACAGCACTGAAAAATACCTGGGCTGCATTCATTTGATTTTTTTGGACAGACCTTTAACACCTCACCCCGGGACTCTGCTTTAGGGGGCTAAGCAGAAAAATCTCAGCAGTTTAATTGCTTTTTTGTCTGCAGCAGTCAAAAGTCAGGCCAATGCCCAATGTCAATGGACATCCACTGGACACCCAGCTGGAGGAGTAGGAAGAACAGTCTTACAAAAACTCCTGCTGCCATACTGCTCTGACTCAAAGCAAATGCCTTTGACAGTGCTGGATCGCTCTTACTATTGTTTCTTGTCAGCATAAAGTTGCTTTGGAAGGCTTCTGCAATAGTGTCAGAAGGGATTCAGGAAAATGAGCAGCTCCTGCTGCCATGAGAAGAGCAGGGCCTGCAAGGAGCTTTGAAGTGCCATATTCTGCCCTGCTGTTCCTCCCTGTTTACTGAGTGACTGGGAACGCGGCCCTGGAAACGACAGCTTCCTGACACTACAGACAATGTTTAAGTTGTAACACGTCTGCAAAGTACAGCACTGTGCTTGCCTTCCCTTTTATCCACTTTGAGACCTGAACTAAGGGTCAGTTATGGGAGATAAAGACTTGGGCTTCTTCTTGCTCATTTAATTTCAGCCAGTGTCAGAGGCCAGGACAGGTGAAGGGAAGGTGCATGTTGAAGGATTTTATTGAACTACGACCAGACTCTTGGTTTCTGCCAGAAACCAAGTTGTGAGCACAGCTGTCCGTGGGGCTGGGCGAGTGGCCACTGAGTGCCAGGAAGAAAGAGCAATGAATGTCTTGACAAACAGATCCATCGTCCTGCTGGTGGGGTATGGTCCCTCTCTTGGAAGAGATTTATTACAATCTAGACAATCTATTTATCATCTATATATCTATACAGTCTATCTATTAAAAGCTAGAGAGGAAAAAGGAAGTTAGTTGTCCAGCTGCACAGGAGGGACAATAACTGTGTCCAAGTATGGGGCTTGTTTGAGGGACAGTTGTGGTGGTGGGACTGGCCGGTAGCTGGCTGGTGGGGAGGTCGCAAGGCCGCAAGAAGATGCATTTGCACAATGCAGCTGTTGGAGCAGCCGTCATCAAAAGCTCCCCAATGCAACCAAGGCAAGAAGAGGAGACCAGCCCTCCAAACTGCCCATGAAACGACACACTGCCACCCTTTCTGTTTTCTGCAGCTTCTTTGCCAGCCCAGTCTGTGAATGTTATGGCCTCATCTTTTTTGAAAACCAGAAAATTCTTCTCTGCTCTCTGTGATACACCTCTTTCAGCACAACCAAACCAGAATAAACCACAAGTGATTAAAGCAGAGTCTCACATTGCAATCTCTTAAAGTAACAGTAACTGAGTTACACACCTTGTACTGTCTCAGGCTTTCATGATTGTAAAAAAAAGGTGCCCTAGAAAAACGCAGCACAGAAAGATCAGTTCTGAGGAGAGATTTTCTTTTCCCACCAACGTCCAAACTTCATTTGTAATCTAAAAGAACGAAGTTTACTCATAGCTAACTTGAGAAGGAAGGCCTGCTGGTTTTACATTCATACACTGAAGAGCAAGTCCAACTCAAATCTTCACTTAAGATTTTTTCTTCCTTTTTTATTTTTCTTAAAATGAGTTAAAGGAAACTTCGAAATTAACAGCTAAAGGCAACAGCTACACACAGCAAACACACTACTTACTTTACAGTTAAACCCCCCAAAGGGTCTATCCTTGGTTCTGAGCAACACATAAGAACACCATGTAAATTCAATACCGTGATTTCAAGCTATGTTCTTCCTTTATCAGGCCGCTTGCGGTAGCGCTATTCGCTAGCAGAGAGAAATTAGTGGATGGTCTGCATAAGCATTTTGAGCTAGTATGCCTAAATTTTAAAGTGTCTTTTAAGTAGATAAATTGGAAAACCTTTATCAAGAGAACAACTGCTGCAAATGCCAGAATCAATTTATCTTGGAAAGAGAAGAAGTGAAACAGTGTCTCCACTGATTTCCTCTTTCTTTTCCCCCATTAAGAGAACGGAAAGATGATTGCAGGTTGATTCACACTGTGCTGTTTTTTTTTTCTTTCAATTCTTATTTTTAGAACCTACTCAGGATTAATGGGTGATCATCTGATCTGCAGAGGGTAAGGTGCAGAACACAAAATGTGAATTGGGACGGGCAGGGAAGGAAGCGGGGAACGGGAGAGGTATAGAAGTTCTGACTGTTTACTTCTTTGGAATATGTAGGAGGCACAGAGAAAGATTTTCTCTCAAAAACCCCCATTGCTCCCTCCCCACCCTCCTTTGGCTATGCCAAATGAAACTAACCTCCTCGCCTTGTCTGATTTCTGTTTTGTGACTGAAGAACTCAGAGGATGTGACAGCAAGGAAATGAGAGCAAGCTGAGTCTCAAATCAGATTATCTACTTCGAGACCATTCCAGATGCCGTTCCCTCCCGAAGGTGCTCTTGTTTCACCTAGGTTGCTACTGCTAGTATTTTAGAAGTGTTATTTAAATTCTTTATTTGTCCAGTTACATTGGGGAAAAAAATATTCTCCTTGCTAAATAGTAGCAAAAATCTGCCTGTGGCCAGTTCACAAAGAAATCCCCAGTCTTCTCACCATCACTGCAGCTGACTTCAGCTACAACAGCAAAGATGTTTACAAGCAGAGACCCCCAACAAGGTGGCAACCACATGGTGACAAAGGCCCATGAGCAACCAGAGTGCTGAAGGTACTGACTACATCAGTAACGGGAAGACACAAGAACTCTACCTACAGTTACACACACAAAAAAAATTGCTACTAGTGAGACGTGTTTTCTCAAAACCAGCTGCTGCCACTGTGGTTTCAGTGTATGACTGCTTACTTCTGTATGACAGCTTCGGTACGTGCACTAGGTCTGGACGGGGTTAAGTTTCCGAACCCTGCTGTGCTTTAGATTTGTGACCAAAGCAGTGTTGATAACACACCCATGTTTTAGCTATTGCTGAGCAGTGCTTGCACAGCGTCAAGATCTTTGTATCTCAGGCTGTGCCTGCAGCGAGTAGGCTGGGGGTAGGCAAGAGGCTGCGAGGGAACACAGGTGGCTCAGCTGACACCAACTGACCAAAGGGATATTCCACACCATACGGTGTTGTGCTCAGCGATAAAGGCTGAGTTTTTTGAAAGTAGCCATTGCTCGGAGACTGCCTGAGCATCGGTCTGCTGGTGGGAGGTGGTGAGTGAGTGCCTTTGCATCACTTGTTTTCTTTTTATTTCCTTTGCTTATTAAACTGTTTTTGTCTCAGCCCACGAGTTCTCTTGCTTTTGCCCATCCGATTCTCTCCCCTGGCCTGCTGGGGGCAGTGAGTGAATGACTGGGTGGGGGGCTTAGCTGCTGGCCAGGGTCAGCCTACCACAGTGAGTAATGTGTAAGTGATGTTCTTGGTCCAGAAAATAACTTCAGAGGCACACAGGTTGAGCCGTGTTAACTGGACAGGCAAAAACTGAGATGCTGCCTGGAGACGAATTTGTCAGGATTACAAAGATGACACATTACCATCTAGTCCATTTTTAGCAGATGTTTTAAAATCTGGAAAACAAGAGAGTGGGAGCTGTAATGGTAGTGAAAAACACCCTGGACAGTGGGATGTGGAAGGGGACAGGTCCTAACTTGCACGCTCTCTTACAGAAGAGTTGCAGCATTGATGCATACAGTCCTCTGCTGTCCAACCATGCAGCCAGTAAGATCAGTGATTCTCAATTCTGGTCGAGTACCGTACAAACTGCAGCTCCCCATACTCTAAAATCCTGTGCCACTGTAGGCTGCATCTGTACCACGAGGGATGACTTCTAGGAAGTCTATGGTCAGTCTCTCCTTGCATTTAACGACACACAGTCCTTAGTGCCAAAAGCTGGGAAATGTCCCTAGAAACAGAGATAACATACACAAACCTGGATGGAGCAATCGGCAGAGCAGGAGATGAGTAACAGGAGGGGAAGAATGGGAGGAAAAAGAGAAGCTACTGTCCCCTTTCCTAGCTTCTGCTGCGGACCAGTGATCCACAGAAAAGTTCCTCTGCCTCCAAAGGTGGATCAGTTCTGCTCAGCTCACAGTGGACCCTGCAGTATCACAAAGCCTAGTGAGGTTGCCTACATCCACTCAGGGAACTCTAGGAGGTAGTACCAAAACTGATACACATGGACGTATACCACAAAAGGCCTGCTCCTCTCTCTATTTATTTCTGTCTCCCTCTCCCTCTGTGTTTTGAAGAAATACCAGCACATTCAAGATACCCGCAATGCCAACAGAGAAACACAAAACAAAAATGCTGGACAGATGCCTTCTCTCCTCAATGTATTGTCCTCTTTGTCTTTGCATCCATGTATGTGGTTGTAGGACTGATGAGTTTTAATTTTTGGTGATTAATCCCACAGCCTGCCCTGTCTCTTAAGTGACTGCACTACTTGAAGCAGAACGTCACAGACCAGAGGAGAATGAGTCAACAAGAAATAAGGGACAACATCATATATGCTTCAAAAGACAGGAGTTAGAGTTTAGAAAAGGGGTGATGGTGGGGAAAATAATGAGGGAAGGTCCCTTCTATTAGCCAGAGAGGATCGAGCTTAAAAAGGGATCACATACCAACTAAGGGCCATGAAAAATAGATACTGATGGGTTACTTAGCATTTTCCAAAGGAAGCCAGTAAAGAGCTAGAGGGCCCTTCCACATTGATCAAAATACCTAAGTATCACTAAGCATAAGGTAGATCTATTTTTAAGCTTTATGTCCATGTTTGAGGGCAAGTAGACCAGAGAATTTGATTTCATCATGAACCTGAGGTCATTACAGGTACTGCTCAGGGAATGATCTGTAAGGGATGCTCCTGTGTGGTGACTCTAAGCAAATGACCAAGCAAATGCACATTCACTGGACACTGTGGCAACATTTTGCTGGTGGTGCCTGAGTTTCCCCTCACGCTACCTGCACGCCCTCCCCAGTGTGACTGGTTCTCTGAGTACGAGCAGTAGGAAAGCACTGACCCAAAGTGCCCCTGAGGATGGCTCCAACCACCCTCATCAGGAAAATGAGAAGAGCAGTGTGTGAGGAAGAGGCAGACAAGAGAACTTTCTCTGTTTCTTTGCATTTAAGACACAAAGAGAAGTGCAAGACTGGATGGAACAGACAGGCAGGGTTTCACTGAAGGTGACCGTTTTGTGATAAACGTTGTGGACTACATAACTGTCAACAATTCAGGAGACCTGGAGATCCTGTCTGGACTTCATCCCTGTTTCCTAGCACAGAAAGACAAAATAATGAAGACTGCCAAAGTTAACAACTAGGTGAACAGCGCAGGAGATAGATATCAGATTTGTGGATTGTGTTATAAATAGAAAGTGACCTCTTGACATGAAATGAACGCCCACCCTGTGAGCCAGACTGGCTAGGCAAGTCTGATTAAATAAGCAACAAAAAGCACGTTCAGCACAAAACCATGATATCAACAACGTTAACCAAAGCAGAGGATGTAAGACTACCCTTTCTGTTGCCTATATGCTAACTACAAGCATCTGAAAAAAGGGATAAAACCTCTGCCTGCAGAGTAACAATGCAAAATAATACTTCAGAAAACTATTAGCTAGATTCAGATTATCAGAATATTAAGAGAAACAGTTGTAGCAAATTAAAGAAGTCCAAATGGAAGAGGGGAGTTGACAGGTCCTATATGCCACAAATGACATCTGTCCAAGTGACTGACAACTCGGAAGTAAGTAATCACGGATATTTATAAATGAAGACACACTCAAGATGGGGTATTAATTGGTATCCATTGCAGACCATTGGTATCACTGCAGAGCACAAGATGACTGGTTTCTTCAACACCTATATACAACAAGTATAAATAAAACCACTAGGGTTATCTCAGGGCCGTTCAATCAGAACAACTTATCACAGAATCACAGAATCACAGAATGGTAGGGATTGGAAGGGACCTCCGGAGATCACCTAGTCCAACTCCCCTGCTAAAGCAGGTGCCCCCAGAGCAGGATGCACAGGAAAGCGTCCAGGCGGGTTTTGAACATCTCCAGAGAAGGAGACTCCACAGCCTCCCTGGGCAGCCTGTGCCAGGGCTCTGTTACCCTCATGCCGGAGATCTTATGTCACTAGTACTAAAACTTGACCATACTTTCCAAAAGGCTACAAATTACAAGTTACTAACTCTTAATATAAAGGAAAGATCAGCCTTCCTGACCTTGTGAACTTAAGCTCTTGTCAATTAGCTAAATGAGTCATACACAATATAGGCCTTGCAGCATCAAAGGGAATGGAGAATTCAGGAGCAGTTCATAGCACGATGAGCACAATGTGAAGACCTTGTGGGATGTAGCTAAACTCCACCATGCACATCTAAACCCCACAGTGGTCACCCTACCACGCCACATGCAGCAGGACCTGTTGACTTGCTCCCTGCCCAGCCAGGGACAGCAACAGGCGGGAGCTGCAGTGTGAGTCATACGTGGTTTAGCAGAGGAGCCAGACAATCCCTGCTCTAGACCTTGTCTCAGTAGGGAGGAAATGATCACAAACCAGAGGGTTACTGGTTGTTTATACAGAAAAGGATCAATACTTTGTGCAAATAACTAATATTGTCTGCGATCACATCCAGATGAGTAAAATTTTATGTAATATATGAACATACACTCTTCATATATACATAAATTAAATCACAGTGCATGCTTTCTGAGAGGCAATTTCACAAAACTATAGTAAACAGGAGTCAAATCAGGCTGAAGACAAAACGTACGGAAGGGAGAGCTGAGGGGAGCTGGCAGAAGTGCTCACCAAGCCACTTTCCATCATTTACCAGCAGTCCTGGCTAACTGGGGAGGTTGCAGTTGACTGGAGGTTAGCAAATGTGATGCCCATCTACAAGAAGGGCCAGAAGGAGTATTTGGGGAACTACAGGACTATCAGTCTGACTTCTGTGCTGGGGAAGGTTATGGAGCAGATCATCCTGACTGCCATCATGTGGCACATACAGGACAACCAGGTGATCAGGCCCAGTCAACATGTGTTTATGAAAGGCAGATCCTACTTGACTAACCTGATCGCCTTCTATGACAAGGTGACCTGCTGAGTGGAGGAGGGAAAGGCTGTGGATGTTGTCTACCTAGACTTTGGTAAAGCCTTTGACACCATTTCCCACAGCATTATCCTGGAGAACCTGGCTGCTCATGGCTTCGATGGGCATGTGCTTCGCTGAGTAAAAAACTGGCTGGCTGGCCGGGCCCAAAGAGTTGTGGTGAATGGAGTAAAATCCAGTTGGCAGCCGGTCACAAGTGGTGTTCCCTAGGGCTCAGTACTGGGCCATTCTCTTTAATGTCTTTATCGATGATCTGGATGAGGGATCAAGTGCACCCTCAGTAAGTTTTAGGTGAGAGTGTTGATCTGCTTGAGGGTAGTAAGGCTCTACAGAGGGATCTGGACAGGCTGGATCCATAGGTTGAGGCCAATTGTATGAGGTTCAACAAGACTAAGTGCTGGGTAAGGATAACCCTATGCAATGCTACATGCTTGGGGAAGAGCGGCTGGGAAGCTGCCTGACAGAAAGGGACCTGGGGGTATTGGTTGATAGCCAGCTGAATATGAGCCAGCAGCGTGCTCAGGTGGCCAAGAAGGCCAACAGCATCCTGGCTTGTATCAGAAACAGCGTGGCCAGCAGGACTGGGGAAGTGATCGTCCCCTGTACTCAGCACTGGTGAGGCGGCACCTCAAATTCTGTGTTCAATTTTGGTCTCCTCACAAGAAGAAAGACACTGAGGTGCTGGAGCGTGTCCCAAAGAAGGGCAATGAAGCTGGTGAAGGGTCTGGACCACAAGTCCTATGAGGAGGGGCTGAGGGAACTGGGGTTCTTCGGTTTGGATAAAAGGAGGCTGATGGGAGATCTTATCGCTCTCTACAACTACCTGAAAGGAGGTTGTAGCAAGGCGGGGCTTGGTCTCTTCTCCCAAGTAACAAGTGATAGGACAAGAGGAAATGGCATCAAGTTGCACCGCAGGAGGTTGGATATTAGGAAAAAATTCTTCAGAGACAGGGTTGTCAAGCATTTGAACAGGCTGTCCAGGGAAGTGGTTGTACCACCATCCCTGGAGGTACTTAAAAGACATGTAGATGTGGTGCTTAGGGACATGGTTAGTGGTGGACTTGGCAGTGCTGGGTTAACCGTTGGATTTGATGATCTTAAAGGTCTTTTCCAACCAAAACGATTCTATGAAAGTTGCTGACATCTGCGAATGGTTTAAGACATTTCCTAAATGCCTACTATGTTATAACTACGAAAAGAAGACTGGGCTAGATAAAAATAACACACAACGAAAAAATCCAACAGCTGGGTTTACCAGGGAAGTGAAAAAACATATAAAGCATTATATACAAAACCAATACATGAAGGGGAAAAGGTGAAAAATAATAATGAGTAAAAAAGCTAAAATAAAGATTATATAGAGGAAACAAGAAGATACCAGGAAAAATTAAGGCAGACAGAATCAGTTACGTTATGTTTTATTTTTCTAAGCAGATTATGAAAGACAAATCCTGAACAATAAAAGTGGTAGAATCATTCATAACAATATGACAGCAGCAGAAGGTATTCAATAAATATTTCTGATTAGCGCACAGGTAAAAGGCCAGACAACCTGTTTATGATGACAATGAAATAACTTCCCACTGCAGCTGCCCCTGGAGAGGGGATGTAAAGCAGCAAATACACGAATCTAGGTGTTTCAGATTATTTGCTAGAAAGAAACCTGCCTCAGAAGGTTTTAGAGAGCTAGCCTTAGCTCTGCTGCTGCTTCTTCATAAGTAGTTCTGGGCCCTGGGGAAAGGAACAGCGACAGGAGGAAGGCTTATGTTGGGCCACTGTTAAGAAGAGTAAAAAGTAATTACAGGCCAGTTGGCTGAGTTCCCAGTATTTTGCATAGGATAGACCAACCAACAAAGGACCCAATAAATAAAATCTTAAAAAAAATCCCAACCCTCTACAATTAAAGTCAATCAACTTGGCTTTAAGCAAAATAGACCCTGTCAAAGTAATGTGATGTCATTTCTTGCAAAAATTACAAGTTCATTTGACAAAGGCAGCGTTGTTGACAGTATTACAAGTCTAAGTCATTTGACTTGTTCTGTAGAACATCTTTATGAAGAAACTGAGTGCTTTGAAACCTTACGGAGTGTGTTCCCTCTGTACATGGAGAGCAGGACTCCATAGATGCAGAGCACTATATGAGGTCAGGCAAAAAACTCAAACGTATTTTCTACTTATGTATAAAGTTACATAAGTCACTTCTGAGTCCACATTCACATTATTAACAAACAAATAGGTTCCTATTGGGGTCCCACAGCTATTGGTGATCATCCGTTTAGTATTTGATAGCCTTATCATTGACCTGGATTAAAGCTGATTCATTACGTTAGATACAAGACTGGGGACAGTAAAAAACAAATGATGAAAGGACAAGCCTGACAGAGAGCAACTGGGGTCTGCTGAAAGATGGGAGAAACCAGTTTAGGTGTTAATATGGCCAAGTGCAGAATCCCTTTATTAGAATACAGAATACACGCCATACTTACAAGATGACAGGGAGAGAGAGGACCCTATCCTCCGAAGCAGAGACTGAATATGAGACCGGGGGTCCTGGGAGGTAATCAGCTCGGCATGAATTCCCCACACAAGGCTGTGGCCAAAAGGGCTAATGCGAGCCTCAGCTGTACAAACAAATGAAAATCAAAAGATGAGTAGGTAGGTTACAGTGATGCTGTATTTGGCTCTCGTTCCTCTGCTCCGTGAATAATGTGTCAGGTTCTGCTGCTTCATTTTTCAAATAAGGTGTTGGAAAAACTGGAAGTGTGTTCAAGGCAGAGAGATTAAAGAACTGAAAACACTGGGTAGCAGAAGGTTTTGTTATAAACAAAAAGCTTAAAGGGAATTCTGTTATTTTGTTCACAGTATAGGAGTATTCATACAGGGAATAAATTTGGTTACAGGGGATTCTAATCTAGCAATGGTGGAAAACTCATTGGAACTGGAAACACATCCAATCCAGACTGTGAACAGGCAGTTTTGTTTTGCTTTTTCAGCAATAATAAGTTATGGGCAATTAACCAGTAATTAACCCTTCGCACCACAGGTTGTGATGTACTGTCTATCTCTGCAAAGCTGTGAAAATAACCGTGCTTGATTTAAAAAGGATGCACACCCATGCATCTTGGGTTATTATGCATGAAGCAGGCGCTCCTTCAGGTGAGATCTACTGCCTGCATAAAGCTGGATGTCAGGTGAGTGGTCACTACATCAGACACTGCTTTGTTGTTTCCATTAAGAAACACTAAGTCCTCTCTCAGGGTAGTTATCCTGGCAGCCTTCCTACTAGCGGCCTACAAAATGTCTCCAGGTCAATCCCCANCTCCTTCAGGTGAGATCTACTGCCTGCATAAAGCTGGATGTCAGGTGAGTGGTCACTACATCAGACACTGCTTTGTTGTTTCCATTAAGAAACACTAAGTCCCCTCTCAGGGTAGTAATCCTGGCAGCCTTCCTACTCGCGGCCTACAAAATGTCTCCAGGGCAATCCCCAAGCTTTTGGGGCTGAGGTGCCATCTAAGTACGGATGACACCCAACTGTCCATCTTCTGTAGGATCTGCAGGCAGCCGTCTCTGAACTCCCAGCACCCGGCTCCACACAAATCCTCACTGTGCAAAGCTCCTCACACTGAGATGCCATGGAAACAACTTTTACAAAGCAGACGGGGTTATTACAGTTCTGCCACTGAGAGAGAACCTGTGACTCCTTGCTTCAGCATTTCACTTTATCTGCTGACTGCTACTGGGATCTCATCTCAGGGACCTGCCTGGTTTCCCATCCCACGGTTCTCCAGCCACAGAAGGTGACCTCAGAGAATTAGGCTGAGGGAAGGAGTCCTGCATACCTCACGTATTTCCTCTCCCAACTTCGCCCTTTTGGGATGAACTGATGGACTAGCTACCTTATTCAGGAAAACAAGTTAGCGTCTTTAAGTGGGGTGAGTGGATGTGAGCACTGCTTCCGCAGGCACCTCCCAGCTCACTGGGAATATTCACACGTCTTCTCCTTCACCCTGATGAGGGAACTGGGTGCTGCCAAGAAAGCTTTTGACTCTGTGTCCCTAGGATGGGGCCTGGCAGGTGGGCTCCTAAGGACCATGTGCTCAGCGAGGGGCCTTGGCAACTGGATTTGCTTCATCCCACAGCCTGCCAGGATTTAAGTTTGGTGTTTTTTAAGGATGCAGTGCAAGCTTTTGTCCATGCTGTCTGTCTTAACCTGGGCCTTTGGCCAGAAAGTATTAACCCCGTCAATATGCAGGAGTGGGGAAGGCTGGGGAGTGTTTGGTGTGTGCCAGTCACTGGCATCAGCTCATTTTAAGCTTCTGGAATGAACGCATTTATGACTGAATGCTGCAGTGTAAATTCTGCAAATAAAACAGATAAAATAATCCCAATTACTTGAGCTCAGCATTTGTTCGTATATGCCACTCTACAGACGTAGAAGGCATTATATCATACAAACATTTACTTATATTTAATATATAAGATAATATACTTATTTTTCTGTTCAACAGGTGGGGAAAAAATGTGTTTTTCAAACTTTCTGTCACTTTCAGTAAGTGATGCACGCACACAGCATACATAGCATAGTAAAATCTCAGTGCTGTATTACAAACATAAAAGAAACATCCTGTCTTAAGTAAACTATTGTAGTATAAAACTTTAGCAGAGTGAACTAAAGCAAGAAAGCTTGTGAAAATTTTAGGGAGGGAAAAGGCCTGTCCAAATGTGGAGGGTGTATCTCTCTGTATATGCCCATGCATCCACACATACACCACCACCTGGTCTCTGGTGTACCTGGTATTCCTATCGACAGATCTCAAGACTTAAAACTGTGATTGGCAACTCTAAGAGCAACAGTTTTAGGAAAGCTGATCAAGTTGGGGCTGAAGTGTCTTCTAAGTCGGGATGACACACAACTGTCCATCTTCTGCAGGATCTGCAGGCAGCCGTCTAACACTAAGAGCAATAGTTTTCGGAAAGCTGAACAAGAATAAGGTTTCAGAGTTACTAATAAAAGATGAATTAGAGCCTGCTAAGGTAGAGTTTGAACTGTGCATTTCCCTATCTTAATACTTTCTGTCCTCCTGGATGGCTTTTTTCTCCCTCTTCCTCTGGCACAATCCTTGCTATATCCTACGGCATTAGGATGTTCTGTTAAGCATGTGGGTAACTGTGTATTTAAGCCTTGTAAAGGCTTGATTATGTCAGAAGATGTACCATTAGCAAGATCACATAGGCTAGACTCCACAAATTTATTTTTACAGTTGAAGTAACTACGGTAATCCTCCTAAACGTAAATGCATAGAAACTACATAGAAGGAAACAGCTTTAATACATGGATTTAAAAAATCTTTTTGAAATATTCAGAAATAAGCCAGATGCGAGCCTTGCCCTTTTACTCCAGACACATAAAGAAATAAATGGGAGAATGGGAGACTAATCGTCCCATCCGCCTTTGTAAGCCACCCAGATGAGATGCAGAAATGCTATGGAAGTTAATGCAATGAACCCCAGAAGTGTCACTTTCGCAAATCTCAAGAGGCATCATTGACCCGAGGCTGGCTGCAGTTTCTGCCCCAATTCCAGTTTAATGTATTCCAGTTTGACCCTCAAGCGACAGTGCTGTTGGAGAACATGCTAAGAAAAAGATGCAGACAAATGCTTTGACATATTTCCTTTGGATGCAGGCAGATCAAATGTGCTGATGTCAACAGAGACCAGAAAATAGTTTTACCCAATCTCTTTTCCTCAGTGAAGAAAACAATAAAAGAAAATAAAACACAACCCAAAACCTAGCCGAACACATGCCTGCCTCTCAGCAGGAAAACTAATACATGCTGTCTAAGGAAGAGAGAACCAAGGCAAATGCTTCTAAAGTATCATTTGGATGTATACACAGCATTTCATTTATAGCTTAAATTTACATGACTTGTACATATAACTGGCTCTTTGCACATGACATGCATGAAACATCTGGTCCATAAAGGATATTAATCTAAGGCCCCAGAAACAGCGTAATTCAGTCCTTTGTGGCCATATACATTGAAAAGCATTACTAACATAGTTCCCTCACCTTAAAGCACACTACTCTTCCCTTTCTCCCATTCTTCTAAAATTTAGGGGACTTCCTTTCAATATGATTGCCAGGACAAAGCTTCCCTGCCTTGCCACTCACTTAAATGCCCAAGCTTTAGCAACTTCCAGGCTGCATAGTTCGATGTCAGAGAACATTGAGGCAACACTGATTTTTCTGCACAGGGCCAGCTGGGGATATTTTTTCTAAGAGAAAGATGAATTATGGTAGGAAACCAGATCAAGGAAGCCACAATTACTGTCTTGAAAATAAAAGATTAAGCTAAAGGTTTTCTTCTCTACCTGGTTGCTATTGCTCCTGAAATAACTTCTATATAAAGGGAAAAGAGAAAACAATCACACATCAACGGTACAATTTTTCAGAACTCATACCAGGGTTGAACGCAGCTTGTCCTTCAACTTTATACAATGAAAACAGAACGAAACCCCAGATCCCAAGCTCATTCCATCCTCTCTCTTTTACCCCCTTTCCTAAGAAAGGCTTCCACCTCTGCTACTCACAACTCTCCTTTTCTTCCATTCCTCTGGCTCCCCATCAGTCCATGCAGACAGATTGTCTGTAATGGTATCACACAAAAACCAGATGAGATCCTCAAGGCTTTCCCTTTCTGCGTGCCTAGAGTGCTTCCAAGAAGAGAAAGTCTTCTGAACAAATATATTCTCACTTCCCTTTTCTGCAGCTACTTGTGTGAGTCACTCTATCACAATAAAAGTCCATATATGCTATCTGACCACGACCAAGAGACAGATAAAAATTATCATTTTGAATGTCCATACGAAGCATGGTCTCTGAGAGTGATCATATGTTACAGCCACTGAAATCACTTGATCTAGAACATCAAACCACCCCTACACAAACTAAAAATACCACCCTTTATGTGACGCGCTCCCAGAATGTGGCCACAAAGTGTGGTCCACAGTTTGGCTGACCATCAGAGGCTGCAGGATCTTTTCAGCTATGCTGGGACCTGCGAAAATGTTGTGATGTTCAGGGAATAAGGCTTTTAAGACCACCAATCATGAGGAATTATGAAACACTTCAGTCTCTGGAGCATGTGGTGTCCTGCTCCTTGCATAACCATCCAGAAAGAAAACTTTGGAATTGCTGCTCTTAGAGAGTCACAGGACAAAGGCTGATCAAAAATATGACTGCATGTCCTAAGGAATTTCTTTTCTCATGCTCATTATTCTCATGCTCATTTCTCATTCTCAATTTCTCATGCTGTCATCTTATATTTTTTAAAGCATTTGTCAAGATGCAAAAGTACGGTTGAAACATTTTTCTAATACTAAAAATGAGAAGAAGGCTTAAACCAAACTAAAAGTTTATTATCATCTGCTTTGACTCCTGTAAGGTCTTTGACACAGTCCCATACAACATCCTTGCCTCTAAATTGGAGAGATATGGATTTGATGTATAGACTATTTGATGGGCAAGGAATTAGCTGGATGGCCACATCCAAAGAGTTGCAGTCAATGGCTCAATGTCCAAACGGGCGTCAGCAACAAGTGGTGTCCCTCAGGGATCCATATTGGGACTGGTACTGTTCAATATCTTTATTAGACAGTGGGATTAGGGTGCACCCTCAGCAAGCTCGCGGATGATACCAAGCTGAGTGGTGCAGCTGATACACTCGAGGGAAGGGATACCATCTAGAGGGAATTTGACGGGCTTGAGGAGTGGGCCCTTGCAAACCTCATTAAGTTCAACAAGGCCAAGTGCAAGGTCCTGCTCTTGGGAAGAGGCAATCACCAGTATCTGCATAGACTGGCTGATGAAGGGATTGAGAGCAGCCCTGTGGAGAAGGATTTGAGAACGGTGGTGGATGAAAAATCAGACATGACCTGGCAATGTGTGCTTGCAGCCTAGAAAGCCAATCGTATCCTGTACTGCATCAAAAGAAGCGTGGCCAGCAGGATGAGGTAGGTGATTCTCCTCCTCTACTTTGTTCTCGTAAGACCCCACCTGGAGTACGACGTTCAGCTCTGGGGTCCCCAGTACAAAATCTTAGACCTGCTAGAGCAGGTCCAGAGGAGGGCCATGATCAGGGGGCTGGAGCACCTCTCCTATGAAGGCAGGTTGAGAGAGTTGGGGTTGTTCAGCCTGGAGGAGAGAAGGCTCTGGGGAGACCTTATTTCATAAGGCCTTTCAATATATAAAGGGGGCTTAGAAGAAAGACAGAGAACACTTTTACCAGGGCCTGTAGTGACAGGACAAGGGGCAATGTTTCTAAACTCAAAGAGGGTGGATTTGGATTGGACATAGGAAGATTTTTTTTTTTATGATGAGTGTGGTGAGACACTGGAACAGGTTGCCCAGCGAAGTTGTGGATGCCCCATCATTGCAAATATTTAATGGCAGGTTGGATGGGGCTTTGAGTTACCTGGTCTAGGGGAAGATGTCCCTTTCCAGGGCAGGTGTGTTGGACTAGGTGACCTTTATAAGGTCCTTCCAACCCAAACCATTCTATGATTGATGATTCTGTTATTAAATTGGATTTCCAGCTCCGTGGCTGCTATCGCAGTATAGTGACACTGCAGTTAGCACAGCTGGGACTTAATGGTGCTGTAAGACAACTTGTGGAATAGGGTTACAAACCAGCATTACTGTAGACAGAGGTAAATAAAGCACCTGCACTCTAGGATTAAGGCGCATGAAAAAGAGAGGATAAGATACTCACATGGTTTCTAAATGCATAGATGATACTAAACTCCCAAATGCACCCACATCTTTACACTGCCATTTGTATGAAGAGTCAAAGTTTATTTCTTCCATAGTGCAAAGCTACAGTTATTATGACAATCACTGCAGTTATTACGTAGTTCACGTTCGCTATCTTTTCAGAGCACGAGAGAGCCAATCATCTGCAGGTTTTGAACGCTTTTCTGTAAACAACGCTCATCTAATATGACTCCTGTTTTCAGCGACAGTAGGTTATCTGTTGTTTGGCTACTGCAGGCTGTTACCCTATTTTTATGACAGGAAATGTGTATTCCATACGTAAGAAGACTACACTTACAAGAAATAATGCAGGAAAGGAAAGTGATCTAATTTCTATTCTGCTTCCTTCCTTCTGCAGTGTGCTGCATTGAGGTGCTTGTTCCAAAACACAGATATTAGTTCAACGCCAAGATTTTACTTACCCTAATCCTACAAAACAAGCCTGCCGCTAAACTGCAATTCAGACACCTCAAGTTGTTGTACTGCATGCACGTTGAAGTAAATGGTTTAGGTAAGTGGGCTCAAAATTTATCTTTTCAAGGTTATTGAGCCTGCCTTATCCATGGCTGGTAATTTTTGTGTCAATGCCACAGTTTTAAAACTCCTGTGAACTAAGAAAACTTGCCAAAGATGCAAACAGTACAGCAAGCAGGAAGCATCAATTTTGAAGGGTTCTTGTCATGGTCCTGACCCTCAGTATTGCAGACTGTAAGAAAATGGCTATTGTGCTGCATTTAGGGAAACAGCAGAACGCCTTCACAAAATGCTGCACCCATCCATGGATGTTACCCAGCTACCACTGCCGAACAAAGAAACCTGACTGTCTGCTACGCTTCACTTCCCTGCTTTTGCAAAAACAGTTTTTAATTTACAAAGTCTGAGGCAGCTCTTTAAGAGGAAACTTTCAAGCATTCTCTTATACTTATCCCACTTATTACCGTGACCGACAATACACGTACACAATAAATTATAAATGGCCACATGCAACTGCTGCTGTCTGCAAGCTAAAGAGACTCTGTATTTCTTCGGGGCCAAACCTGCATCAGGCCAGCTGGTGAACTTGGCGAGTTTTTAGCACCAGCAGATTTGCAAGTTGACCGATCAGTGCTGACTGCTCACTGCTGGAGTTCTTGGGAAGGGATAAACAGACGGGTCAGGAAAGGACAGTACTCTGAACTGGATTGCATAGCTGTAGAAATAACATCCAGGGTTCTTTTGTTCTCTACCTTCCATGGTGTTCTAGCATGGAAGATAGAGAACCATTAAACCTTTTAAACCCTCTTCACTATAACCTGTAATTTTGGTGAGCTGACGGCACTAACTCTTTCATATTTATGTGTTAAGAGAGGTAGGGGAGTTAAAAATATAAAATCAAAGTATACTTCAAAAAGGTATGTTTGTTTTGTTTCTGATGCAAGTACTGTACTCTTCTGGCAAGGCAATAGTGACTCTGAAACACAGAAGATTTCCCTAAGGCTGGGCTAGAGCTTCTGCTTTTTGTTTGCATTTGGATACTTAACCATCTTCAGCGAAGATTTTCTTGAGTGTGAAGAATGAGGCTACATGTTTTCTTTCGTATGCATTTTTTCAGAGCAGTTTTTCAGATGCCAGAAGCATAAATGTAAGTGAAAGAAAACAGTCCCAACTTTGTGAGCTTCCCAGAGCTATAGTTTGTGTGGTGGTGCGTTTGTTTTCTTGCAAGTTCAGCATTGCTTTAATGACAGTACCCCGGATTCCCCCTGCCCCCAACAAGTGATACATATTAGTACATCTGTTTTCTCTGTAAAGTCTTTTCGCATTCTTTGCAGGGCACAGGAAGGATGTGGGCTCCTTTTCACATTCAAATGAGGCAAATTAGCCTTTGCCTGGTTCCTACAGTATAATGCTTATTTTACATTAAAGCGTGAGAAAATGGGAGGAAATAAGAACCAACGCATTAGGTGGGTTACATGTTTCGTTTTGGTACAAGCCTCACTTAGCCTTCTTTTGCAAACTGCTTTCCACAGCACATAATTTCAGGATGGGGTTCAAAAGTTTAATCATGTAAAGTTACTGAATAGTACGCACAAAGAAACAGCAGCCACAGATATCTTAAACGTGAGAAATGGCTGAAAATGCCAACCTGAACCAGCAGGGCTCAAGCAATCCAGAAGATTCCTGAAGAGCACTGATGGTAACTTCCTCACACAGGTGACCAAAGAGTCGATAATGGAAAATGCTGTGCTGGACCTTATGCACGCAAACAAGGATCAGGGATGTGCAGGTCAGGGACAGCATGGGCTGCGCTGACCACGAGATGGTGGATGGTGTTTTTACCAAAATGCAGAATCACAGCCCTGGATTTCAGGAGAGCAGACTTTGGCCTCTACAGGCATCTGCTTAGAAGAATCTTGTGGGATACAGTCCTGGGGAAAAAAAGGGTCCAGAAGAGCTAGCTGATTTTCAAGGATCACCTCCTGCGAGCTCCAGAACGGTCCATCTCAATATGCAGGGAGCCAAGCACAGGCAACAGGAGGCCGACACGGATGAACAAGGAGCTCCTGACTAAACTCAAACATAAAATGGAAGTGTACAAGAGATGGAAACAGGGTCAGAGAGGGTTAGGAAAGCCAAAGTCCACCTGGAATTGAACCCAGTGAGGGTTGTCAAAAGCAGCAAGATGGGTTTTCACAGGTATGTCAGCAGCAAAAAGAAGAGTAGGGAAAGTGTGAGCCTGTTGCCGAATGGGGCATTAGTGGTATACTCCGGAAGTCGATACTGGGATGAATACTGTTTAACCTCTTCGTTAATGATCCATATGATGGCAGACAGTGCATCCTTAAAAGATTTGGGAGGAGTAGTTGATATCCCAGATGGTTTTGCTGTAACTGACAGGTACCTTGACAGGCTGGATAAATGAGCCAACAAGAACCTTATGAAGTTCAACAAAGGGAAATGCAAAGTCCTGCACTTGGGGAGGAATAACCCCGTGCTGGGGTTGAGGGCTGACCAGCTAGAAAACAGCTCTGCAGGAGAAAATCTGTGTGTCGCACTGGACACAAACATGAGCCAGCAATGCTCTGTTATGGCGAAGAAGGCCACCAGTGTCCTGGCCTGCATTAGAAATGGTACTTCCAGCAGGATGAGGGAGATGCTTTTTACGCAGCACTGGTGAGACATGCCTGGGGTGCTGGATCCAGTCTGGGGCTCCCTGACATTTTGGGGCTCCTCAGTACAGAAGAAACACGAACTTATTCAAGTGGGTCCAGCAAAGGGCCACAAAAATGGCTAACAGTTTGGAGCATCGCTCTTGTGAGGAAAGGCTGAGAGAGGTGGGACTGTTCAGCACAGAGAAGAGAAAGCTCAGAGGGATCTTATTAATGTGTATGAACACCTGATGGAAGGCAGCAAAGAAGACAAGGCAAGACCTCTCGGTGCTCCATGACAGGACAAGAAGCAGTGGGCACAAATTAAAATACAAGAAATGCCATTTAAACATAAGAAAAAAATCCCCTTTTTACTGTGAGGGTGTTGAACACTGGAACAGGTTGCCCAGACAAGCTGTGGAGTCTTCATTGCTGCAGATACTCAAAACCCAACTGGACATGGCTCTGAGATACCAACTTCAAACTGACCCTGCTTTAATCAGGGGGTTTGGACTAGATGATATCCAGAGGCCCTTTCTAACTGCAGCGATTTGTGATTCTGTCAGGTCATACTTAGACCTGTGGCACTTATTAATGTCTTCCTCTCCCTTCTTTTAGAAACCAGAGGCAAATACAACAATTCAGTAATGTAACAAAAGCATGGTACACATTTTGCAGGGAAATTGTGTGGTTCAAATTCCTGCTTTTTTAGAACTTGTGCTCTCATCCAAGTGGCAAAGCTAAGAGACGAGACGCAAGAAAAACCAAACAACTGCTTGGTAAACTGTGGTTTACCACAGGCAGTTAGCACTAGGTGGAAACTCAGTGCACACTCTTTATGCTACAGCAACTTCTTGCACATTTAATGCATGCTATGCGTGAGGTAACAAACTCCATATACAGGGAACCGTTACGAAGTAGTTGGGTGCTGTAAATTTACACTTGGCTTCACTGATGGTAGCCTCCCAGGGCAAACAAGCCCTTAGTTCTGGTGACAGCCATGTGCCAGGTTTGACAGGTTTTACAGAGAGAACTGGAAGAAGTTTTGATACACCTGCTACTGCATGGAAGTGCTTTCGCCAGCTCTGCTCTGTCCTCATCCATGGTTCTGGGATGGACCAGCCTTGCAGAAACTGGCCTGGGGACCTGCAAGTTCCATGTCCCAAGTCCCTGTTCTCTCACAAACTACCCCTTGAAATCAGTTACTTGTTGTTTCTTCTTGTTTTTCCCTCTGTTCTGACCTGAATCTCCATACCATTACCTCCCTTCTGGGCCTGCGTGAGCACAGCCCTGCCACAGCCTCCCACTCACCCCTGTGGGAGCCCTGAAGCCTGCTCCGGCTGTGACGGGGAGGTCACAGAGGAGCAGCAAGAGTCCCCACTCCCTCAGAGCTGACACTGGTTTTCCAGACACCTGGCTGTCCAAAGCACATAAGCGCCTACAGTTCTCACCCACCTCTCTCCCCTTCAAAGGCATCCAAATTGATTAGTCTTGCGGCACACAACAGAACAGCAACACTATTATGTTTGTCAGCCTGAACTCCCCTTCTCCTCCAAGCACTTTCCTTAAAACATCAGCGCAAAGCTCCAGCTTGGAGACCTAGAGTAAAGATAATCAGGCCTGGCTTTAGATCCAGACTTCCCCCAAAGCCTGAGCTTGCCCGGTGTCAGGCTCTGGCTGTCCTCAAGCTGTAGGAGCAACGAGCCTGCTTGATCGGAGCCTGATGCCTTAAATACTAGTTTACTTATAAATGTTGTGCCAAAGGGGTACGTGGAGGGGCCTGAATAATTCAGGAAGTTCTCAGAAACAATGCAAGTGAAAATTTATTTTAGGCATCCCAGGAACAGCCAGTTTCTCTCTGCTGAGGCATCCATAGCACTTTTAATCCATAATTTCCACTGCAGCCTGCTAAAATAATGAGATTTGTTATTCCTGTCACATGCCCTTTCTGAAGACGTTGGGAGGGTGTGGGATAGGGAAGAGAGAAAACTAGTTACCAGTCACCACTTGCCAAGAGTAGATTAAGCACTCAAGAGTTATACATTCATGTATAAATGACTCATGGGAGTTTCATTTATTCATTCTCTCCTATCTTATACTTTTTCCCTCTTGTCCTACAGCCCTTGTTCCCCTGTTATACTGGGTCACAACTCATCTGCAATGGACAAGTTGGAAAGCGGTAAACAATTCTGGATTTTTCCCTTCTCACCATGAGATTTCACTTGGACTCCCTTTCCCAGACCTCCGAGCACGGCTGATTTCTGGGAGCAGAACAGAGAACAAGAATAGAGTTAATCTTTGGTGATGTGATAAAAATCACTCTTTCATACAGACAACCGGAGAAGGACTTCAAAAGAGGTGTTGTGCCAAGCACCTGATAGCAAACCCTGAAATTGAAGCCAACCCACACCTTCCGGCTCATAGACACAGCTTGCTCATTTTCTCCCCAGCTCTCCCTCTTCTCTGCTAATTCTACCTGGAACTAAAATGTAAGTCACCACACAGTATACCCTCACGCCAAAATGCACTGTGCTTTGAAAGAGGCCACCATTCCCATAGCAAAAACACCAGCGTTGCCGCATTACAAGGGGGGCACCTCATCTCTCTCTCTCTCCTTTAAAAAAAAAAATATAGTTAGTAAAAGCACATTAAGCAACCCGATTGGAGAGACGGGATAGGAGAACAGGACACATGGAGATTTGATGGCTCTGGTGCAATTTAAGACACCGAGGAGCGGGCAGGTAAACCGAGCAGCTGGGAAGGGAGGGGAGGAAGGGGCAGCAGGAGATTGGGAAAGAGATTGGGAAAAGGGCTAGCAGCTTGCACTCTTAACACCAGAGTGGCAGCTGGCAGCTACATGTTGCTGGCTGCGTGTGGGCTGTAAATGTATCAGAAGAGATGAGCCTTTAGGGAAGGAGCTGTCTGGTAAATCATTAATGAACGAAAATATGAAGTAATCTGTCTGCCTAGGAGGCAGAATCATCTAATAATGAGGATGGTGGACCAGGAAGCCAGAGATTAGGTTCCTATCTCACCCACAAGCCTGCTGGCACATCAGCTCCTTTTGCTGTGCCCAAGAAGATACACCCGCCTCCTTACACTGAAGGGCTGCTTGCTTAAGATCGACACGGAAACCCCATGACCTAGATGAAAACGTGATAATAAAATTACCAACACCTTTTGTGAAAACTGCACACCCTGCTCCTCTTTTGTCACAAGAAGTGCACAAAGAGACAATATCCCTTCTCAGAGACAGCTTTCACTAGAACAAGGGGTTTCTCAAAGCCATAATAAAACCTAGTATGACCTTTTGCCAGCACCACTGGCATTTAATTTCAAATCTATTAACTACATATACGGTACTAATCTCCCATGGGTATTTTTTAGCAATCGGACTATTGGTTGGAAACATAAGGGTAAGTCTGTGTGTGGACAAGGACACTGCTTTCTCTTTGCTCTCCAAAATGAAGGGGAAAAAGCTTGAGAAATGATGTTGAAAGGTGCATTTGTGATATAGGGATAGCTGCAGGGGCACCAGACACAAGCGGTGCGAAAAGCGACGAGGTTGTCAGGGGAAGGGGCAGGAGGTTAGCATGGTTTTTCTTCACAAACACCTAGCAGGATGCGTCGTGCAGCACAGAATCAATACAGACCCTGCATGAAAAAGTAATTGTTGATTTTGTACAATTCTCAGGCATGTTTGGAAAGATCCTCACAAAGGTGATTCCCAGTTTGTGTGAAATCTTAAACTGTCCTCTCCTTCCTCTGTCTTAAAATAAACACCTAAGAAAGACATGACACAAATCAACGTGAATCCATCTAATGTTGGTGTATTTGTGAGATAAGATACAAGTGCTTTATCAATCAGTGTACTTAAAATCATGATTTTCCAGAGTGATGATATGTAGATTGCAGCAGAAACCATAAATAGAATACACATATGGTCTTGACAGAGCCTATGTATACAGAAACTTAAACCAAGCACCTGAGCAGATTTGTGGAGTTTAACTGCATACCTATTGGGGGGCTGAAGTCCAGTTTAATTATCCTGCCAAACACTCCTGGGCCACAACAAGGTTATTACCATCTACCAAAGGACCTGCTCAGGCAATTTTACAAGGAAATTGCCTATGCCTAATCTAATTGCTAAGAAGTAGCTAAAATTACCTTAGACCTGGAAAGGCCAACAAAGAAGCAGGAAGTTCCAAAATGTTCAAGAAGCTTCATGAGGCTGTTCCTGCAAATCACAGCCGTGGCGATGTGCGGATCAGCTCCCTGGAGAGGCTCCCAGTCACAGTCAGATACCGTTTTCCACCCAGAACAAATGTGATGCAGGTGAGATGATTTACGGCACACAAAAGTATGATTTCTCACATACATAAGCCTTCTACTGGTTACTGAATATATTTACATAATGAGGGGGGTTTGTAAATTATCCACTGATGATGTAATACAGATTTAAATAATCTTTAGCATCAGTCTCTGCTGTTTGCAAGATATATCTGACACTTTAACAGCCTTTGCAAAAGATTTAACTGGGCTGCATCAAAGAATCCTATTTTTCAAGCTTTTGTTTAATCATAACATAAGCAACATCTATAAAATTCAACGACTAGATTGGGGTGGCTTAGATGTTTCCAGACCCTTGTGGGAGAACAGCACACATCAGAAGGAATTACTTCTGTAAATCACAGAGAGTTTAATTGAAGACTGCTGGACATGTTAAGCTACAGTCGAGCTTGTTGACACAGTAAACAGACAGCATTACCTGCTGAATAACCACAGAAGCACCTCTTCTGAGACGCTTACGAGTTTATGTCTCGCCAAACTGAGCAAGAACAGATTTCTGCCAGTGTCGTAACTAACAGCTAATTCAACACATTGTGTGGACTGCCGTGATTTCAACTTGTGTACTGCCTGCTATTTCGCTCATGTGTTCTGGGTTTAAAAAAAAACAGAATGGAGGGGGTGGGGTGGGGAGCTCCCTTCACACTCCACCACTCCACTGACACAGATAAGCCTAGGACAGATGACCTGGATTCAGACTGGTTAAATTCAAGAAAGGGCAAGTGGTGAGCAGACAAAGCAAGCTCCAAGGGGATTTCTCTCAGACTTTCACAGTTTTCTGGTGCTTCAACCAACCCTGACTTGCAGAGCATATTAAATTTGCTGCTCTCCCTGTCCAATATCATTAAAGAACTGTCAAAGAACAGATTTCTACCAGAGCTGGTTATCAATCTGAAGAAACTATACAATTAATTGCCAGCTTTGCCTAGGGTGTCTTCCTCCTCCACCATGAAACTGAAAAGATTTTTATATACATACGAAAAAATTCTTTCGCTCCCTATTTCCCTTTTTTAAATAAGGGAAGTTCTTGTCTGGGTGACAAGTAGAAGCATCTCCAACCCAGAAGAGCCGAGAGCTATGCCTTAAAGCTCCTGGAATTTATGCCAGACGTAAGACATCCAAAAGAAAAAGAAGATAGCAAGACTTTGACTATATTCATGGGTAGCTTCACAAAGAGGAGAAATATTCTAGGAAAAAAATACCAGGAGAATTGCTGGTTACAATGGAAGTGAAGCAGCAGTGATAATTTGACATAAAAACTCTCTACACAACAGCAGTCTTACAGCTCCTGCTGAAGAAGGATGGTGGCCTGGAATGGTACTGGCCTCTCGTAGTATTGAGGAAGAGTTTTCTTAGACAAGAAGAGGTGGTTAAAAGTCACAACTTAGGAATTTTTTATTTCTTTGATCAGAAGTACAACTAGGAAAATATTTAATACTGCAATAGAAACTTTTAATGTTAAGCAACAGAAATATTTAATACAGCAATTACAAGTCCCCTGCAATACAAGTGGCTTTCAATGATGTCTCAAATACAGGCCTCAAGGGAAAAACATAATTTTATTTTGATTTCTGGAAACTTAAAGGTGCTGTAAAAGGGGTCCTGCAACACCAGAGTAACAAGTCTGTGTTTCCCCACAAAATTTAAAACTAAGGTCTCACATACATTCACCCAAGTCACACATGTGAAAGCATGGGTAAAGCAGATGCAAGTTTGGGGACCTAAACTGGATGGGAAGCAAAGTAACGAAACCGATCTGGGTGTGAGCTCTTCCCAAAGAGCCCTGGCTGTGCACAGCGAGCAGCTCGAGTGCTTTGGTCTCTCTGCCTGGAAACAGAGCTCTTTTCTCAGAGCTCTGCCCAACATCCACCTTCTGAAATGTCTTCAAGGTGGGCTGCTTTCTGCCTACTATGCAACACGTAGTCCTTTTGCACACTGCTGCAAGAGATATTAGATAAAGGGTGGTACATCTTTTACCAAGCATAAGCCACGTGAAACTGCTCTGAGCAAGACAGAACCCACAGTTACGTGCAAGATTCACTATCGCTGGTAAATGGTATATTCCACACGCGTGACCAGACAAGTTTCTGCAAATAACATCTACACCACGTGCAGAGGATGACACACATGAGGAAGGCACATGCCACGCTAACACAGGAATGATGAATACTTTAGTACCAACATGCAATAATTCTGTTTTACACTAGCCATGCAGCTTGCGTCTTTGGCATGCTCTTCCAGGGGGTGAGCAAAAAGCTGCTGCAAGCAGCCCCTTAATTCAACACAAGCTTTCCTTCTGCTTTGTCAGATTTGAATAGTGCTCTCTCTCAGCTGAAACACTTGGCTTCATGAACTTATCTTCAGTAGTTTTTTCTTGGAAATGGAATACAAAAAACTTTTTGCTGTGGAATTTGTGAAGTATTACAAGGCATTGCAAAATGAATACATCAGTGATGACCGTGACAGAGTTCTCTCTGTGACAGCACTCTCAGTTCAGATGTCCACTGTACCTACTCTGGCTCAACATCTTAGTGAAGAGCAAAATGTAATCACCACCATTACAGAGACATTCCTAGAAGTGCTTCCAGAGTACCTAGACAAAAATGACAAGTTCAACTTCCAAGGTTACGGTCAGGACAAACTGAACTGGGTATATGCAGTAATATGCAGTCTAATCCAAAAAAGAAAACAAAGATATATATACTGTCATTTACAACTGTGCACGCTAATCCCCCAACACCAGCTAATGACATACAGGAAAGCTGGTGGTTAGACTCAAACTAAGCCTCCCTGTCTAATTACAGTCAGTTGGAGGTCAAAACTCAAGAGTAAAACATTTTAAAAAGCAAACGGAATTATCTTGGTCTCCTGCAAAGGCATTTAGCAGATACCAAAATGGTCGTAAAGGATATCTTAAAAATAGGACTGTAGATGTTGCATAGTCTTCCTAGCCAAAAAATATGTCACTTCACTCGAATTTGTTTCTCTGTGTTTTGACATATTTGGCATAATCACCATGGTAGAAAACAATGAGAAGTCTACAGCATCTATCAGCTGTCAGTCTCTATGTTTTCTATATGTCTGCAGATGTATTTGGAGATATCCTGCTATACAGATAGAGCAGAATTTCATGTAATGGATCCTCCATCAGTCTTTGTCTTTCGAGAATAAAGACATGTAGTGGCCTAAATATTTCTCATCAAAGGACGTAAATGGAAATAACTGGGGCAAAAAGGGAATTATGTTTGATAGTAAAAGACATGCAGAGAGAGACTAATGCCCTAATATTGCAGAATTAGCAGAGGGGGAAAAATGGAGAAAAACTCCCAAGTGTCACACACAACCAATAAATACCATGTCAAAATGAGGACTTTCCTAAACTGATGATCCTAAACTGATGAAAGTGGACTTTCCCACTGAAAAAAAGACAAGCTTTTAACTTTTGACAAGCAGCAAAAGAGGACAAGAAATGACCTGAAATCCTGTTGCCAAAGTCTGCAGTTGAAGTATCCTTCCACAGAGTCTGCTTTCTAACTAGCATCTTAACTGCACAAATGGGAAAGTTTGTTAACCAGGGACCAAAGTAGTTAACATTTCATATCACATCTAAGATACACGCGTATTATTAACTAAAAATTTTACAAAGAATCTAAAAAGTGTCATGCCATTCCTATTTTTAACCTTCTGCCTGTAAAGCCACTCACCTCAGTTATCATGATTTTTGCACAAAATAAAATTCAAAGTAAGAATGCAGTTTGATTTAGAAAAAAGCAAAACTTATGTCAGTAAATCAATACAGTCTGAAAAGTTGTGACAGGATTAGACACCACCTTGTAAGACTAGAAAGGAAGGATTCTCAGCACTCAGCACAGATTCAAGGCCCTAGCAGACTGAGCTAGTAGATTTTAGATTTCTCACTAGTGCTGTTGCATGACATGATCAAGGACGCACACAATCTTCAAGGCTTTTCAAGCTTTCGCCAGAGGGAAAATTTCAAAGCAGACTTCTCCCTGTCTTCTAATACTAAATGGGCTGGGCAGGAATGACATGTACACAGCTGAATCTGTTATGTTCTCTTTCCTAAAAACAATAGGAGTAATATGACTTGCTAAATTAGATATATTCCTATAGGTGGGTGAAGAACAGGCATAAAGGTCAGAAGGAGAAAACACTACTGATTAGAAGGCCGTATAAACCTCTGTTAGCTCTGAGGTTTTCAGCATGATACCTTCAGCGTGAGCACAAATTTCTCATTAATTTAAGCTCACTGGATATTTTCTAAAAATCTCCATCAGTGATTTCCCTGATAACGTGCCTTGGAAAGAGCTGTCTCTCCTGGACCAGTGGAGGCTGTGTGGGACCCCTTGGAGCCCACAAATGCTGTTTGCCATTGCTAGCAGGGCTGCTGCAGGATGATGTGGAGCACTCCCTGGCAGAGCTTTCCACCTCAGCTGATGGAGAGTGACACGTCAAGCAGGAGTCTCCCCCGCCACTGAGCACTGGCCTTCAAGATCCATCCGTCTTCATTTTTATTTTGAAATAGTTATCGTGACACAGCACTGCGGGCATTCTCAAAACATGCACTGATGCATGTTCTTCAAGCTATCTTCTTCAGTTTCTCTTCTTGATTTTTCTGGATTGCTTCCCAGGCTTTCTTTTATCTTTGAGGTTAACAAACTGATTAATATAAATAACTCAAGGTCCAAAAATATTCAGCTTTGGTAATCTGCAATGAGATCTCTTCTCTTCTTCATGCTCCTTTATATGCAGTTTCATTATGTTCGTGCCAGATGAGCACTTAAGTGAAGGGGAAACATAGTGAGAGATGAAGAACTAGAGAACAGTGTGCTTATGCTATGAGGTGGAAAGAGGCACTTGTGCCTAGAGATCCATACCAAACTCTTATTGAAGAGATAACTTGTTTACATGCAAAGTATTTAGTGCCCAGCACAAAGTTCTGTAAAAGGCACAGAAAAATCTCCTAAACAATTCCCATATTAATAAAATCTCGATACCATGGCATCCTGTAAGACACACACATGCATTCTGTCCTCCATTTAGTTTCAGGAACCTCCACTGTGCTTGGTTGATAAAATAACCTCCCAAATGATTGTAGCTCTAAAATCTATTAAATCCATGAAGTATTGATGAGGCAGAATTAATGTAGAGAGAATTACATTAACCGCCCTCCGCCCCCTGTATTTCATAAAATAAACTCTCTAGAAGTAAAGCAGCACTGTGGCAGTACTACAAAATACAGCACGCTCAGGTCAGGAAAATATACATCTGTCCACACACCTTCAACTCTGCCTATGGATGTATTTATCACTACAACACATATTAATTTAGTAAGAATCTTATCCACAGAAACAGCCTTATCTGATGCCCAGAAATGATGCTCTCTATTCCTTTTAATCCTGGGTATGATTCGCGTCTTACACACAGTGCATCATGCAAACCAGGGGCCGGGTAAGAGCCCTGCCTCTCTCCGTGGCGTTCCTCACTCCCTGTGCTGCAGGGCTCATTAGCTGTGGGCTGACAGCATTACCTACTAAGACCCTGTTGCTGCCGGATTATAAACTTGGCACAAACAGTCCCAAGTTTGGCAATATTCTCCATGCTGGATGTTTGCTGGGAGACTTTTTTTTTCCCCCTTTCTTTGTTGCTGTTTAAGATTTTTGGCATGACTTCAACCAAAAGTTTTCAAGCTAGTTCTGAAACAAGGCATGGGAAACTGGAGTGATTTGTTCATGTTAAAAGCTTCTGGTCACCCCTGGAACAGCTCAAGACGTTTTGTGATGTGGACCATAAACTTGCAAGGTGTCAAGGCAAAATCTTTGTATTTTGATCTCTGCAGAAAACTCCCAAACATGACTAAATTACTAACCTCTGAAAAAATAAATGCCTATTTGCATGAGCTCAGTAAGGAGGAGATGCTTCCTAGCAACTAAATTCCACCTACAATGTCCCAGGATCCTGCTACCAGCTGGGTGGGACCTGCCTGCTCCAAGCTGCACTCACACTTTAATATTAAATGATCAGAGCCGGACGTCAAATGAGGTGCAAAGCCGTTCCATACCTACATCTGAACTCATAACGGGTTGGACAGTAGTGGCCCCTGCAGTGTACCACATACCTCTATTTATTCAGTTCTCTAGAGGGGAGGAAGGGGAACAGAAGGTATGAGAACATTCTAGTGTGATGGAAGAGGAGTTTTTGTATCAACTGCATGGTGACAAAGATACTCTGATGTGCATAAAGAAAAGAGCAAAGTTGATGTAACACTCCCCAAAGCAACATCTGAATTTTCAGATTTAATTCTTTTCTTTCGACAGAGCACTTGTTACCTAGATTTAAAACACAATTCCAACGTCTGGATCACCTCAACCTCAGGGAAGAAAACGAAAAGAAAAGAAAAAAATAAATGCTATACTAAAAGGATTACCAGTGAGATGTAGGAAAACACCTGGGAAAATGACAGAGACTGAGACACAAAAATCTCTTCTGCAGGAGACTGGAACGTAACCTGCCTGTGTAGGGTTATCTGATTTAATAAACTGAACACAAGTATAACAGTGCTTCACATCTGTTAAGAGAACAGAGTAAATCCAACCTGGTCAGGACTGGAGACATGCAGATCTGGGCAGGGGACAAGCTGAATTCCTTAGAAATCTTATGGACCAGATTTAAGATTTATCACACCCAGGGACACCAACATGCACATCTTTCACACAGACTAGATTGGAAGGAAAGAAAAGAAACAGACTAAAACTGAAGGAATTACAAGCATAGCATAGTAAGTCTTGGTAAACCCCAAGATCCTTTAAAATGCTCAAGCATTTCCACAGACTTTCCTTCCTAAGAATGTAGGATAATGAAGATATGCAACAGAAGCACATTATGAGGCACATCACTGCCAAATGAATGACTCTGGAAAATGAAAAGCTACTAGAAATAGGACCAAAATGCTCCGGGTCGGCCCTAATTACAGAGACCAGCTAATGATTCTAGCAAAGCCTCTTGTGGGCATGGCAGAAAACAGGTAATAAAGCAAAAGTTACAGTGGGTTATTTTTGCAGTGGGAGTGCATATTCCAAGCTCTTTGCAGACAACGCATAGTTGCTTTGTAATACTTTATGTCAGAAATCTGCCAGAAGAAGAAGAATCACCAAGAGGAATTCAGTAGCATTTTTGGTAGACATCAAGGATGTAAATAATTGCATCATATAAATTGGACACCCAGGAATGCACAGGGTATGGCAATCTTTCTAAAGGCAAACAAATTTAATATGCATAAAGATATTGAAAATCTGATCGCATATAATTTCTAAAAATCAAAGCAGGCACTGCCTCCTAAATTTTTATTTGTTTATAATGAAGAAAGAAGAAAAATGGGAAAAAAACCCAAACCAAAACACCAGACAAGTGTCTTTGCAGCTGAAATCCAAATTTTCCACGATATAGCTGAGCGACTAGGAATAACTGAAACCATTGCTTAAGATGTGCAGTTGTTTCTCATCTATGTAGAAGTGTGCAGACAGGAGCACAGAACCTCAGATTTCCGCTGAAAACAACAAAAAGACCCAAATTTAGGGATGTACCCCTGCCTAAACTCAGAGTGAAAAGAGCAGTGGACTTCCACGCCCCGAGCTTCAAGGCCTGTGTTTGAAGCACTCAAAGCTTTCCTGGGACGAGGAAGTTTGTAGCAAAATGACGAACACACAGTGGCACACCTGGCACAGGGAGATGTAGGTCAGGTTTACGATACAGCAGCCCCTCTATTCACTTCACAGCTTGATCCTCCTCTGATCTTGATGACTGTGACCAACTACAGGGTCTAGACGGACATGGACAGAACACCATACCGTGCAGCGTAAGGCATGCTTAGAAATATAAAAATATCTTGTGAAAGGTAAGAGTTTCAAGGGGAGTCTGAACTGTCAAAGAGCATTCTGACTGGGGGAAGAAAAAGAAACACAGATCACCCCAAGGTTTTCTCTCCTACATTAGCCACGCTTCTTGGGGCTCCTTGCAGTTGTGTAAGTATTTGATGTGGAGGGATGGCGGTTCCATGACTGCCTGCCAAACACGGTGCTCAACACAAGACAGGTCAAATCTGTGGTGCCACACAAATACCTGCTCTGACATCCACAAGGCTGCTTTACAGAAATCGCATCAAAAGAGGTCTCTTCTCAGACTGCTCAGAAAGACATCATCAGCTTAGCTGAGGGAGTTTTAAATTCAGCCAAGATTTCCGTCCTACCATTCAAGTGTACTTCTCTAATCAGCTCCTAAAACCACCATCGATTTTTGATCTGGAGGCTGCGAGACCTTTCATAGGACTTTGATACAAGATGAATAAATATCTGCTGAGCCTCTGAGCTCAGCTGCTACATCAAGATAAATTCAAAACTTTCTCTTGATGTCCAGTCCTTGGATTCAGTGGGACAGAGACTGGGCAAAACTGTTTCCTTTTCTTATATTTTTCATAATTATTTTTAAACTCTCTGGGAATTTGGAATGCCATAAGCAAACCTACAGTGGGGTCAGAGATATTTCAGAGATTCTTACAGATAAGAAATTCAAGGTTCCTGATTATTCTACCTCAAAACAAGATTTTGCAAACAGTTTAAAGTGGTAAGAGGGGAAGGAACAGTTGTGAAAAGAAGCAAAACGTGCAGAGTCTGTTTACGTATTATAATGGCTCCAGGAAAACAAAATTAAATTCTAGGGCAAAATCCTGAAGCATGGGGTGGTACAAATCCAGCTCCAGACTGGCTGGAAGAAATTCCAGGATGTTTACAATCCAGCAGTGAGAAGTGTCTCTTTTTATTGACTTACATCTCTAAGCAAGTCAGGTAGACAGGTAGTTTTTGGGAGCACCAGTTCGTCAGCTAACATTCTCCCAACTTTTGAGGTTCAACCAAGTCAAGCAGCCATGCTCTCCAAGTCTGAACGTGAGCTAGAGGTTGAGACCCATTGCCCAAGTAGAACCTCTGTGAACTAGACTGTGTTTTTTTTCCCCCCCTCACTAACAAGTTTACTGCATCTGTGTGACACCAGATTTCCTTGGAGCCACAAGAAGCTGCTTCCCTGATTTTGGGGTCTTATCCAAGACTCCTCTCTCACAGGCAGAGAAGATGCAAAGCCCACACTGACTGACAGTGAGCGGCAACAATGAGAAGCAACAAGGAAGCACTTTTTCAGTCTGAGGATGGTCAGACATGAGAACAGGTGCTCAGAGAGGCTGTAGAGTTTCCGCCCTTGGCATCTAGTTGAATTTTGAAAATCAAGGCCCTGAGCAATCTGATCTGATGGAATCTGTTTCAAGTTGGGGTTTGGACAAGATGATGTCTGGCAGTTTCTTCCAACCAAAATTATTCTGTGATTCTAAGAAACATGTTTGAACTATGCTCCTTTATTAAGGCCAGCCATGCAGATGAGGCTGGTCTCAGCTGATGCATCTCTGATTGGAACTTAAAATACAACAATCTGACTACCAGCTCTGCTGATGATAAACTTTCCTTCCTTGGTGTTACACAGCATCACCATTTCTGAATTATGACTCTGTCTTTGACCTGTGAACACCATATCTTTGTCACGCCCCACACAAAGACCAGCCAATCTGTAAGGACACCAGACAACATTTAGGATCAAAGTATCGTTACTACCACAAAAAGAAAACTAGATATAGATCCTATCCTCTGCTGACAGAAGTCAGCACAAAATCTCATGCTGCTTGGCTTTCGCTCGTCTTTGGCCCTACAACTAAATTCTAGTTAAATAATTATTGTTTGTATTTCCCAGTGGATGGATATAGGTGCAAGCTTAAAACACACCCAATTGTCAGAAAAGCCAAACTGTAGAGAGAAAATTGCTTAAAAGAATGAGCTAAAGTAGAGTTTACTCAGGTACTGCTGTATGGGACTTTTTGTGCATTTGGCTAACTTCTTTGTAAAATTCTGATCTTGGTTATCTTATCTTTAAGACTATACATTCTGCAGAAGGCTAAATGATCTACATATAAACATCTGCTAGCTAATCCAGATCTTTCTGTATGATGTAACAACATCTGTTTTTTTGAAATGGCAGAAAAGAACAAGTGTTCTCACAGAGTCAGTCTTTGATTTTCAGTTCTCTACCCTGCAGGCTATCTGACTCTGAAGTCTTCCACCAGTGGAGAATAAGCCAGTTTTCATCTGCAATCTGCACATGCTGACTGAAGAAAAAATACCAGTCCAATACCCTGCTTGGCCAAGGCAAAGAAGGGACACAATCTTCTGCTGGCATTTTTTCCCCAAGGGTGATGGTGATCAGTTGGCGCCAGCCAGAACTGTATATATTGGCAGTGTCCTAGAGGGAAAAGCAAGATGAACGTACAAACTGCTCCAGATCTGCTGCTTTTTTGCAGGTTGGAAGAGTTTTCTCAGGATTACCTCCCTCCAGCTGGGGCATGTCACTGATTACCTCCTGTTCTCCTCTGCCTCCTCCTCCTCACAGCAGCGCAGCTCAGCAGCACAGACACGTACACATGCCGTGCCATGCCATATTCCCATAGTGCCTGTAGGACCAGAAGTCTGTAGGAAGCTGGTGCCTCTGGAATTGCAGCATACAAAACAGCCAGAGAAGCAGCAAAGCTTGTCACGGGGGATCGAAAGAAAGAATAGGAAAAGTGGTATAGCACACAGGAGCATTAACTACCTCATTATCTCTCAGGCATAAGCAAATCATCCTGTAGCAAATGTGCCAGTCAGATGTTCTGGGAGTGGATGGAAAGATTTCAGAGTGACTGGACATCCCCACTAGTTTGGGAGGTATGTGCTCCTTCTATTTTATTTTTGCTCATGATTTTTTATACCACTACCACACTTTTTTGTTCCTTTTGATTTTAAATTATGCCTTTGTGTTTCTTCTACTCTAGGTTTCAGCTCCACCAGTCTCCAGCAGAATATAACAGCTACAAACACAATAAGCAGATGCCACTGGAGCAAATGAAACTACGTTCCTCGCCCTGAGGCCTAGCATGCTGGTTTCTGTCAATGCTTCTCGTACTGCGAGTCTCCATACCAGAGGAAGAAAACCACATATAATCAACTATGCCTCTGTTTACCCTGTCAGCTAAAAAAACTAAAACTGAAAAAAGCTAAAACAATCTTTCTGAAATTCTCACTGAAACCCAAAATTGATCAAGACAGCACCACTTACCAGAATTTCCCCCCAAACAGAGCAAGTTTACATTCACCACATTTCCTCAAAAATGGCTCGAAAACATGCCCTGTAAAATAAGAGAGAAAGAGAAAGAAAAATTTAGGGACTGGAACACCACAAATTATGTTATACTTTCTTCACATTCTGTTAGCATGTATCACCGACCTTCACCATTTTTCCTGTTTTAGAGAAGGAGGTAATCGGATTTGAACCTTCACAACTAGTTATTAAATTCCACTGGTACTATGCAAAATATTAAAATAATTGCAGGACTCCCTCAGACTGCTCAGATACATCACTGTCACTAACGTGACAGCTATTCAGACTTCGGGGAGACAAGGTCAACAATGTGAAACGCACGGTAGCATACAGCAAGTGTGGCAATTATTTTAGACGCAGCCCTAAAAAACACTGGTCAACTTAGTATCTCTTAGTGATTTTGCTTTAACAAACTGTTTTTGAAATATGATGCACACAAGGCTCGTTTGAAAACTACACAAAGGAAAAAAAGGGTTTGTGCCACACTACACTTTTAGACTACATTAATTACTTGGCGTTCTCTAGAAGAACAAAGAGGCAGAAGTCAGTCAACGCAATATCCTGTTTGACACACACTGGGGCCAGTTTGAAGAAGACAGAGAGCAGACGTGACAAATGCCATCATTTTGCCAACCCTGAGTAAATTTCCAATGACAGCTACTCCTTATTTTTCCTTGAGGCGCAATCTTTGAAAGAAGAACTCACAGAGCTCAGACTAACAATGATGTTAAAATGTTTAGCTTGTAAACTCCTAGAAGATGGAGGAGTTCTGATTCTGCTGTTCGGGTTTGGGAGTGGTAACTGTATGACAAACAGAGAAGGACACACGTTTCAGTGCTCAGGTGTCCACAACAGTGAAGCCAGACTGAATTTGAACTGCTTTAAACTCCCGTTCCCCACCAAGTACGTGGCTGAATTTTCCATGAGAGAGGCATCTGTGAAATTACTGCTGGATGAGTAACTTTACAGCTATACACAGATGACTTGGAGCCTTGCATTATTGATCGTGAAAACCTGCCTCAGCTGCAGAAGCACCAGATCTTTGCACTGGCAACTCTCCTGAACGATGCTGCAGGCATCTACAGGAAAAGAAGGGGGAATGACGTCTTACGTCAAATTACTTTTACTGGTCATCATTACATGAAAACTGGCTAAGAAAATAAAATTTCTATTAAGGAACAACCAAACAAATCTTCCTTAAAACATGGCAACTGGACTACACTGCTCTAAAACCCGATTAGCAGCAGACCTCTGATCTCATAAGGTTGAGACTTCATTTTGAGTGGAGAGTTCATTCAGGGTGGGGAGAGAAGGGGCGGGAGGGGGGGGAAAGAATCATTACAAATGGGAAGAACTTGTTATGAAAGATTTCAGGAATGGACATTTTTAATCACAAAACTACAAATCAAAGCGTCTTCTCTGCTTGCTTGCTTTGTTTAGTGAGGAAAAAACCCTGGGCATATCAAGGAATAAAGAAAAAACTCAATGCTCGCTCCTCCCCCAACACCTTTTCTACAGCTTGGCATAATTTGTGAAAACACTGAAAAAATGATGGGTCTTAACTGCTTTGCTCAAACTCGGGGAAGGTGGTTATTATTCCAGTGCCATCCGTTTCCCTCCCTAGCTTCCAGGCATTTGGCCTGGAAAGAAAAAATAAAGTCTAGAAACTCTACTTCTGCCTCTGAACTAATTGGGTAACATCTGCATGCAGAAAAGTTAGGAGCTCAAGAGACGAGCCAGGTCCGAAACAACCCAATAGCACCTCGACTCCGGATTAGCTCATTATATTCTTCCACACCAAGAGACTGATTTAATAATTTCCCCAGAGAAGTGACAAATAAGGGAAACTCTGTACTCCACGCTGCCGGTCCCATGAATACTTGAAAGACAGGGGCTGGCACCCGCTGCCAAAAGGGGCTGAGCCCCCCTCGGCACTGGTGCGGAGCTTCTGGATGCAGCCCCAGCAGTGCTGCCTTCCTCCCCAACCCCAGCACAAATGCCTGTGCAACAAACGCGGCTGGGGGAGGAACCAGGATTAAAATGAATTGGGGGAAATCTTCAGAGCAGTTTGCGAAATAACTGAAAAAACCCCAAACAAACAAAAAACCCCAAAAAACCCTGTGCTGGCACTAGGGGAAAAGGGAGTAAAGGATGGACAGGCAGATGTAGGATTTGGGGAATAGCAGGTCCACTGATTTGGCTGCAGTGCCAGTTTCAACCAACAGTAAAACTCCACTGTTATGGTACTGGATTGCAGGCAGCTGCCTTAATACATGCTACAGGAGTCTAGTCCAAGCCCTCCGTTGAGACCACATACAACAAAAACCAGCAAGAGGGCTAGGTGAAGGGGTGTCTAGTTAAATCTGAGGCAGAGACACAAATTACCATGTCTCTAGCCTTACACGATCTTCTGAACTTTGGGGGTGGCAGGTAGAAAGCTTGAAACTTTTCCAGAGGGTGCTTTTTGCTTGATTTTAGAAGATGATGCAAAACATGCCCTGTGTCTCTGGCTACAAAGGAGATGAGGTATTTGCGGGGAGAGCAGGGCAGGGAAGGAGATGGGAAGGGAACATTTTTTGCTGCGTAATTGGGGGTGAGGACTGGACATGGCTTGCAGAGAAAAACAAAGATTATTCATGCTTTCTTTGTATTCAGTCTGGGGTCTGTACAGAACTCGGTTTTAGTCTTAATGATTTTCATTCTACCTAAGCATGTAGAAGGAATATTCCTTTTTCCTGAAGGCTTTGGATAATGTTACTTATCTCCGAATTCTGACCAGCACTTTTCATAAAAGCTTTGCTGACTTTGTAGAACACAGCACAGGAAATGCAAAATAAATTAATATAGGCTTTGAGTTGCACCAATTTTGGCTTCTTTTGCAATTAGTATAACAAATACAAGAGGTGACAAAAGGTTTGTCTGACCAGAATTACTCACGGAAGAGAGCTTGCCTTCCCAGGTTTCTGTGCTTGGAAAAAATGAAAACCTGGAGGTAGCCATCTGACTATTCAGTGAAAAGCGCACTTCTTTCGGGTAAGTCTATTTTCACAAATTGTTCTGTTACCAGAAGGCATTTACCATAAAAGATTTTGATCTGCTTCTGTTACGAAGAGTTGGTTGTAAGTGTGCAAAGGTATACCCTAATATCCAACAGGCTGCTGGCACCAACAGAGCAGCATACAGTAATGTTTTAAGTTTATTTGTTACCCCAGCCAGGGAAAGAGTGGGGAAGGAAGAGGAGAAGTTGCAGGCGAAGGAAAAGTGTTGAGAATTAAAACCTTTTCTGGGAAAAATCACAATGAACTCCCCTTCTGTTTGCCATCTAAAAATCAAATACAGAACAGGGATGTTTTAGAGTATGATCAAATGAATAGTATTAGATTTAAGCAACATCAGCTTCCAGTTAGTAGCTGCAACTTGCTACCCATCCCGAGCCAAACCATTTACAACAGTCACCCCAAACTGTGAAACGCACATCATGGCCAATATGGGAGCGGTGTCCAAATGAGAGCTGTCCAAGCACCTCCTCCTAAATGGTAAGACACTGTAAAATACTTAGCACACCAACAGACATGAAAAGTTGCTCTGAAGCTCAATAAGACTTGATTTGATACCTTAAAGAAAACCAAAACACTCTTGGGGAGATAGTCAGGCTTATTATCTGTCAGGAACAGCGTTTTCCTGTAAGCAGAACCAGCTTCAACAAATTGGAATTTTTTACCAAAAAATGATACACCTCCCAGTGTTGCACACACACCAGCAGTGTTTTTATGTAACCTTGTGTAAAAATTACTTTATTTTTGTAAAGAAAAAAGTATTTTGTGAAACTGAATGTAGTGAGCAGAGTAACTACACGTCATTGGTGCACTCAGTTTCATGACACTGCCTGCTTCGTGAGACAACCCCTGTTTATTCTCATCAGATTCCAGACACATTTTTGTCAGTTCATACTGGGATCAGAATTAAGTTTATCACCACCGGCAAAAGAGAAATCACTGTCAGGAGACATAGTAAGTACTATTATTTCAAGCCTGCACTCCCAATTCCATTAATATCCACCAACTTCAAGGATCTTTGGGTCAAGTCCACTGTGAACAATCACAGACAAGAACCCACAACAGCCCCTTATTTTTCTTTAATGCAAAAATTGTTTGGTGACAATTTACTCACCATTTGAAACCGATAAAAATATGATTTAATGCATAAAAACAGTTACAGGGTGGATTCTAGCCTGGTACATGTTGCAGTTGTTGAAGTTCACACGAGCTTCGCCCAACTGGAGGAAATGGCTGGCTGAAGTCATAAGTGGTCTTAAATACTTTTCAAATGCTCGTAGATGCAATTTAGTTTATGACCCTCAAACACAGAAGAAAGTCTACATAATGATAAGCACCTGTCAGTTTTCTATTAGTAACATGCCTCTTATGGTGTTTTTTCAAACCTCAAGTAGAAGCAGGCATCCCTGGCTCTTGGGCTGCTATTTTACTTGGCAAAAATTGTGAAGAAGAAGATTTTCAGGTTGGAGAACAGTTTACAAATGAACATATTTGGGTCAGGATGTGTAGCCTGTAACTGAGCTAGACCCACTATGTAGAGAAAGTATTGCTTGGTTTGCAGAGCAATAGCCTTCCTTTTTCCTATGTTCTAATGTCATTCATGCTTATTTTAGAACCATTGTATTATATAGATTTTGGGCCATGAATTAGCCCAGAAAGCATTTTTCAGTAGTAGGTTACTATGGCCCTACAGACACTTGTGTCTGAACAAACGTACGGAGGCATGCACGTTCAGTTTTGCCTAAGGTGCAGCATTTTCCACCTGTTCCCACCACTTTAAGATTTCTAATCCCACTAAAAACCAATAAAACATTTGAAAAAACAAACTTCTAAAAGCGATCTTCAACACAAGAAGAAAAAGAATCTCCTGCATGCTGACTTTATATAGCCAGTTTATAAAGGAATGGCTCATCTTAACTTACATAAAGCAATCTTTTACTGTGCCATGCCAGATTACATATAAAGACCCCTTATCCTGTGAACATCTGAAAGCTTCCCAACAATGAAACGTTTAAAGTTTAAGGGAAGCTTATAGGCTTGCTCTCAGAGACAGAGGCCTCTCTGTTATCCTGCAACTACCCCTTGCTAAGTGAGGGTCTCAGATAGCAGGCACATGGTGTGAAAAAGCCCGGTTATCGACAACACGGGGAGAGCTGAGAGGCAGAAAGAGGGAGCTCCCACAGGAAGCAACTCTTGCAAGGAGGACAGACACAACCCTGGACACCAGCAGAGGAAAATAACAGCCCAGCAACACCATTAAAAGATTCTTCTAAGACTAAACACTACCATTCTGGCGGTTCCTCCTCACACGCAACAGTGCCAAAACTTGGAAAGAGGACAGTGGCTACAGGACAAGCAGCCTGCATTTTTTCATGTGAAACTTACTGGATTTCTAGAAAAGTTACTTGAAAGCTTCATGCAGTTGCAGGGTGTAAATAAGGATAACTGGGTCCCTCTCTTAAAGGTGTCCCGAAAGAGATTAGTAGTTTCAAAACAAAAATGTTTGTCTGCACCATCGAACTTGTGGCTGTCTAAAAACACATCTTTCAAACTGCTGCCCTTTCCGTTTGGAGCAGGAGGAACTCAGATGCAAAGTCACCGTTGCAGCGGCAACAAGCCCTAAGAAACAGGAAACACAGGAGAAAAACATCAGGAAAATACAGAGGCTTTGCTTGAACTTTTTCTACTTTTATAAATGGAGCTATGAAGAGAAAAAACCCACAAACTGTGTTAAAGATCATAAGCTGATCTGCTTCTTTTCTCTGCCACCTCAATCTCCTCACACATCGGATCTATTGACTTATCTTTAGCAGATGTGCTGCAGTCAGCTGGTCCCCATGTCTTGCATGTCGTGTGGCTTCCAGCCCTGCCAAAGCACGCTGCTTGCTCTCCTTCTCCCTGGGATGCTTTACTGCCCCAGGCAGTCTTAAGCCCCTCAATACTGCCAGCTCAGTATCAGCGATATTAGTATCTTCTTCCTCTGTCAACTTTCAAACAGGATAAACTAAATTAAATCTGCCTTACGTTTACATGCTTTTCCAGGCATCAGCTCTCATTGTAACATAGCAGAGAGCTCAAAGTGTAAAAGGACATGGGATCCGAAAATATCAAGGCACCATGTAACCAAGCACTCCAGCATGCAGAGGGCCAGTACAGGTACGGCGTGTGGATGCGTACAGAGAGGTAGCAGAGGCGGACGCAATGAATCAAAAGATGCCTAAGTGTTAAGAAATACATAGTGGGACAGCCGGCGGTTATGGTGAGCAAGTGGAGCACAACACTGCGAGGGTACCAGCGACAGAAAGGCAAATGCGACGGCGCTCACGGTTCATTCCTAAACCCCAACTTTTGAAATCGCTCTGGTAAGATCCCACAACCTGTGGCATCCCTTGCCATCCACACTGCCTAGGAGAGAAGTAAGCATGGACGTCTTTGTAAGCCGAAAGCCAGCATGTGCACTGCATACCTCAGCCGCCCCGCTGGAACTGCCCAGTCCTGGGTCAGGCCACCGTCGGCAATCACGAGGGCTGAGCAATCAATAGGGGAAGCTATTAGCAAGTTCAATACCAAGCATGCACTTAGACTGAGAACGTTATTCATATATGAGGAACATGTGATTGCAGCAACATACTTTAGTTCTCAAAACAGTAGAAAAATGACTTACTTTATTGCGAGAAGAGAGTTCACATTTCTCTTTGCAGAAAAATGAGAAGTACTATGCCCCAAACATTTTTTAAAAAAATAAATTAATAGAGCCCATAGTCCTAAAAATAGCTTGCACTCTCCGACCTTCTGAGCTGGCTCTTAGGAACGCTGCTGGGCACCCCTGGAGCCGAGTGGGGGCACGGGCAGCCAGCGAGGCAGGGCTTGCTGCGTCCCTCAGCCTGCACATCCTTACCTGCCTAATATCCCAGTGGCATCAGTGAACCACTTCCATGACCAGAAATAAGCACTCGCATCATTATGAAAGTTAAAAAAGGTAGCAAGAAAAAAAAAAGCAAGCATAATGTAAGATTTTAGAAGCTTTTTTTTTTTTTTAAATTGATTTTGCAGTTTGTCTCAAAGAAGGAAATGTTTTTCTTCTGAAGATACAGGATTGACCCTGAAGTACCTTTAGCAGAAATTGGCTAAGCAGTGTATTTATAAACCCACTGCAAAAGCAGCAAAGGCCATTTAGAAGCACAAATACATCACAATGTAAATATAGGGGTTTATATACAAAAAATAGTTTTTATAAACAACTGTTTTTATAAATAATTTTTCGCCTCCCCCTTAAGAGAGAATCTTACTTACACAATAAACATTTTTGTGCTTTAATCAGTGTCCATAGTTTTAATTGAGGCTGTTATATCCATGCCATGCAATGGGAATTAACACATCCATATACCATATATATAGAATAAGTATTCAAATGTTGCAATACTGTTGTACCCACAACGTCAGCCATTCCCATTGTGCAAGAAATCATGAAAAATAGGCACATGGAAAGAAATGGTCTCAAGTCATGGCAAATTTACTTCCAGGCTTTAAATCTTTAAAGAATTCAGCATATATCCTATATTCTCAGGACAAATCGAGGGTGAAAAGGGAAGCGTGTGTCACTAAGAACTTCTTGTAGTTCAGTCAGTTCACAGATTTAGCTAGTTTTGAGTATGTCAAATAATATTTATATCTTGTACATGTGATACTTTAATGCATTCATCTCTTCATATCTTGTACATTTGGCTTTTGCAATTCCAAAATTATCTGAGAATGAGACGAAAGCATGGCATGGTCTGTGACCGGGCCCCACGAGCTGGGGAGGCTGGGGGTGGGAAGGCAAAGCAGAAGCTATGCCACGTACATGTGGTCACATTTCCTGATGTGAAATACAAAAATGTTGAAAAGAGACTGAAATTTTGCAAGAGTGAGCTATTTGTAAACCTATTTCTGAATCGAAGAAAGCCTGTGAAGGGAAAAGTAAACAGTGTAAGAAAAGAATATAGTGACATGATTAAAACACAAACAATGAAAATGCTGCACTGTAAACTAATTATTAACTACAACGATCTGAAAATAAACTGTTTCCTTTTTGCCATGTTCACTTTAATCTTCTAAGAGGCAGGAAGGGGGAAGACGGGAGGAGGCAGCAGTTTCAGACTTGTGGAGCTTATCAAATCCCAGATCGGATGATTAGAGCAAAGCTAAGAAGAAAACATCCTCTCTCCCCACCTCCCTCCGTCCCCAGAAAGGAAGCACAGCCTTTAGGACCAATCTGCAGTGTTTGTTTGTTGCTCTTTAAAGGATTGCTCTGGAGAGCATTTTTCCTAAGCTGTTTTTATCTCTTTCTGGAAGTTTCAAAATAAACAAGAGTACTGGAAATGGAAGAAAGAAATCATGATATTCTGGTTTATTTTTTTTATAGTAAGACAAGTTGTGTAAAGCAAATAAATAAGGTCCTTGGTTGTCATACAACACAAAGTGGAAAGGAATAAGAGCTTTAAATCCGAGAAGCATCATTGCAAAACCTAGGAAAATCATTGATAGGCTAAGGGTGGGGAAAAGAGAAAAAAAGAGGTTTGCCTCTCATGCTATTTATTTACTTATTTTAATGATGAGATTTCATTTTGGTGAGTTCTATATCCAGGAAAGAAAAAAAACCCAAACAAACAAACCAACCCAAAAAAGTCACTGTGTTTTTTGATAGTTTACTTTAAAAAAAAAAACCCAACCCCTGCTCTCCAGTGATTTCCAGAAGACACTCTCCCATAATGAAAAACAGGAAATTAAGTTCTCAGCACAACACACTAGTAGTACAAACAAAAAGATTTTTCAGTGACATAATGCTTCGGCCTCAAGCACGGGATCAAGTCTTTATTCTTTCACACTGCTCTTAAACACACCAGGTCTCCCCTTAGAAAGCAAGTGTTCTAGTGTGAACCAGAACAAACACAAGGTTCACGTAATTCCAGGATTGAACTACATTAATATAAACCTTTTTGCAATACAAAAGCCACAAAAAAGCATTTATTTTGCTGAAACATTCTATGGATTTAAAACGTCATTACCATTCAGTATAACACCCCCTATTTTTTTGTCTTTTGTTTTCCAAGATTAAGTAAATGCCTGAGTGGTAGAACTAATGAAACTGGATTTCCAGCTTGTTTGGGCTCATGATGCTAAATTTACAACGCAAGTCCCTCCCAGGCCGCATCCCAGTGCTCCTGGCTCCCCTGTACCTGGCCACGTTTCTTGGGCAAGCCTTGCTGCAGCCACCAGCCAACTGCTCTAGGGGTGCCCGTGGCACCCTGGTCCTGCCGCCCCGCACACAGCCGCTCTCCTTGAAGCAGCTAATGCATTGGAGAAAGGACCGGGAATCCTGATGCTGCCTCTCAAGCCCCCTCCCTGGTTGGAGACAGCCTGCAAAGTTATAAAGAGGAGGACTGGCACGCAGACACACCGAGTTAACAGCCTAACCCCCACTTCCTCAGGAAACTAGGCTAAAAATCTGTTTTTTCTCTTGTTATACCCCCCCATCCCTGCCCCCAAATATGCAGATGCAGTATTTAAAAAAAAAAAAGAGTAGCATAAATGTAAGGCTTAAGTGCTACACTGTATCCCTGAACAGCATCTGGATTACTGTCTCAGGCATGTTTCAGAAGTGTCATTGGCTTCCTGTTTAATATTTGTGTTTTATTGCTGCACAAAGTCAGCCTTTGCTCAAAGAGCAATATATTACTCTCACAGCCTCCGAACAGATCCTTAATGAGGATATTCTGGTTTCTTGATATTCAGAGACCTTCTGTCGGTATCAGCAGAAGATCAGCATATGCTTGAGCGCACAGCACGAAGAGAAGGAGAAGTCAGCTCTTCCTTTTAAAACCGAGCCACAGGATTAAAAGGAACCTTGAAGGTCCATCTCAGCTGCTTCCCCACTCAAGGCAGAATCAAGTACACTTATGTTATTCTTTTTATTAAGCCGCCTGTCCCAGATGGGGGAAAACAGATATGCTTTGGGGCTCCGAGTCCCCTCCTGAGCCTGAAACCTCATACCTGGTCCAGCCCTCAGCCACGCCACTCGGTCTAATAAGAGATCCCTGCCTGCAAACCCTGCCTTCCCTGCATTGCCATGGTTACAACGCTGCTATTACCGTGCATGTCGAGCCTATTTTTAAAAGCCTGCAATGACAGGAGGTGCTGGTTAAGGCCTTAATCTCAATCAGGTCTAAAATTTCTCCATAGAGTGCTTACTATTTGTAAAAGTGCTGTGCTCTGAAAGCAAAAGATGGCTGGTGAGCAGCCTCAGGCAGGGCCTCTGCAACACCTGCATCCCATGAAAAAAAAAGAGCATTTTAAAGGAGAGATCTAGAGGACAAGAAGAAAGTAGTCCTGCCAACATTAACGGGGTGGGTTAGGTCAGCAGAAAACATGTAACTAGTTGTTAGAAAGCAACTCATGTGCACTGGAGAGACAGGCATCACGGGTGGCCGGAGGAGAAAGACGGCCTCTCAGAGCTGGCTGACAGATGGGAAGCGGAGAGGAAGCGAGGGGCTTTGGTGATGAAGATGGGCACCTTGTGCTCAGTGATGAAGGAACCAGTAAAGGAATGCATAGAGGAGGTCACACTGTTAAAAAATGAGGAAGTGGGACAAATTCCTTTTGCAAAGACATTCTGGATGGACGGAATTATAACTTGAAGAGGCCAGAGAAAAGGATGTTGCAGTAATTCAAGTCATCAAATGAGTGCCTAGAAGTGAATTTCAACTGTGTGGTCTGGATAGCACAGGGCATTTCTTAAGACATTATGCAGGAAGAACCTGCTGATCTCAGAGTGAAGACAGAGGGAACAGAGAGATGGGGGGATTTTGGCCTGACTGAGGGACACTGGTGTTGTCCATGGCAACCGAGGCAGGACATAAAGGGGAGAGCTGCAGGTGGAGGGAGGAAGGGATGTATCAATGGATATCTGTTTAGCTACGCTGAATGAGACTTGATGGCTTGGTATCCACAAAGAAGTGAAGAAAGACTACTTGAGGTTATAACCTGGACAAGGGGAGAGAGGAGTAGTTTTATGTTCCAGTTCTAAGAATCATATATACATGTATCTACCTATCTATGAGTCTATGATGATTTTAATATACATATATTTGTATATAAATACATATTTACATATATACATAGTTCTGCCTGTACACAAAGGAATCTGAAACGAAGTTGTAGTCAGAAGAATAGGAGAAGAGAAAGAACACAGACCTGCACTCTCTGCCAAAAACAGAAATGGAAAAAGGTCTTTCCTCTTATTCATTTTTCATAGCATGACAGGTAACAAAGCACGTAGTAGCAAAATGCCTGCCTTTTTACTCCCTGGAAGGTTCAAGCAGACAAAAAAATATTAAAAATCATTGTTCTAGCCAGCTTCCGCATCCTGCAGCTCAACAAATCCTTCCGTGTTTGGAGGGCAGGCGTCCCACGCACTCACACACCTCACGGGATGTGCGAGCAGCTACTGGCCATGTCAGCAGCCACTTTGCTGATACAACACCCCTTTCAATCCCGGGGATGTGTATTTTGGTCCAGTGATGGGTGCGTGAGTAGCCACGTCTCAAATTTGCCAGCTCGCTGAGTGTGGGAAACAAATGGCACTTTCAGAGCAGTGCATCTGGGTCACTGCCTGCTGTCGCTGAGCCTGTGAGGACCTTGGGGAAGAAAAGCAGAGCAGGGAGGAGCAGGCTGCAGATTTCAGGAGCTGTGCTGGCAGGTCTTATCTAGGCCACTGGCCGTCAACTGGATACCCTCACCCTGGAACAAGAAAAGCGGATTTTCGGTACTGTAAGGGTAAGTCTTTTGTACCCCTGAGTGATGAGGTAGCACTGGTTTATTTTCTCCCTACTCACAGTTTTACAGGTGTAATAAGGACTATCACAGGAAGAACATTCAACCCCACCTCTGCCTCCAGTAAAATAGACCGTAAATCGCTGAGAAATAACACACAGAAAGCACTCACAGGCTCTGCTTTTCAGCGCTATAACTAGTTTGGACTTGTGCACTTAGGAAATGTCACATTTGATTTTGACCTAGAATCAAGTTCACTCCGCCCTGCTGGAACACAAGACGCGCCATTCATGCAGCGCCCGGAGCGTAGCCTCCAGCTGCAGAATGTGGGTTACCAGAAGAAGGAGACATCTGAGAAGGAGCATTCAGAGCAGCACGTGTGCTGCTTGCAGCCGCGAACACATTTGATTATGAACTCTGCAAAACGTATGAATGGTACATGCTGATGGTACAATCCCTGGAAGTACATATCCGTAACAATCCTATGGAAAAAAAAGAGAGATGCGTACCTGAGAGCCACAAAGAGGGAAGATTTTTTTTTCTTTTTCTTTTGAGTATGCAAACAACCTAATTAATTTCCTCTCCAAAAAGCATTTGCACAATCTGGGAGCCACCGCAAGGGAGGGTTTTGAAGATTTCATCAGCAAACATCATCAGCAACAGCTAAGAGAACCATTAAATCAATAGTCACATTTAAAAACCAAACTATACATGCCAAAAATGTCAAGTTCATTCCTCACACGTATTCTCTTACATCTAATGGCAAAGTGTCAACAGAATTTGGGACCACAACAGTCCCACAAAGCCACTGTCACTGCGGCTGGACAGCCTATGCAGAAACACCGCCTGCCACAGCAACACAACCGTGTCACCACGCACTGCAGTATTGATCATGGACGACAACCGTTTATTTGGTCTGCTTTGTCTCCCCATGTTACATACGTGCCTATCCACTGCTTACTCCACTTTTAACCCACCTACGCGGACATACAGCTATAGCAAGTACTTTGAAGCACCTCACACACAAAAGGGCATCAAGAAAGGGAATTGTATGTGACCTTGTCATACATGCGTGTGGGGAGTGAAAACAGTACAGCCTCCTCAAGCAGACAGATGCTTTTAAAAGAAGGACAGAAAGTAGGAGAGAGCACGATTCCTCATAAACACGGGTGTTTTATCAACTGCCTCAACTCCAAATCACTTCCCTTTTCCAGACAGACACCTCTGGGTCACATCTTTCAGCTCTGTTAAAATATCAACAGCTCACTGGCTGCCATTTTATGTGAAGAGGGGGAAGGGGATGCAGACTGAGCAGATAGTCAAATACAGAAACGAGTTTAAACAGAAAATCTTCTCTGAAGGAGAGAACCTCCAGTACCAAGACTAAGAGGAAGAAGATAAAATGCTGCAGTTCTGCAGAACGACAGATGTGTATCATACAGTTGGGATCATTTATGGCCGTAGGGTTTCTGCTACTCTAGTGGTAACAGAAGATTTTTTTTCCTCTTGGGCAAGTTCTCACCGTGGGATTCACAGTGGAGCAATTACAAGTGCCCTAAAAGTCCTGTGAAGCTTTCAAGGTTTGCAGTAGCTACAGCTTGTTACCCAGACTGATGGTAAGCATTAGTAGAGAGCAGGGCAGTAGAAAACATTGCAGCCTAGTTGAAGGTTTAAATACTGGTGAGTGTGGACTTCAGCAAGTTCTGTCCTACTTGCCCAGTGGTCTTTTTGCTATCAATGATGTAAAAAATTAAAGCTGTAACAGGTCTGTTTATGAAGGCTGACTCCCTCACTCCATCAACAAAGCAGTGTCACCCTGCAAGTGTCACGCTTACCTCTCGTTTTGAGGGGGGATGGGCTGGCATTTGAACAAAGCACGTACAAAGTGACAAGGGCATACAAAACATTTTGTACGCTTGGAACAAAACCCTGTTTGTAGGATTCACTTAGCGAAAGAATTTATGTTAACAGAGCAAGCTATTTATAGCAGCTCTCCATAGAAATGAAATGTCTCTTGGTTCCTGTCCTCGTGAAACACAGCTTTCTAAGCGGAGAAATCCTCTCTTTACTCTAAAAGCATGGGTGAAGGGGGGCACGGCGACGGGGAAGCTGCTCCCCGACATATGCCCTGCCACCTCCAGTTATACTGGAGATAAGGTCTCCCTGTGCTGTCAGCACAAAAGGTCACTCATGGTTTGAGCCCCTGCACAAAGTCTCACCAGTCTTCCTAGCCCCCTTGGCTGGACAGCCGCAGGGAAAGAGCTGCCTGTGCCGTGCCCGTAGCTCGCAGCTCTGAGCTATGCTCGTCCTGCCGACAGACACACATAACCGAGACGGACTGCTCTTCCCAGGCTCCTCAAGCCACACATGCTTAATTACAGGCTCTTGGTCAACACTAAAATGAGCATACCTAAGGAAGACTACGGTTCCTCAAAACAGCCCAGGGACAAACCAGGAGGGAGAGATCCCGGTCTCTCCCCACTCAGTCCTCCAGAAAATCCCAAACTAGAGCGTGTTCACACATTCTCACCTTTCGTATACTCTCTGAAATAAAAGTATACGTACTTTAATCCTGATCACACACAGACAGCTAGAACACCACACCCCTGTACGCACACCTCATCAGGTTTGCAAAATCGTCACACAAAATCTCACCTACTTGTTACAAATGACCCAGATCCATGGTCTACTTACTATCCAAGCTTAATAAGATATTTCTACAAGTTTCCTCAGACAAGAAGCTGAGCAAACTGCACGTACATGACTTTTCTTAATAAAAGAAAAAGCCATTTGGAAAAAAATGCAAAACAGAACAAGTTCACTCTTTCTACAAAGAAGTAGATAAATAAATGAGAAACGGAAACACACATGCAAACAGACAAACCACATAAGAAAGATTTCCCACTTTTATTTTGCTTAAATATTTCCATAAATAAGATGCAATTAATTCTGTACATCCATATCTGGGGGAGTTTTGCTGCCGGGCTTTTAAATCTTGAGACCAGAGCTACTTGACAAAACAGCTGTAGCACACTGCTCAGAGATTACAGTTCAGACCTGAAGAGTGGGGGAAGAAAAACAAAGGGGGGGAAAAAAAAAGATTTTTGGTCTATGAAAAGTTTATACATTTTGGCAAAAGCTTTATTTCAGACTAAAAGAACATCACTTTTTCCAGTTGGATCCCTAAATATTCTCACTATCCCCTGCCCCTTCCAAACTCTAGACAAAACACAGGCTTTCACTGCCTACCCTTGCCCCTAAACCTCATCCATCAACAGCTTTGCAATAAAATCCTTCATAATTGCTTCCCTCACGCTGCTCCTTTCCAGTATCACACTAACACTCTTTGTTGGTCATAAAAAAGGCATAGCTTAAATCTAATGATTGTACCAATAAACCTAAATTAGACTAATGGGAACCCTGAACTGAAAATAAAGCTCTAAAAGCTATAGGGTATACATATATCATGAGATTTTATTAAACTATAAATCTGTTGATTACAACTTTATTTTCTAAAGACAGAATTATCTTAAGCCAATTTGTTGCCCAACATAATAGCATTTGATGTCTATAACGAAAATTAGATTCTATCAGGGTAAGTTGGTTTATAATTTTAGATTAACAGAATTAGACACAGTAAAGTGTTCACATGGATGAAATAACGAAATGCAATACGTTTTCCTTCTCTTGCCATGACATATTTGGTACTCTCCAAGCCATAAGCAAGCATCTTGCTTCACAGTTCTTGAAATAGTAATTGAAAAGAGTAGTATCTCCTTTCATATTCCACAAAGAGATTAGGCTGATACATGACATTACTTATTGTAAAGGTGTAGATCCAATACAAATTCAGGGTGCTGATTAAGAAAAGCCCTGAGCTGTTCTGCTGCAATTCTTCACTACCTCAGTTCAACTGAGGCGCGTGACATTGCACTGACTGCTGGGTCCCAGAGAAACTGGGGTTTAAAATCAATCATGCCAAAATGTTTTGGTTTAAATTCTGAAACAGCGGAGGGTGAGCCGTGTAGGAAAGAGAGTGCGAGCAGGAGCTCCGGAGGTGGCTGTGTCAGCCCAGAAGACCTGTCTTGAACCACAGCCCGGAGGGAAAAGCTGAGAGCATCCAAAGTCTTTACACCCTTGCCCTCAACGTAAGTAGAAAGATACACACACTAGAATGTAAGCTAAAATGTAAGAGAGATTTCCTTGGGCCGTCTGACAACTCAAAGTCCTTCAGACTCACAGATCATTGACTCGGAGACTTTGCACCAACTTCTTCATTGATGACTGATCAAATCACAAACCTCTGTATGAAAAACATCATGCAAGCTTCTACATGGCCTTTTCACCACCCCCATCTCCTTTCCATTAGTAAGACTCCATAAAGCATCCTATTAAAATACTGTTAAAAGCTACTGGTACATCCCTAAAACGGCTTTCCTAATGGCCGTTTACTCAGCTGGGAGAACAGGAAGATTTGAGGCTTATGGCAGATACTGTGAAAAGGCTGTGTGATGTGGTTATGTCCACATCGTTCCTAGCTCTTGGTCACAGCTGCATTCAGATTCCTTCAGGAGGAAATGGATGACATTTGCTCTGCCTCAAGCCACAGTTTCTACATACGGGCTGTTTGGAAGGGTTGGGAGGAGAACAAGCGATGGGGGTGCGCAGCTAAAGCTGCTTCTAAGCTCTTGCCCTGTCCTGCTCAGTCCTTCCACTCCGAATCTGTTTCTTTATAGTGGCTGGAAATCAACTGCAAAATAAGAAAGTTTTCCTTCTGGCAACTGGCATTTTTAATTCTCTCTCTGTCCAGTGTCATAGGCAAGAAAGGAAAGGAAAGGGAGATCTTACTAGCTTCAGTTATATATTTAGATTTGCTGCAAATATTCAGAGGTCTCAGTAGCCCTGTAACCCAAAAAGTAAACAGCAGGAGTGACACATTCCAAGAAAGCATCCCCTCAAGCCTACTGTGAACAACAAAAATAACTACTGCCAGAACCAACTGTCATGTGTCAAAACTCAATGCTATTCTTGGAGCAGATGCGGGCTCAGGATTTTTCTTTCTTTCTTTCTTTTTATTTTTTTAAAGTAAAGTAATTTTAAACCAGTCCAACCAACACATGATGTGCGTGATGGTCTTGGCAGCCACTAATTTTCTAAATGATAATTACTGGCAGTTTATCAGTCTTAACAGTTTGAGACAGGCAGTTTGACAACGTTAACGGACACTACTGAACCACAGTACAGTTCCCACGGGCTTCCTCGTGCACATTTTTTCCTTCCTGCCGGTTGGAGAATTTCAAGTGCTCTGCTATGATCTGGCAAATCCTCACCCTGGCCCTGCACCACTCCCCAGATCACTGCCAGTGGGGCTCCATTACATCTCCATAGCATATACCATAAAAAAAAAAAAATTCACAATGTATTAATTGTGTCCCCTCTGCCACATGGTTGCAAACAGCTCTGGCAAACAACTGTACCTCAATGAATAAAAAGTTTGTTTGACCAAAGAGTAATTGGAGTTGCTTGGCACTGAAGATGAATACTGCAATGCTCCAGCTGACACATCTTGCACAGACAGTCCTATCGGATCTCCTGTACTTGTATATACAAAACACAGCAAATAACATTTCTTGGAGCTTTGGACTTAAAAGAGTGAGGTTTCTGTGCAAACTGAAATATTAGCCTCTTTAGACCCTGAATGACTGAATTTATCTACTAGCCCTTTACATTCATTAAGCCACAATAAAGTGCGTTCACAGACGAACTTTGACAGGTTCTATTTTTTCCCTCTAGCAGATGCAGAATTTTTATTAAACACATCCATAATCACAAAGTAAAATGACACTAAATGAATACTAGGTATTCAAAAGGTAGCTTTTACACTTTTTTTTTTTTTTAAATCTGAAAACTGATCTTCCACATTGCATTAAAAAGCTGTAATTCTATACCTTAGACTTGGGCACGTTGAGCGAGTTAAATCACAGGTACTAAACCTCTGGAATGTCAGTGTGCTATACCCACTTTCAGACAAACCTTCAGTGCTCCTGATGTGCTTGCTTCTGCTAAGCCCACTTCATGCCACTAAGTGTTCACATGACGCAAACAGTCATCAGCTATGTGTGGTTTTCCACTCTTGCAGGTTTTTACACTCTCTGTCTTTTAAAGTTTCTAACGACAACCTCTCTGTGCCAGCAATTTCAAAGTTTCTGCCACAGAGAAGAAATGTTCTTTTTAACATTATTTTGCATGCCGAATTCACCATTGTCATGGCCAGGGATTTCATTGAGTAGGACGTTTACTGGGGCAAAGTCAAATGCTAAAGGACCAACAGCAACAAGGACTCCTAGCACAGAAGCTCTGCATTTGTCTGATTATCCTTCCTTCCAACATCAATGGGAAAATTCCCACTCGTTTCTATAGGAGCAGGCTCCCATAGACAGAGAAAAACCACAAAGCTCCTACAGCTGCTTCCTACTATCAGTAAAATGGAAGAGGTTCCTTTTCAGGGGGTATCAGAATCCACCACAAAAGCTGCATTCAGAAAATCACAACTATTACCTTCTAACATAAAATATGACACCTCGGTGAAAATATATTGCAGGACTTTGGAAAGGTAAAAGGGACAAATAAACCATTTAACCTGTTTCTTTGAAAACCTCAGACATGAACTGCAACTTTTCATTTTACCTTAATGCTACCATAGTGGTCTCAATCCCAAAGCAAAACAAACTCTTGAAAGAGAAAGAAAATGATCCCAAAACCCTGAACAAAAGCAAACCCCAGCATATACTAGAAGAGTAAACCCCAGTGCTTCTCCAGGTGAGCCCCTTGATTGCCTTGCTGCCAGGGATGCTGCTCTCGAGCTCTGAAGCCAGAGAGTGCCCATAGCAGGTCCATGCCCGGCTGGGGAATACCGCCTGTCCATTAGCACCATTGCTCAGAGCATGGCTGATGTATGAGGTGACAGCAGGACTTGTAGTCCCACACACACCCCCAGGGCAGGCCCAGGGGCTCTCAGCAAGGACTGCAGGCAGGCAGCCCAGCCTTGGCCTCTTCTGCCTGCCTGAAAGCTCTCACTGGGGTGTTCAGAGGGTAGAGACTCAGTTTGCCTGAGGATGCTCAGAAAAAGCATGCAAAACATCATATTTGTCTAGATTTTTATTTATTGATTGATTTTTCTCACAGATACCAATATTATTACGAAATTAAATGGCCCCATTGTGAGTCAGAACATTTTAGATATTTAAGGTACTGGGTTTTTTTTTTTTTAAAAAAAAAGAATAAATACGATTTTTTTGCTCATCCCCTTCCTCTTCCAACATTTTAGTAGAAACATTAGTTACAAAACCCCCAGTAATGGGAGAGGAACTAAAGAGGACACAGACTTGAAGGCAGGTTGATAGTGGATCAAACATTCATCCCTGTGTAGGAACCTCAGAAGAAATCTTAAACCGTGTTGAAAGACATATGGGGTAAAAACCTACTAGTGACAGAAATAAGTCCTTAATAGAAGGTGAAGGAAATGTAAGTTCAGCATAAACAAATGCCAGGTGATGCTGCCCAGTTACTGTGAGGAATTTCCAGGACAGTGAAGAAAGTGGGGGGGTACATACAGGGGGGAAGTATCTCGACACAAAAATCCCCACCAACACTCCTCCCTTGCATAGTGACACAAGCAGCTTACCACTGGTAGTATCTGCTCTACAAGTGGTTCAGCAGAGATCTGCACAATGCTCCCCTGGTGAGGACCAGGGCAGGGAGGCACCACAGGCAGCAGGTGTAAAAACCAGCAGGTCAAAAATGTACGTGGGTTCTGGAAATACCAAAGCCAGTGTCTTCTCTGGGAGATGTGGTGGGACTTTTTATAGAGTTCCTCCAGCGCCATACACCTCATAACTAAGACTCCAGCAGCTGTATCTTAGGATATCTGTGTGCACATGCCCATGTCCTGAATGGTCACAAGGCAGAACCTTACCCAGCAAGAAACACCCAGACTCTGGTCAGGCAATACGGGAAGGCAGAGCCCACATAGGTTGGCACGACTGCTTTGACAAGCAATTGCTTGAAGGTGAACTTACAGCATCATCCACTTCATGCCACCATTTTCTTCCAGGTAAGTACTCATTCCCACTACGAAACCACTACTCGCTTCTTCAGAGGAGTAAGTGGTTTCTAAGGAGGGAGCAGCTGGCACGTGCCTCTGAACTACATCCCTCTGGAGGGGTGAATGCTGATGCAGGCTATGTCAGCTGCGAGTCCCCTTCGCAAACACTAGTAATCAGTGCTAGCAATGGCTCTTGCCTTACTGCTCTGCAGAGGCAGGTGACTGCACGAGGCTTTGAGAGGACGCCCATGTTGCTGAGGTCACAGACTCTGGCCTCACTTCCTCTTCCACCTCCCAGGCTTCTGGGAAACGGGTAGGGAGAACTTCACCTTGGGGTAGTAAAGAGCAGTCTTAACAATTTCATGGCTTCCCTTTAATTTGTGCACTCTTCTGCTCTCATCGCCATGCTTTCACACAGAAAGATAGTTTGTAGCTTTCTTAGCTGTGACAAACTGTGAAGATGAACATATCCACTGTTGTTAAAAGGTTTAGGGACAAATCCGAAAAAGGTATTTAGGAATCTGGCTTTTAAATCCTATTCAATGTAAGTTTAAATCCTTAAGCACCTCCTTGGCTTTAGCCCTACAACTTTAACAGGGAAGCCAACAACCTTTGGAGTAATCACGCGTTCTTTCAAGTTCACATTCCTACTTCCATGAAAGAGAATGTGGCAAAATAACTAGATCATGCTTCTTATTTAAATAGAAAATGAGAAAGTCTGTGGTATGCACAAGCAACTGAAAAAGAAGGATTTTAAGTACTTGGCATTTGTATTTCTGAATGTAATCTGCATTAGAAATACCCATCCAGACAGCTAAACACAACTGCAAGCAGCCATTAGATTTACACATGCATATAAAACACAGAAGCTTTCATCATTTGTAACCTGATTGACATGGGTGACCATGCAACTCTGCTTGTGAAATACCTGTGTCAGTCTTCTTTCTCTTTCTCTTTCAGCTTACCTCCTTGCAGCTGTCTGTAGCTGTGATTAGTCATGTGTGCTTAGGAGAGGAAGATTATTTGGTAACAGCAAGGAACCAGCAAGGTCAGTGAGTGCATATGCTTTTTTTTTTTTCTGTGGTCACTCTAAAGGTTCCTCAATGCACCCAAAAATATCATCCTCTGGGGCTCACCCTGTTCAGCAGTGAATATAAAACAAAGTCAAGCAGTACTCGCATAGGCTTCTGCAACCAATGGGGATGGCAACTCACTAAATGATGCCACCTGTTTTGAGGTGGAGAATTTAGGTGCTAATGACTACCTGAGTATGGTGCTGCAGACAGAGGAACAGCAGCTGTCAGTTACTGTTCACTGAGAAAGGGGAAAAAAATAAACCCAAAGTTGTTTGCTTCCTTGCAAGTGTAGATACCTAGACAAACTGTTAGGGACCAACATTCCTTTAGGAGAAAAAGGGAGAGGCACAAACTGTTCAATCCATTCCTCTCCTGGATGCTGTGTGGTATCTGAGATGCCCACTGCCAGTTTCCCCAGCTGTGTGTTTGTAGGATAATCGAGGAAGAATAACCCAGGGCTCACCAAGGGCACTGGCAACACAATGCTGTTTTACCTGTAATTTAGTAAGCTGGGCCAGATATCTCGTGGTAGAAAAGAGCTTCCAGTTTCAAAAGCTTTACTGGAGTGCTGTTTCATGGAAGATTTCTACTGACACCAAGATCTCACTGAAAGCACCTGAGCATCTCGTTGTTCCTAATAGAAAACAGCGTCCCAAAAAGGAAAATAGTCCATCAGGTATCCAAAGAATCTCATAGTCCACATGGTTGCCCAGCTCTCAAGACCAATACTGGAAATGGGCAAATAATTTGGGATTTCACACATGTGCTTTTCCTCAGCCACGTGGGATAATATTAAAAACTCAAGGTTTCAGCCTGCCTATAAGGCTACATGGCAGAATTAAAACAACAACAACAAAAAACCCCAACCCCCAAACTATTCACTATAAATCCTGGGGAAACAGCACTTGCACCATTTAAAATTGCTGGTCTAATTCTTCCTCAGAGCCCCAAATGGAAAAGTTATTAATATCTCCTAATAAAATCCCACTTAAAAATTTGGTCTGAAATGACTCTATTCCAAGCTAGCAAAGCATACCCAGTCTATGAAGCACTTTGAGGTCTATGCAAATAAGGAGTTGAACATTACACAAACCAGCTCTAAAACACTAAAAGAAGTAGATTTCTACATGAAAATTATGATTTTAATTTTTAAAAGAGTGATTAGTTACCCCAGGCATACAGCTTGGCATTTGGATGAGGGTGGATTTTTCTACGCGGTTTTCTCAAATAGCCCAAGAAGCACAGGTCACTTTGTGACTGCACCACCTTTGGATGCCCCATAAACATTTAGAGTTAAAATCATAAGCAGCCTTATTTCCTAGGAAGCCTGGTACAGGGAGAGATAGTCGGAGAAGGACAAAATCTTAAAAGCCCATCTGAATGTCCCATGAGACACATATTTGCACAAAGAACCTAATTCGCCCTCAGATTAGTCACCTGCTGAATGTGTCCCTACCAATGCCCAAGGTGGCTTGCCTTGCAAAGTGTGTCTCAAGTACGGGGCAGTGATCTGTGCTGCCAAGGCAGTGCATGCCAAACAGCCCTCCTTCTTTGCACCTGAGCAGTGGGTCCTTGAGCAGCATCACAAAAGGCACCACTGCACAGAAGGAAAGCCAAGGACATGAAGCAATTACCTCTTTGTCCTCAAGGCGACATGATTCTCAAGATAGCTACTGTTATTGCACCATCAGTTATAAGCTCCTACGCACGAGGTTAATGGCAGCTAACTCCCTTTGCGCTCACCAGCGAGAACTGTTCCACAGAAAAAGATAATCTTTACCATTTCTCCATCAGTTTCCTTTTATAATTTAAAAGTCAGTAGGCAGTATTAACTCCTGTCTGCAGATTTGTCTTCACACAGCTCTGCCCATAAACAGTCACCTCATTCTCTTCAGCAATCAAATTTTTTTCTAGTTAGGAGTTGCTGCTCTCAGGTCCATCATCTCGTGCTCTGCAGTCACTCCAGAAGTAAGATAGAGATATATGATTAATTCAGATATTGACCATGTGCCATGTGATCAGAGCTTTTATTCCAGTGCTTCCTCTTCTCCTCTACCCCCTCTAAGTCCACAATTACACACAGTTACCGTGACTTGCTCAACAGTCCGTTAAGAGAGCTGTGCGTAGGATGGCAGCTCTACAGAAATGATCTCTGACACACTCCTCTTTTTCTACAGTGCAGTGAACACAAGTGGTGTCTTTGGAACATTTGTTCATGGTTTGCACAGTGGATATTGCAACACAATTCAGCTTTAGGATTTTCTACAGGAAATAAGTAATCTGCAACTGGAAAGTCACACGCTTACATCTGAAATAGTGCTACAGTTACGCCAATGGACAGCCAAGAGGCAACTCTGCGCAAGTGATACTGTGTGGGAAGGAGAGAGTTTAGGTAGGGGTGACAGACTGACGCCTGATAGACCAAGGTCTCCCACTTGAGCACATAAGAGTTTCAGCGAATGCTACCACAAAGGAAGGAGCATCTTTAAGCATGAGTAGGTATTACCCAGAACATTACTATTTCAACACATCAGATGAAATTCATAGGACTGAGCATATTTCAGTTTCAACGTAACAGTTAATATAGGGTCATGCAAAACCCTGTTCACCACCATGTCTACTAAACCACGCGATGACACAGTATTGTTTCCAGGTAGGGACAAGACCTTGGTTACTGTAACAGCTCTGCGTCCAGCTTTTGCTAAGGCATTGATCAGCATCCTGTGGTACTTCATGCTCATCAGAAGTTGGCTAGATTATTAATAGACTCATGTAATACAAGCTGCAATCATTTATTTTCAAGATGGAAAATACACAAGGAATCTTCTCTATATAAATAAAGTTTTTGATTGGATTTTTTTATTATACTTACTAGCATTCAAGTAAATGGATAAGGGTATTCATGATTGGGTGTTTTAAGGAAAGAACATATCAGAATGTGTAGGACTGTCAATATCAGACAAAGAATGGTGGCAAACTTGGGCCAGCTTTAGATTTGCTTCTTTTTTTCCTAGCTCCAAATGAGGCTAGGAAACAGGAGACTTGCAGAATCTTCTCTGGCTGCTAATTCATGCAGGAATAAAAATGGAACACTATCTGGGAAAAAAACCCCAACCAGCTGTACTTCTTTTGGATGACAAAAAGCACAAAACATGAGAAAAATGCTAATTCTTGATATACACAAACAACACAACACTGCATTACAGCAAACTTTAGGGAAATGACAGTCAGAACTGACTTTTAAAAGACCAAGCTCCTAACTCATCAATAATATTAGATCCATCAAAAAGGAGTATATAGCTGCGATTCTGCATGGTTTATCTATTTGAAAGAATTAGCTCTCTGAAGTATTGCTTTCATTGAAACAGTTTTCATTGCAAAGACTTTCCTGACTTGGCAATCTGAGGTATTTGGAGACTGTCAGTAATTCAAATACATGCAGCAGATGATTTCCTTCCTTATACTAGCTGTCCAAAAGGTTTGGGGAAATCGATACTTGCTTTTTCCCCAAACATCTAATATTACAGAGCAGACATGCAGAAATACATATATTTTGTACAGGGTACAAGTGTGAAAGTGAAACAGGAAGAGAACAAAAAAGCAGACAGATCTGAGATTTGAGCAAGCTCTCCAAAGAAAGCTAGTTTTTATGGCATACAGGCTGAAGTTATCTCCCTTGGTTTGCATTGCAGCAGCACAATAAGGCCTGACCTGAGATTATGTCCTCATCAGTTTTCCTAGGGACAATGTAGACATTAAAAATAATAATAATAATAATAAAATCAGATTAATTCAGCAGACGAAGGGAAGTAGCACTCCTTCAGCCTCAGACACGCTGAATTCACAATCTCAATTCAGTTGGGATGAAGGCAGCACACTTCTTTGCTCTTTAGCTAGCATGAGAAAGGAGAGATGCAGAAGCAACGGTTGCATTCCCTGAGCTGAGAGGACGTGACTGCCTTGAGAGCGATGCTGTTGGGCTCCGGAGAAGTTACATCAGCTATCTCTGAGATTGCCACTTATTTATGGGCTCTTAAGTGAGATTAGAAGTCACAGCGAAAAGGAAATAAGACACCTTCCACACTCAAAACTGATAGGACTTGGAGATTTCTTAGTGAAAACAGCCTCACCATCACTTTGCCAAATTAACTAGAAAAGGAATTAAAACCATGAACGTCAACAGTGTGGTATCTGGAATCAGAAACCAACACTCACCCTGTTCTCAGGCCTTAAAATCTTAATTCAAACAACTTCAGGCAGAATCTTGTGTGCATCTCTCCTAGGAGCCATTATAATGAAGTCAGTAACTATGAGAAAGCAGATGATGAAATCATTAATATATTATGTACACAGACACCAAGTGAATTCCTTGGAAATAAATCTCAACTTTTGAACCAAATAAGGATGAGAAATTATGCTAAAAGGCACAGAAAAAGTTCATCTGGACTGAGGTAATTTCTATTCGTCTTGATCCACAAGTAATGAAGAGGTGCACTCGACTGAGCAGAGGCTCTTGACAGAATTTTATTGTCTGTGTTCCTCATTAGGATGTATAATGGAAAGCACTAGCCATCCAGCTACTTCATGGTGTTGCCTCTGGACCAGGACCAGGCATGCCAGGTTCAGTAGGCAAGCAGGCCGGTCAGCCATGGGGTCCCAGACCCAGAGGTACTCACTGCTGTGCAGAGGTTCCTGGAGCTCATAACACGGAGCACGACAGGAGTCCCACTGTGGCAGGAACCTCATGCACAAAACTTCATGAGTCAGAGACCTAATCGGCTAAGAATGACATTCTTCAATGTGCAAAGAACAAGCTGTAAATTAGGAAAATACACTGACCGCCTTGTGGACAGGACTACCAGCTCAGCACAAAATTGACTGTGTTTCAAGTTGCCCACTAAAGGTACCTGATCTATGGACATCAACTTATCCCACACCTGACACTAACCTTCCCCAAAGTGATAACGAGGAAAAAAATATTTCCAGGGCAGTGGGTAGTTTTTGTGTTTGTGCCAATATCTTCCTTTGGCCATCAAAAATGCCTATCAGGTTATTCTGTTTGCTTTTTAGGCTACATACAATACCTTAACATCCAAACTGATACAGCATCTCTACATCGCTTTAGTTTGGTACGTTGAGAGAGCGAGAAAGTTCCTGTTTTACAAGCACTGCCTAGCCGAGCTGTCACACAAAGCAAGCAGTGTAGCAGGAATGACTAATGAATAAAACTCAAAAAAAAGGGATGTAAAAGGATGTTTACAGATTTCCACATGGATGTGGTCTATTATGAAGCTACAACTTCCTATGTATTGAGTGTTTACTAGAAAGGCTGAGAATTAAGATAGAGTCTTTTGTGGACAGGAAATGATCCAAGGAAAATTAAACAGATACAGCAATTCACCTTCAAAATGGGAGGAAACACTTTAACGGCTAAATAACCAAAAGCTTACACGGTACTAGAATACTATTTAAAATTAGGAATAAAGATTTCTCTTAGACATGCACTTCCTCAAGACCTTACATGAGATTTTATCCAGCCCTCCTTTCCTTGATCAGATGTATATATATGTATCAGATGGCTACAAATTCCAATGGGAGTTTGCCAGATTAACAACTGTAGGATTAGACAGACGTTTAATTAAACACAAAAACACATGATGTGATATGTATGTTTTAAAAGCCTATTCATTTTAAGCATGACTGATGACATATCCAGAGATACATCTGCACTTCAAAAAAAAAAAAAGGCATTACACACCCATACATGAACAGAGAATTTACAGGAAACAATATGCAGTAATATTTCAATCCTAGGATCGCACCTAATGGTCAAAACACTGCATATTTTTTTCCTGTAACAATTTTATGAAGTTGCCTTAATATATACAGACAACACTGAGCTTGGGGAAGAAAGATACGATCCAGCAAGATTACATATTTAAAATTTCAATATGTGTTTTATCAATTGCAACCTAATCCAGATTTTCAAACTGCAGAATGATGTGTTACATGTGGCAACTTTAATCTAAATTCCACAGGAAAGGCACTTCCCATCTGCAGCTGAGCTCTCGGTACACACCCAAAGGCTTCGTCCGAAATCTGCTCTTCAGCAGCCAGTAACAGCACTGTGCATGTAGCCGTGCACACAGCAAACACAAAGAGCTCTTAACTATTCATGATAAAGAGAAACTAGCACGTGAAAAAGGACTGAAAATGGTTGCATGCAGCCTTTTACAGAAGTACCCTGAAAGCATACCACAGAAGGGCCTTTCTGCCACAGAAATTGCACCGTCAATGCCTAGTTCTAGTTCCACTGATGTCGAATTAAGGTCTTGCAATGTCCCCATCAATCTCCAGATTTTTGTTATTAAAACAGGATGACAAAGAATCTAGGCTCAGGGTACAGCCGAGGTCGGCAATGTATCACTCTGCAACACGTACCTGCCTGCACCGAATCTTATATCATCACAGGAGAGTGTATAGCCCTCAGTGCTGTGAAGGAAGCTCCGCATGGGAGTGGAGCATCACTGGTTCTGAACTGGATACGAGGCAGTTGTTAAAGGTACTGCTTTGATTTCCAGCTCCTGCGTTATGTTCATACAAGCATAAGTTCAACATGTGTGCAAGCATCACGTAGGTCCTGTTACCCAACAAACATTTATTTTGGCCAAATTACTAGACTGAAAAATAATTTAAAAATATACTAGCAAAATTATTTTTCACTAACAATCACCTGACAGGGCATCAGAATATTCTGAGAAAATAAAAAAAGGAAAAAGTTTAATTCTCGTTCTCATTTCCATCCTTCCTATCGTCACTCCAGAGCTAAGTAGTGTTAACTTTTTGGCTTCCTCACCACAACAAAGCTGAGACTCCTCTATGTTTTCACCAGGATAAATGTCAGCTTGACACATTACCAAGGAATGAAACTTGTGCTATTTATATTCAGAAAGCCAATAAAAAAAATAAAATCGGGTTTTGATTTTAGGTTACTGCCACTGTGAAGCAGTGAAAACTAAACAAAACCAAGTATCCAGTTACTTTTGGGTTATTTTAAAGTAGGCTTAGTCTTAAAGTTACACATCCAGCATGGCCAGAGACCGACAAACAATGGCAGCTCAAGAGAATGACGATAGACGCAAGTTTATCTAGAGTTTCAAATGTCACGGCCGTTTGGAATTGAAATGAACGCGCATACAAAGACAACTACAGTCCTTACCCAGATGAATCAGGAAATATTGTTTACTATGAGGGATGAATATGGCCTCCTTCAAACCAACCTGCTATCCTAAAATGCGGATTGCACTAACATGACTACAAGGAAAATGTTTAACACAGACTTCTTTGTAGATGGAAACATAATCTGTGCAACCCACATTTCATGAACCTTGGGCCAGAAGTGCCGCTTTATGGTCCCAAATGCTACGTAATAACTTGTGGTAGCTTGTGAACTTCTACTAAAAGGTGCATATTGTGCGTTAGCGATCCTCAATCATACTTTCAGCCCGTGTTGTAGTTGCAGGAGAGAATGGAGTTACCCAAGTGTGTTGGGTCTGTGCGGCAGGGGCTCTGGTAGCAGGGAAAGGTGCTACGCGGGCGGGTGGCCCCTGTGAGAAGCTGCTCAAAGCTCCCCCAGCTCCAAGTCTGCCCTGCCTCGGGCTGAGGCCAGGCCATTTAGATACAATGGATGGGCCTCTGCTTTAAGGTATTTAAGATACCGGGAGTCAGTGAGGAAGGAGGTGGGGTGGGGAGGTGCACCAGAGCGGAGATTCCCCTGCAGCCCGAGGGGAGAGGGCAGTCTGTGCCCCTGCAGCCCATGGAGGATCTCAGTGGAGCAGCCCGTGAAGGACCACGTCAAGGCAGAGATGGACCTGCAGCCCAGGAAGGACCATGGAGGAGCAGAGAGTGACCTGCAGCCTGTGGAGGACCCCATGCCAGCGGAGGCAGTGCCTGCTCCTGAAGCAGACCGTGACTCCGTGGGCAGCCCATGCTGGGTTGGAGCGTTCCTGAGGGACTGCACCGCGCAGAAGAACTCACGTCGGAGGGGTTCATGAGGGACTGTCTGC
>VZSC01000936.1:280763-335669 GCA_013398225.1 Steatornis caripensis | reverse complement strand
CCCCGTCCCTCCCCCTGAAAAAAAGCTCTGGGGGAAAGAGATGTTTTGTTAATTCACAATTTCTAGTTCCATATGGGAACTGGAGCAGGTTGCGGCTCAGTAGTATTGCGTAGGATGGGCCCGAGGTTTTGTAGGTGGTAGGCCGGTGACCATGTGTAACTCTTTCTGGGTTGGATTCAGAGTGTGAACAGGTCAGTTGTGCTCTTAAACAGCTTTGCAATTTTATACAGGCTGGTGTAATCCAACTGAGTTTGTCAAATTAATCCTGATTTACACTGAGCATGAGTGAGATTAGAATTAGGTTTCTGGGGGTTTTGTGTTGATTAATCCTTGCAGTGCACTGAATCAGAATATGAACCTGGTTAAACTGGGGCAGATCATTTAGGAGAGCTTTAGGAGTGTTTTCCATGTGTTCTAACAGGTGACTTTTTTTCTTTTTTCTTTCTACTTTTTTTATGATTGAAGTAAAAGACCCGTGTTGGTTCTTCAGAATGACTCTCTCTACTCTCAGAGACGTCCTTACACCAGTGAAGATGAGGCCTGGAAAACCTTTCTTGAAAATCCCCTTACAGCAGCTACCAAAGCTATGATGAGCATCAACGGTGATGAAGACAGCGCAGCTGCCCTTGGACTGCTGTATGATTACTACAAGGTAGATTGGCATGGGTACGCTCTGGCAGCCAGCAGAACTCTTGTTCCACCCGTGGAAAAGGCGTCATTTACTAGAGGATTTTACAGAAGCCATGAATAAATCATGAGGACTTTAAACTACGTGGTTCTAAAATGGAAAAAATTCCATGTCCCTTTTTCTGAACATTGGTTTATTTTTAGCTTAGTAAAATAAGATCCTCTGGATCTTAATGTAATGGGTCAAAACTTGAGTAGCACATTGCCTGTGTACTCTAGCAGGAGGCAATGTATTGTAGTAGTAGTCATGAAGAGTAAGACTTTAGAGCATGTCTCTGAATACAAATACACATGGAGAAAGAAACTTCTTTCCTTTTGCTGATACAATCCCTGTTCTGGTGGGGCTTTTGGCTTTTGCTGGGGCTTAGATGTGCTACCTTAATATCAGCTGATACTAAGCTATAACTACAGATTTTTGATGGTGTGTGTGGAGCAGAAATAGCCACATGAAGTTGCTGCTGACCTTCACTGAGCTTGAGCTGCCATAGGGTATTAATCCTTTGACAGCTGTGGTTGTCTTCCCTGGCATTCATGGTCTTCTCAGAGACATGCACCTTCGTAGGTGCTCACAGGTGGATTGAACAGGTGTGGGATACATGTTGCTGAGCTTTCTTTCCTAAATACCAAAAGTCTAAGCCAGAGTAGTTATCTCCAGTCTACGTCAACAGACCAGCAGGCATTTCCAGGCAAGGAAGCGTCCTGCTGGTGTTAGATGCCTGCGTTACGGTGGCCTGGCTCACCGGGTGGAGATGCTGTTTTTTTCTTTGCTGAGCATGCAGGGAGGCCAGGAGACTGACTTGGCTCACGTGCCTGACGTTTTGGTTAGTGTCTTTTAACAGCAGTGAGCGTAGTTGCTGGCCTTGATATGTTCTTCAAGCACGAGGAGAGGTTGCCTTGTGCGTACAAAATCCTCGCCCGCCCTTTTAAGAGTTGAATGTGTCTTATGTATCAAAATATTCTTGTAATACTTAATATGGAGATTAGCGCTTCACATACATACGACAAAATGCCACAAACTCACTGGTGTGGATGTTATTCAGTTGATTTTGTGAGAAAACTGACTTTCTGCTTTGTGTCTGTGCTTATTATGCTGTTGTAAAAAAAAAAAACCAAAAACAAAAAAAAAACAAACAAAAAAACCCTCAAAACACCCCAAAAAACCCAACCACTTTCACCAGAATGATTTTAATCCACAAAATCAATTTTGATTCCTAAACTTGTAGATTACAAAGAGAACGTTGATGTTGATGCTTCACGCTTGGCAAAGCAGAAGGCATTTGCTGTACACTAATGTCTAATTCTGGATTTCTTCTTCTGTTTGACTATCAGTGGGTGTACAGAAAAATCAGTGGAAGGACAGGTGTGCCGCACACTTGAATGAAGCAAAATGGTTGGAGGTTGAAAGATTTATTGAGGGCTGTTATGAAGCAATGCTAGAGGGACAACGTCTGGGCATTTCTAATATGCCCCCTCTGCAATATTAAGGAAGCCGATGAGAACACCTTTGTATTAAAAAAACCCAAAACAACAAAACCAAACAACTCAAATATTCTTCAGTGTGACTAACGGACTACCCTGATAACTCAATCGAGGTTAATAAGGCCTTACGGGGCTACAAATTTTTGATTAAAATCTAGAGTTTAGGAGTGTTGGACATGAGGCCAAACGCAGCTTGGAAGACCCTTGTTTTTCCCTGACTAGTTAACATCAGCCTTCTAGCAGTCTCCAAATTTAGCTGGTTACTGTGGAAAATCCAGCAATTCTGGTGTTGTTGGAAATTCCAGGTTATGTGGAAGAGCCAGGACTTAGGTTTTAGTTGGAGGCTGTTTAGAGACGTGTGCTGTTCACACAGGTATGCTGTCAGCCCTTTGAGTTAGCAGCAGAGCGGTGGTTCCCCATGTTGCATCCAAGCTGGCAAACGTGGGCAGTATCTGAGGAGGCTTCAACAAAGGAAGGTGGTGGGAGTTTACTCCACCTTACACAGCCAAGTGTTTGCTTTGCTCATTCAGGAGGTGTGTTGAGGGTGACAGAAGTCCTGGGCACCGTGTGTGTTTGCAGAAGAGCTTATGTGGACATGCTGCACAGTCAAGGGCACTGAGCGGTGGCAAGAGCAGTTCGTGTTGCTGTGGAGCTGCCTGTGTGCTCTGGTGAACTGAGCTGCTACAGGTCGAAGAGTTCACCACCTTCTCTCTGCCTTGACCTTGCAGCACAGCCAAGAAAACGGCATGTGTCTGTGTGCAAAATAGATGTCTTCTGTGATTGGTGTTGCAGTGTGTGATGTTTTCAGGCCAAATCCTGTCCATGGTGTAAAATACGAGGAGCAGTATTGAGTGATCTTAAATCCAGAGCACTGGTGGTTACCGGTTGCTTATAAAAAAAGCTTTAATACGGTTTGGGCCAGTGTATTGTATGTGGCCATGCACAAAAATGAGCTGTAGCATCCCAATACACTTACTGAACCTGGTTGTCCCCAGATCCCCTGGTCTCTGAGGATGAAGGAAAGCCTCGAGTGGTCTTTGAGAAAGTGGCCTAGAGAGCACATGTTCTTGGGGCAGGGGCTGTGGAGCAGCATCCTTTCACAAGCCTTGAGCTCGTCCAGCAAGCTGAACCATGCCAACCTGCAGAGGAGAAAACGTGCGCCACCAGCACAAACCCTGAGGGCTCTCCTCCTGGTCCTGTTGACCCTGGTGCTTGTGCTCCAGCCAGGGACAGACAGTTTTCTGCACTGGTTTTCCGACTGCCTGGTGCTGGCAGGAGCCCAAGGCTGGCACTGCTGCCTGTGTTGGCTACACAGGGCTCCATGGGGCATCACCTGGGGTGGACCTGCATCCCAAAGCCATGCGAACATTGGTTAAGCTGTAAGGCTAATAATGACTGGTATCAGAGCATGATACTGTCTTAATTTGATGAAACGGCTGTGTTCTGACAAGCTAATTTTATTTTTTTTTGTATGGGAGGAAGAATGCAATTATAGTATGTCTTACATTTCCTAGGTTCCAAGGGAGAGGAGATCTTCGACAGCTAAACCAGAGGTAGAACATCCCGACCAAGATCATAGCAAAAGGTACGAGTTTTTATTATTGCATGTCTGCTTATCTCCCTGACTGGTGACTCTTCTATTTTTGCATGCGGTTGCCTCAGTTGCTCGCCGCTGATTTTATTCTCAGGCACCAGCAACATTACTTCTTCATGCATGGGCTGATAGGGGAGGACTTCAAAGTGCTTGTGATTTAGTTTTGTATTGTTTGTGGGCTTCTTTTGTATCCTCTGGAACCCCTTTCTTTCTTCTTCTACCTCCTCTCCCTCTCTTGTGCCTCCCAAGCAGAAGATGATACTGATTAACTAAATATTATGAATGTGAGGTTTGTTCAAGCCAGGCTTCCACTCCTACTATCCTCTTCCTTTGAACAGACTAGAACAGAACAGCTTTAAGGACTCGAGGTGAGGTTTTGTGGTCTTGCTGAGCCAACTGAACGATTTGTTGTTGAGAAGAGCAGTGTGGTTCCCAGCCATGTGTTCCCACTGCTCCACTCATACCAGCTCTGGTGTTCCACTGACCCATAACCTAGCAGGAAAAAAAGAAGTGGCTAGTTTTCTGCCAGCGGAACAAGCCAAACTGGCTTGCCAAGGGGACGGGGGTGCAAAGAATTGGTGCAAAGGAGAGGGCAGGACCATGTTGTGGGGATGGAGAAAGGGAGGGTGGACTGACTGAGTGGCTACTAGCTATAAGGTCAGCTCAGCCACAGATCTCGGTGTCATTCTGGCAGAAATGAGTGTGGTGGGGTGGAGAGTGTGAAATTATGCAAACCACTCCAGGGAGTCTCGGTGTGGATTTTCTCAGGGTTTGTGCATGAAATAGGGGTGTGATTTCCCTGGTAGCGCTTCCCGGGTGGCGTGCAGACTTGGGGCAGAGGAGCAGCAGTCTTGCTCCCAGTCCTTCATCTGATATAGAGCGGTTTCATGGAGCCTGCATGTGCCAATGTGTGGTGGGAAGGGCTTTGGAGCGCTTAGTTATGGACCGTCGTTTCCCAAGCAGTTTCTTTTTTGAATTCGTTTCTCAGCTTTTCAGGTTAGGATTGAGCTGTTCTGCACAAGCAGGAGAGTTGATGTCAGCTGTCCTTGTCCAAAAGGCTGAGAATATTTCAAGCTCTTGTTTGATGAGAAAATGAGCTGTATAATTTATGCATGATTTTTTTCTTTGTCCTTTAAAGGAACAGCATCCCAAATGTAACAGAACAGTCTCTCATTTCTGCTGGAGAAAACAGAGTTCAGGTTCTGAAAAATGTGCCTTTCAATATTGTCCTTCCACACACGCCCCAGATGGGCATGGACAAGAGAGGCCACCTTACAACCCCTGACACAACGGTCACCGTTTCAATTGCCACGATGCCCACCCATTCCATCAAAACGGAGACACAGCCTCATGGCTTTGCAGTGGGCATCCCACCAAGCGTCTACCACCCCGAGCCCCCTGAGCGGGTGGTGGTCTTCGACAGGAACCTCAATCCCGACCAGTTCAGTTCCAACACCCAACAGCCTCAAAACTCCCAGAGGCGAACGCCAGACTCCACCTTCTCAGAGACTTTCAAGGAGGGCGTGCAAGAGGTACCAAGAGAGGCAGTTGCTTTGTGTGTGTGTGTGTGTGCATGTCTTGATGTGAATGGAGAGATCCAGTTCAGTCTTTAATTGTTGTTGTTACATGAGCCAGAAATCTGCCTGGTGAATTAGGAATAAAAGACTTTCTCAGAAAGGTGCATAAGTGTAACTTAGTAAATAAAATCTATACAACTTGAAGTCATTATTAAAAGTAAATGACTGGTCTTACTAGTGACACAGAGCCTTTGGCTTGCAGAGTGTGGAAATATTGCGATCCACAGCACTGGGCTAGGTTTTGCAAGAGTTCAGCACTCCATGGTGCCTTTGCAGGTAGGGAACTGAAGTGTCTGTGTCTGTAAGCTTCGTTACTGCCAGTTTCTAGGCATAATGTGTGTCAGTGGAAAACAGTTCGTTTATTTAGGGGCCTTGAGTGAGAGTTAAACTTGAATGAAAATCCATATTTTTTGTTTTATGGTATCAGCTGAAAATAACAGCGGAACCATGTTTTGATTTTTAAGCCAGGCCTTGAGGAACTGTGTAGCTATACCCTGTCTTTGAGGTTTGGGAAAGCTTTAAAATGTTGCCCTAAGCTGACTCAGAAGGCTTGTGAGATGTTGTGCTTAAGTTAACACCCAAAAGTTTTGGCTTAAAACCCTGCTCAAGTGTCCTGTTTGTACAGACCAAAAATCAGTTGTTATCTGATGATCAATTTGCCTGCCCTCTGTGGTAACAAGTATCTGTTTAATCTTGACTTTTCTTGTTGCTGCTGTGTTAATTGTTGTGTTGTTTTGTTTTGTGTCTACCATAGGTTTTCTTTCCTACTGAACTGAATCTCCGGATGGCCAACATGAATTCAGAAGATTATGTTTTTGACAGCATTTCTGGGTAATGCTTTAAGCCCCCGTTTGCTCGTATCCTCCCGTTCTCTTACAGTTATCCACTAGCAAGCAGTACAGCTTGTGCCCTTCTGCACCGAATCTCTGTCAGGCACTGGAAGGGCTGTGAATCTCAAAACCACAACAGTGTCTGCTCATTTGAATTTTACTGTTGAAAATCCTACCTGTATCTTTAAGGAAAACTACTTTAAGGAAAACTACCTGCAGGGTTGGAAATACCACCCAGTTTCTGTTGCTGTCCTTGCTCCAACTCCCTGTCCCGTGGGAAGATGCAGTGTTGTCTGTCAGCTCTGCTGAGGTCTCGGAGCTGGCTTTCAGCTATGTCCCTCTCCCTGGCCTGCTTGCCTTGTTCTCTCCCTGTTGGAAGGCTGCAGCAGAAATAGGAAGCATGAAACTCATCTGAACTCCAAGGGAAGGGACTAAGCTAGTTGTTTGGTTAGCTGCAGTTGGCCCAGAGGGAAGAGGAGAAGACTGTGGCCGCTGAATGGCTTATTAGCTTGTGAATTTTAATTTAATTGCTAATAGATAATTTTCTGTTCCATGGGAGCAGCTTGCTGCTCTCAGCCTGAACAGGGAGCTTCCAGTCTCACCTGCTGATGGATCTTGGGATTTAGCTTGCCAAGAACTTCTCTTAAGTGTTCATTCATGAAGGAAATGGTTGAAAAAGGGGCTCATCCTGTTTTCCAACTTCCTTCCTGTTGATTGCTTAGTGAGTCAACTAACGACTTTGGAATTTCTCCAAATTAAGCATAGAACATTTAATCGGCTTTCCAGGAAAATGTCTTAGCAATCACTGCTCTCTTCGCTCCGTAGGAATAACTTTGAATACACTCTGGAAGCCTCCAAGTCCCTCCGACAGAAGCCTGGGGACAGCACGATGACTTACCTGAATAAAGGTCAATTTTACCCTATCACACTGAAAGAAGTCAGCAGCAGTGAAGGAATCCATCACCCCATCAGTAAAGTCCGAGTGAGTGACAGGTTTTGTGGTTTCTTGGGAAAGAGGGTGTGTACAATGCTAGCCTTAAATTCTCCCAAAGTGCAGTAATCTAAACCAGAGCATCAGCACTAAGGCCAGCTTACCCGCCGTCTTACGTCAATGTTCGTTCCTTTGCTCTCCACCTACTTCCAGACCAACCCATCCTGGCTCAGTGTGTTAAGAAGTGGTGTCAGCACTTGTGCAAAGGTGATGCAACACCTGGAATGAGATCCTTGAACTCCAGTTAGGAGAGCAGTTCTGCTCATCTCTGTTTATGACTCGAAAAGTGCTGCTGTCTGCCTTCCTGTTTAGCAGTGATGTGCCAGGTATACTGCGGTGCATCAAGTTGGAAAGCCTAAAGCAGAAAACTCGATAACCAGGGAGATCTTCCAGAAGAAATGTACTGTGTGGCCTTTTCTCTTTCACGTGTTTTATTTCATTTTTTTTTTAATCTTGCCCTTCCCCTCTCATTTCAGAGTGTCATCATGGTTGTATTTGCTGAAGACAAAACAAGAGAAGATCAGCTCAGGCACTGGAAATACTGGCACTCAAGACAGCACACAGCCAAACAAAGATGCATTGACATAGGTAAGGAACATTCTTATTGTTGATGTCAAACTCCGAACCTAATTCCTTGGCAAGGTTTCGTTTTTTTCTGCTAAAGCTTTGTTATTTTAAGGAACTGTTGGATCATGCTCTCTGCTATTCATAGCTTTGCTGAAAGCCCAGAGAGAGCTTTTGATTGCTCAGACCTAGTGGTGTAGCTTGTAGGGCACACTTAGAGAGGCTGATTTTTGGAGGATTTTGGTTGGTTGGTGAGCTGAGTTTAGGGTTCTGCATTGGGAGATCTTAATACCCCCCGCCAAACTACAGTTGCTTTGGCATGTCCTGGTGCTTGTAGCTAAATTGCAGCTTACGGACTCTGACTGTCCTAAATACTGTATTTCTTCAAAGGACAAGATCCTGGTAGGAATACCTCGATACTAATGATCCTTCCCACAGCTTTGCTCACAACTGGTCTTTGGTACACGTAAAAAAAGAAAACACTGCAAATTTCCACCTGCCTCTAGACAAGGCTGGGTCTGGCTGGCTTCCAGCCTTCTCTGGCTGAAGGCTGGATTGTACTCCTAGTCCCTTCCTTCTGTGAATAAAAGCAGGGATTAATCACTTGGCACTTAGAGCAGACGCGCATGCAAATCTTTGTTTGTTATTAAAGGAGTTTTATTGAGAGCTTATGCCACACTGTACAGGGTAGAGTTTCCCCGCACATAGCAGGCTGTGGTGCAGGACATGCGATATTTGGGATGTCTGCCTTTCTCGTTGCAGTTTCTAGTTTGGAATTCCTGCGGAGTCCCTCGTTTTCCTCCTTTCTGTTTGTTGTTTTTTTTTGTTTTGTATGAGAACCATTTCCAGCTTTTTTTAATGATCCGTTCTTAAGTACAGTTCAGCTTCCTTTGCCCCCAGGGGGTTGCTGAGGTGTGATTAAGGACCCCAGATGGTATCCCTCTTCTTTCTCATGCATCCTTCTTTCTAATAGCTGACTACAAGGAGAGCTTCAACACCATCAGTAACATTGAGGAGATCGCATACAATGCCATATCCTTCACTTGGGACATCAATGAGGAAGCAAAGGTATGTGACCATGATTATATTTCCTGTCCTTTTAGCAGATTCGGGCACCGGGGAAGGGTGTGTGGCCTACCTGGTGATTAGCATGTAACAAGTTTGTTTACGCTCTTATGTTAGGCAAAACCTTCTGGCTATTTCTTAAGAGGGTTTGCATGTGCAACCGCCAAGAGCTTTGCAACTGCTTTAAGGTTCTTGGCAGAACTGCCTACCTGACAGACAAGTACTGCCAAAAGGAAGCGCCGAGTGTTTCCAGAGCAGATGAAGTGGTGCGGGAGGTGTGATGGAGGGTAGCTGGGCTTGGCAGGGAGCACAGCCTTTTGGAGGATCCTGGTGGGAGGTGGGGAGCAGCTTCTGAGGGAGTTAAGGCTGTGGCAATGGGCTGGCCTGTAGCAGAAGAGGGAGTAGCTGCTGCTGTTGAGCTCCCAAAGCATGCGTTGCTGAAACCACAGATCCCAACACCCAGTGACCTATTTCAAGTTAGAGCAGCCTCCTGGTGAACTCTGGTTTGATCTTTTTTTCAGAACTGTGGGCACTACAGTAGGTGCGTAAGTACAGACAGGTTCCCTAGCTAGTAGCTAATTGCAACTATTTGAAGCCACTCCAGCTTTTTTCAAAAGGCCTGTGTATCTTCTTGGTGCCAGGACAGCAGGTGAGAGAGTGGAGCCACCTCCATTCCAAAGGCATTTCCCACTGGTTTGTTGCTGGAGTCACAAGTGCAGGAGTTCTCTTCTGAGAGTTTTGTTTCTGCCTGGGTTTTCATACAAAATTGTGAACAGTTTCCTTCAGTTTTTGGAGGCTGGTGGTTCCCTTGCTAGTGTGTCATGTGTTAGTCATCACCGTCATGAGGAAAACTACTGGTGGCTGCGGAGTGCTATGTCTAGGGAGAGCCTAGCTTGGGGGACATAGGAGCTCTCAGGAAAGGATGCAAAGGTCCTTCTCTGGAACTGTACATGCCACTGTTCTGCAGGAGGGACAAGGGATGGTGTTGCTGCACAGAGCTTGCTGTCACCATGAGCTTTTATCTGTGCTTTGGAGGAAAGAGATAGGGAGAGGTTGTGTGGGGGCTGCTGTCGTGTTTCAGCTCTGTGGGAGAAGTTTGGGGTGCTTGGGAGGCGGCAGCAAGGAGCTGTGTGCTGCTGCTGAGGGAAAGTGCTGCCTTGCAGCATGTGTGACATTACTTTTGAGGCTGGTGCTGGGTGGTGGTGGGCTTCTGTGTTCACCAGATTTGGCTACTCGGTTTGGCTTCAGTCACATTGAGCGGAATGACGGGGGGACCTTACCTGCTGGAGGGTGCTAAAAGGCTGATGTGATTTTTGAAGCACGAGGAACTTTGCCATGTGAACAAACAGATGAAACTTCAGAAGGGCTGTCAAAAGGAGGCAGTAAATATTCCCAAAAGGGTATCCTGCTGCCATAGCCAGTCTAACACTGGCCCTTTCAAGGAACTCTAGCAATCTGTGTCTGCAAGGTACTGGAGGTGTTAGGATTTGCACACGGGGTAGATCATGCAGACGCAGAAATGATTTCAGTTCCCCAAGGAGTCGGAAGCACTTTGCAACTCTGCAGCAGCCTCTCTGCTGGCTGAGCCATCCTACAGCAGTAGGAACAGGCTGCTAACCCAGGAGCAGGGCTTTGAGCTGGTGCTGAGAACCTCATGGCTGCCCCAAGGAGAGCCATCCCTTCCCACCAGGTGACAGAGCCCAGCCCTGTGAAGCTGGTGCAGGTGGTTATTGCCCAGTGTACTACAGACCCCTGAATGAGTGATTGCAGGTCCATAGTGAGATTGTCAATAGCAACTTGAAAAGGTCTAAGAATCCTTAAGGTGGCATTTCATCTGATGGCTAAGCTTCGTGGGACGAGGTGGTGCAGCTAGGCGTGACCCAGATTGGTTTTGTAGCTACATAAGCAAGTGTACGTCCAGATTCGCCATCTTTGTGTGTGAAATCCATATACTTTTTGAGTGGATGTGTCTGTTTTGTCAATGGTTGAATTTCTCACCAGTAGAGCTGCAGTTCTTTCTCAACTCCTATGATCTTATCAGGAAATTCCTGAGCCAATTTCAACAATTTTTATTGCATGGTTCAATTACCTTGCATGCTCTCTCTTTTATTTTCTTTTTTTTTCTTCACTCCCCGCTTCAGCAATAGCCTTGAAGTATATGAAGAGAGCAGGGAATAAAAAGAGCTGAGTTTCTGATGCTACATGAAGTCCTCCAGTAATAAATACAGTGTCTTTACATTTAATAACAGCAGCAGTGTTGCATAGATGATATGTTTAACTAGCCAGCAAGCTTTGATTATTTGAAACTCACTTCCTGAGCCCTGCAGTTACCTGGACCAGAGCCAAATGATTCTTCTGGGGCTGCTGCTTCTCCCATTTCCCTCTTACTCTTGCTCCCAGTTTGCTGTGGGAAAGATTTGGTGCTGTGCAGAGGTGTCAAACGCGAGATTATGAGGCTCTGCATCTGGGGGTTTTGATGTAATTACTCATTTAGGCACCCAGGGCTCTGGGTGTGTGTCAGATTTATGGGAGAAATAGTGTATTATCGCAAGAAGCTGCCTCTAGCAGCTCTGGGACCAGGTACTTACCCTTTTTGTGCTAGGCCTTGTTGGGGGAATATACAGGAATATCAGACCTCTCCGGCTTTGTCCATGCAGGACAGTGTCAACCTGCCTGAGAGAGTGCTTTGCCAGTACCCTTGGGCCACTTTGGGATTTTGTAAAATACAGCTTTCTAGTGAAGAAACACTGTTTTTAGGCAATGAGAATCATGTACTCGCTCTGTAGAAAGGAAAATGTGTGGATTTTGCAGCTGTGGAGTTGGGGGATGGAAAGGATGTTTGAGATGCCCTCGGCAGCCAGTAATTCCCCAGTTGTATTGTGCTAGAAGACCTGAGGGCAACACCAGGACTTTGGATGCCGGATGCAGAAGGCATGGCTCTGCACGGATGGAGTTGTCACACAGCTGGCTGCGTTGGCGTGCTGTTTGTGAGCCCGTGTGTGTAGAAACCAGGAGTGTTTAATGCGTGACAGACACTTCTCACTCTGGGACCAGTGTCCCTGGGTTTCAGAGCAAATGCTGCGTGCTTCCTTCTGGCAGCTCCTCTCTGCCCTCTTCTGTTGCTTTGGGACATCACAGGAGCTGCTAGCAGCGGCCACTCTGTGGAATAGTGGTGGGTTAAGTATTCTCTGTGGTGGATTAAGTATTCTCTGAGTGTGTTCAAGCTGGAAAAGGACCTAGGATCCAAAGCCTCCTTGTTCTGAGACCGTGAAAGAAGCCGAGCGTTGGGAGCAAAAGACAGATTGCCCCCAAGTGGTGCCCCTGAGACTGGAAGGAGAGCAAGGACAGGGTAGAAGGATTGACCGGAGACACTGTGGAGTGGGAAGTGGTGATTCTGATAGGCTTCCAGGTGTCTGTGTTAGAGGTGAGGTGAGGAGGCAATCATGCTTTGTGAAGAGAGCGAGCAAGGTGGTGAACTGGGAAATTAGTTGATAAACTAGCGAGTTGTTGAATTGGATATTTAGGAAAGCCAGTGCACCTACTCAGTCAGGAGCCATCCTGGTTGGGTGGAAGCGTGGTCTGCTGAGTCTGACAAAGATGTGTAGCTGATACTCACTTGCATACAACAAGTAATGCTGGAGTTACCCTGAGGCTTGTGGAGACTTCAAACAGTTTCCCACCCTGTCCCGGACGTCTGCTGTGTTGGGCAGACAGTTAAGGTGGGGTTCTTCTCCTGCAAACAGCTTTAGATGTCTGAACACAAGCTCGTCATCTTTTGCTTCTATGACTTCATTAGGAACGGGATGTCTAGAGCTGGGATGGAGCTTTCTCTAGAGGTGCCTGCTGCTCCTCCTCATTGACTGAGCAGGCTTGGCCATCTTTGAAATCAGGAGCTCTGGATGGTGGGAAAGAGGAATCCTGTCCTTGCAGCCCTTTTTATGTGTTTGACCTCTGTATGTCAGTTGAACGAAATCTTTGTGGGTTCAGCTCTTGAGTTTTTGAGGCTGGGAACCACCTCTTCCCAGGTCTGTACAGCCTGCCTGGTTCTCCTTCTCTTGGTTGATACTCATTAGAGGTCTTTTAATGAAAATTGCCACTATGTGTGTGGTTAAATGAACATTTCTTTCAAGTGTTTCCTGCTACTCTTTTGATAATGTTGGCCATTATCCTGTTACTTCTGTCATGTTACCCGTTAGGCTGTGAAGCTAATTCTTTATCCCTTAACTCTGGCCTGGGGACATGGCCTGCTCTCAGGTCAGTGGCAGTTTAACAATTGAGACAGATTGATTTCCCCAGGGTTAACTGGCTTTACTGGATCCCGCTTTGCTCAGATCCCATCTGAGCTCTTGCCTGGTGGAGGAGGAGAGTTTAGGCCTCATGTCTCAACAGGGCAAGTTGTTGTCTGCATGGTGATCACAAGAGCCTCTTTGCCCTGTTTTTGTAGTCCTAACGGTGCAAGGACTCTGCTGTTGTGTTGCAAACGGGTCCCTTACGAAAAGTAGCATTGCTTCCAGCAGCTCCCAGAGAGGGGCCTCTGTGGAGGTATTCTGTCTGGCTTGCTTTAGGCTGGATGATGGGACGGTAGCCAAAAATGATGTCACTGCACACACGAAGGGCTCTACTGTCCTCCCACTCCTTCCCTCAAAAAAAAAAAAGGCATTGTAAACCAGATGCTCTGTGTGAAAAGACCCTTTCTACTAAAAAGGGATACGTGATGAGGGTCTAACAGGCATTCTGAGCTGGAAAATACCACTTTTTGATAGAGCTTTTTGCTGTCTTTCCACCAAATGGAAGGTGCTGTGGTATCTCTTGAGTGACGCCCTGAATGACAGAGCAATGAAACAATGCTTTTTTTATTTTTGTCCAGGAAGGGTGAAATGGTTCTGTATTAAGGTAATTTGCAGCTAATTTGGGTTGGCCTTTTGAAACAGCAGGCTGGGCAAGGAGGGTGGTCTTTTGGCAGATCCTCATGTGTGTTAACTGAAGTTCTTAGGCAGGATGTTCAGAGCTCAGTTTTTGGAGAGGGTGGATCTCTTGCTACAACTTGAAGTAAGGCGGGGGTGTACACCACTGATGTATTTTCAGAGTTTATTCTAGCATAATCCTTGCTTGGTGTTCACTGTAGGAAGAATTTCAACTTTTTTGATTGATGAATATTGCATGCATTTGTATGGATGCCATTGTAATGAAACAGCAGTCATATGCCTCATTAAAGAAGGTGTTGCCACCTCAGCAGCATTGAGGAGGTACAGGTTTGGCTAGTTGGAAATGAAACTATGAAATGTGATGAGTCAAACATACTTAAAGGAAAGAGATTGGTTTGAAGCCAAGGCTGCAGACCACAAGTGCTTTGAGGCACAAGTACACACAGCCTTTGGAGCAGTGACATAGGAAAGTCGTAGCAAGTATTGCTTACCTGCCTCTTAATGTAGACCTCTCCCTACTCTGTCCTGGGTTTTCTTAAAAACAGGTGTGTGTTGCCCTTGATTTTAAGCATTGCAAATTAGAAGCAGATTTTCAGCTCGCAGTTTTTCTTCAGAACTTGGTGTCCCAAACTCCACCATGTGTCTCGTCTTCCAGCCCGCTGTGGAGCTCACAGTGTGTTTCCTAAAGCGGAAAGAAAAATCTTCCTGATGTTCGCTTTTCTATAGAGAAAACTGGGAGGTGATTTTCCCCCCTTCCCTCCCTTTCTCCATTCCTTTTATACCTGATGGCAACATTCCTTTTCAGCCATTTTTGTGCTTTGGTAGACTTGTTTCAGTTTTGTGTTGGGGTCTGTTTGTTTGTTTTGGGAGTTTGGTTTTCTTAATTGGGAGGGTGGGGATTTGTCATTTATTTGGGTGCTTTTTTGTTTGGGTTGTTTTTTTTACATATTGCCACATTTTGGCCAAACTGCTGGTTTTACTTTCTTTCCAACCAACCCAACAAAAGGTGACGTGTGGCCCTGCACCTTTATGCTATCAGAGCATGGGGTGTGAGGAAACATTGGTAAGACTGGGAACCTCTGTCCCCGGGTTTCCCACGTATTGCAACAGAGACGTTCCTGTATTTCCTTGCCTCAGAACAGGTTGGAATAACAATCAGTGTTGCTCTTTGTGTGCAGGAATATGTATTTTCCTTTCATTACCATTCATTTTGTTGATGGAGTGAACTTGCTAGGAGGATGTTCTCTTACCCAGGGCTGGGTCATATTTCCCATTCAGCATTCCTTGGTGTGGTGTGGGACCCACGATGTGTTTTGTGTCAGTCACTCAAATTGGGCTTGGTAGGCTTGAATGCAAACTAACTTCCCTGGGCTGCGAGCAGGATGGTGCTGGGTCTGGCTGCGCAGAGCTGGAACGGATGCGGGTCTGTTGCACATCTGCCAGACAAGCCTTATTTGGAGCATCCGATCTCAAAGGCAGGAGGCAGCTGGGGAGACCACAGGTGCATGAGTTGCCCAATTTTTTTATCTCTCTTTCCTGGCGTGCCTCCTGCTGATGCAAAACCTGTGGCACATGTGGGAGGTGAAGAAACAAATGTGAGAGCAGTAAGATTAGCCACCTCTCAGGTGATCTCTGTACCAAGCTTTCTCCCCCCGCCGCCTCTTCTTTTAAAGACAGAACAAGCTTTCCAGCGCTGCTTAGGACATGCCTTCGCGGATGTGTGCCGGCAGACCTGTGCTTGCCCTGATTGCACTCTGAGCTGCCTGGCTGTGACCCAGTGCCAATCCTGGAAGCCGCATAGCTACGTTAGCACAGCACAGTGACCACCAGGCTGACAGCTCTGCCTTTCAGAAGGGCTTGGAGCTGCCCGGGTGTAATTTATAAGGCTTTTGGACTGAAGGTGATTTGCATTCAGCGAGCTTACAGCACAGATGAAGCACGTTAAGGCCTATCTTGTACACGTCCACGTGGACAAATGTTTAGAAAAGACCCTTTATTTTTCCCTTTTATGTTTATATTTGTCCAAGCCTTTAGAGAAACCGCATGCTTTCAGCCATCAGCACTTAAATAACAACCTTTGAGCTTCCGGGTAATTTTTTCTTTAGTGGAGGACGGATAAATGAGTTGTTTGTGGAATGTGGGCCTAGGGCTGCTCCTTAAGCTAAGCCAGCAAGGAGTGCTGTGACCACATGGCTGCATACCCCTGAATTGCATACACATCTGCGGGAGACCAAGCAACCTGGTGGCTGCTGGGCTTTGTATTGACATTCCCAGAACTCGTGCTGGCAGCCGGGGTGGGGAGTGGCTGTGTCCTGGCATTGACGATAGCTGTGTGGCTTCACGCTCCCTAGCGTTGGATGGTGCACATCTTGGTTCTCCGAGGGAGTCTGTGCAGGCAGAAGAAGAGGGAGTTGGTTTGTGTCCTCTGGCCTGTACCAAAGTCCTCTTATTTAGGTCTAATGTGTCCTTCTAACTTATTTGTTCCTCTGGTTTTTAATCTGCTGTTGTAGCCTCAAAGGCTCCTCTTCGTGTCAGTTTGGTTGAGGGTTTCTGTGACCCTTTGTCCTGCAAAAAGTGAAAATACCACATAGATCAAGTTAGCTGTGTCGTGTTTGCTGCCCTCCCCAGTTAGAGACCACAGGAATGGCGTTGCTGCTCAGACCAAAAGCAAAGCAAGAGGAGCATAGGACCGGTTGTCCAAGGGATGCACATGGCCTCAGGCTGATCTGCAATTAGGATGCATGGTGATCGGTCCACAGGCAAGACACTGCATTTGTGTTGGGCAAATGGTCCCAGGACACACTGGAATACCTTTGCCTACTGTGTCTTGGGCAGGACGTTGACTTNCTCTTATTTAGGTCTAATGTGTCCTTCTAACTTATTTGTTCCTCTGGTTTTTAATCTGCTGTTGTAGCCTCAAAGGCTCCTCTTCGTGTCAGTTTGGTTGAGGGTTTCTGTGACCCTTTGTCCTGCAAAAAGTGAAAATACCACATAGATCAAGTTAGCTGTGTCGTGTTTGCTGCCCTCCCCAGTTAGAGACCACAGGAATGGCGTTGCTGCTCAGACCAAAAGCAAAGCAAGAGGAGCATAGGACCGGTTGTCCAAGGGATGCACATGGCCTCAGGCTGATCTGCAATTAGGATGCATGGTGATCGGTCCACAGGCAAGACACTGCATTTGTGTTGGGCAAATGGTCCCAGGACACACTGGAATACCTTTGCCTACTGTGTCTTGGGCAGGATGTTGACTTTACTTAGCCGAGGTGAAGAAAAATAGTGTCCAATTGCATTTTCTGGAAAGAAGCTCATTGCAGTTTAACCTGTCCCTGGTTGTGGTGTTGTAGGCTCTGGACCCTGTATTCTGTACACACACAGTAATTCAAAATCAAAAGCATCCTGACAGTTTTAAGTTGAATATAACATTAAAATGAGAAGCTTTTGCAATTCTCAACAGAGAAAGAAACACCTAATGGATTTTGATTATTGAGTGATGTCTTCATCCTTGGTACAAAATTACAATGGGTCGTAAATAGGAGGTGAATTCAATTTACCTGTCTTCTATTGAAATGAAAGCCATGTGGAGTGAGGTGATCAGACTGGAGTAGTCCCAAGTCCGTCTGTGTAGGATCTTATCCAGAAGGTCATACAAGAGTTTGCACGACAGGGAGATCTGTTACATGGCCATTATGCTCTTAACCATGCCTGTGTGTGCTGGGGCCTGGCCAGAGCTTAGGCGTGCTAATACCCATCCGAGTTGCTTGTCATTACCTATGGCAACCCCAGACATTGTTGATGTGTACCTACATATTGTTCCTTTTCAACTTTGCTTTGCAGTGAGTCAGAAGAGGCTGTACGAGGTGACATTTCATCTAAAGCTGCTGCGTATGTAGCCTTTGGACTAATCAAAGTTGCTGGTGCTTTTTTGTGTGACAAAAAGAGCACAGCGTCCAAGATAAACCAAGGAGAAGAGATCTGGGTATGCAAGCCTTCATTTAAAAAAGGCATCTTTCATCTCGCTGACAGCGAGGTTCCTGCAGCACTTTGATTGCCCTTTAATTATGCCTGTTTTTCCTGGTTTGTTTGAAAGGCAGATCTTGTTAGAAAAAGGTGCTGTGTGGAAAGAACTTGGCTGTCTCTGCTGCCCTTCCTTGAGGGCACACAGCAGAACTGCCAGATTAAATTTTTTTTTCCTGCATTATTAAAATGGAAGATTGTTTCTCGTAGATTTGAACATAGGCATGATGTGTTTCTTGCGAGTGGTCAGGTGGTTAAAGCAGGCTGGGAAGTCATGAGGTCTGGCTTCTTCCCACGCTAACTTCCAGCGTGATCCCGGAGGAGGTGCTTTAATCCTTCTTCTGCCTTCAGTCTTTCGTTGTGTGTGGCTGGGGTGCTGCTGATCTGCCCCAAGGCAGCAGGAAACCCAGCCTGGTGCTGGGTGGAGGAGGGTCTGTAGCGTGTTGGGGTAAATGTCTGATGTGGGGGTTAGCAGCTCATACCAGCGCCCAGGTTTCATGCTGTTCGGTGTTTTATCTGAAACTCCGCCATTGTGAAGCCATTTGTCTCGATGGCAATCTCACCTTTCATTAATAATAATTTAAAAAGCATGAAAAAATCAACAAGAAAAGGAAAATAAAGTCTGGCTTTGGTTGGAGAGAAAAGCCTGGAAATATGATTCAAATATAGACTAAAGGCTTAACTGCCAAGCAAGTGAAATAACTAGAGAACAGGTTTCTAATCCCTTTAGAAATCTTAGTTTTAAAGAAAATCTGCGTAACTTTTGTGGGCTTGACTCATGTTTGTAAGTGCTGGGGCTTGACAGTGCTCTATTTTTAAGTGCTGTCTTCATGTTGAATCTTGGGAGGTGAGATGAAAATGGTTTGGTTTTTTTTTTAAAGTAACAACAAATCTTAATATAGCTGAGAATGCGGAACTGCCCTTAGAAAAATAGGTTGGACACATGAAAAGGAATCTTGCTCAGCAGGCTGAAGACGCAGAGCAACTTCTGCGGTTATGTTTTTCTTTCTTCTGGCAATTTTGGGGTGGGGATGTAGCTGGCACAGTCACTTACCCTTCCTTACGTTTCGAACACAAGTCAAATCTTTTTGAGCAAAAAGGACCTGGTTGAAACCATTTTAGCCCAAACTAGAAAAGCTGTTTGCTAAAACTCTGCTTTTGTGGAACTTGAGGCGTCCTGAAATTGCTCAAAAATGGGAGTTACAGAATGAGTAGGGAGAAGTAGATGGTAGTTTTGAACTGAAATGGCGTTGTACAAACAGGAGATGATCGGGTGGCTCTCTTGCTTCAGAGAGGTGATTAGGTTTTAGTTGTCATCTCCTGCCCAGAGTCCTGAAGACTTAAATAGCATGAAAATGAAGTCAGCTGCTTAAAGCCAGAGATAATCAAAAGAGGAGACTCTTAAAGTAGGAGGATAATCTTTTGTCATCTGAGAGGCAGTCCCAAATTCCCATGGGATGCCCATGCTGCTCTGCTGTAGTAGCATGTGTCTGTCATGCTGAGACCAACCCTTCCACCATCAGCCCAGCGTCCTGCGTGGTCTTTGTGTGGCTGGTAAGCCATGAAAACTGAAAACATAGACTTGAATTCTCAAAAGAGGAGTGGCACTGCTTGCCAGGGAACTGCCGGCTGATGCTGCACGCTGAGTCCGCTGGTGTCCCGCGGTGTGAAGCTCCAACGAGGGATTTCACAGAAATCGTGACGCTGTGGTGGACCTGCTGGCATGGCTGCTCGGGCATGTTTTCATAAAGAATGCAATCGTTTCTTCATACAGAAATGAGAGTTGTGTGTGAATATTCAGTACGGGTAAATAAATTTAAAATTAAAATTTGAAATGTAAAAGTATGCAAACATCAGAGCTGAGGCTTTTTTAAAAAAACAAAACCCCTGCTCAGGGAACACAATTATTCAGGCTGTGCATACATCTGATTACCTAGCTCCAAAGCTGGTGAAAGCAACTCTTCAAACTCCTTGGAGCTTTCCCCCAGGGTGTGCCAGTGCTGCAAGCAAGATGCCCTTGTAGAGTCAAAGGTAGCAAAAAGGGAAGGGGGGGTGGTGGATAAAAGCTAGCAAAGCCATCATTTGGTTTAGTTTGGGCAAGACCGAGAAGAACTTACTTTAAAATTACTTTCCTGAATGCGATTTGAGATGTATTTAATGCTTTCAAAAAAAAAAAGGCGTCTCGGAACAGTGTGGGTTTGGGATGCTGAGACACAGGCTGGAAGGTAAGCAGGTACTGGGCGCTGGCTCACTTGGTGCCGCTGTCCCTGCGCATCATCCTGGCATGGGCTACAGCAGAACGAGCAGCAGGGTGGCTAGAGATGGGGTCCTCCTGCTGGCACGCCGCACTGGCAGAATTTAGATGCTGTTTCACACATTTCAATGTCCCTTTACACAAGCGGGACTGGGCTGGGGCGTTGCCAGCTCTGGGGGACCCTGTGTGTGCACAAGGGAAGGGATGGGGACTGTTTGCCGAGCTGGTGTACCGGCAGCTGTCTCCCCGCTCCGGGGCACCTGCTGCTCACAGGGGCCACAAGAAATTGCGTGTGAATCTTAAACATTCAGACAAGTTATTTCGAGCAAAGACACTTTTATCTGTACTATTCTTTTTTTACACCCACCCCCACCAGGCTTTTTATACTACTGTGTTATATATGGAAAAAACCCAAAGGGCTTATATCCCCAGTCTGGTATTAGTTATTACATTTCCATTTCTCCTCTTTTTGAAAAACTACTAAAGGATGTTGCAGAACCTGTGCGAAGAAGCCGGTGATAAGCACTTTGCAAAACCACAAATCCAACCCAAACTCCTAAGCTTTTCAAAACCCTACACTGAGACTTTGCAACACCAGGACAGCTCCGGGAGGTGGCACTAACTCACTGCAGAGATTGTCAGATGGGTGCTTCGTGGTAGTAGCTCAGTGAGTGAGTGATCAGGTTGTGGGACAGTAGTCCTGCAATGTCTGTGGCAAGGTGCTTCTGGCTCCCAAGGCTTTGGTTTATTTTATTTATTTATTTATTTAAGCATTGGGTTCCCATCTTCGCAGCTTTTTCTGAGACATGCCAATAAAGAGCATTGTGTCTGGAGGAAAGCCTGGCACGCAGCAAGCCTATGTTCTGAATACGAAGTACTCTGGTCTGTCTGTTCATATCCGCACAAGGATATTTATTCTTTCTGTTAAGCAGCATTGAACCTTGTTTTCTGGTTGGGGGTTTCTGTTTGTTTTTTTTTTTCTAGGCAGTTATGAAAATGAAATTAAGATATGTTGAAAATCACTCTTAATTCATTTTTCCCATAATTCAATTTTTTATTAGAATAATGAAAATGTTACTCTTTTCCTTTTGATCTGAACATTAAGAGGACATTGTAGGTCTTACTGGAGAATATTGAAAATAGTGTTCATCTTTTTAAGTGTAGAGCCCAGAAACTCTCACTGAAATAATGTCGTTATTCCTGTGTTTAAAGATCACATGTTGCCTAACGTTTTTAAAAGCTTTTACTACTGTGTACAAAAGAACTACAACAAAAAACCCCAAGTAGTTTCAAGCAGAAGCTGTGGTCTCAGCAGCTTATGTAAAACTCATGGAAAGCTTTGTTTTAACTTGCCCAACGTAATGTAAATTTTTTGAAGCATGGTTACCAAGATGGTAAAATGTTGGCCAGTAAAGGTTGGGTGTAGGAGGATTGCTGATGCTAAAAATTTGATGATGACATTTGGGATCTCCTGGGCACAAATATCTGGGAAAGATGGGTGGAGTCTTCGTTAAGTTTGGAGAATTTGTTGAAATTCATTCTGGACAAAGTGGCTTTGTCCCCTGTAATGGCTTATGTAAAGATTTAAGAATGTCATACCGCTACTTGAGGATTTTACGTGATCTCTCAGAAGAAAGAAGGTTCTGCTTGTAGTGGCAAGGATCTCCACTTCGCAAGTAGTCCCTTGCCCAGCAGCCAGCTGGGAGTCCGTGTGTCACTGCTGATGGATGCTGCTTTCCTCTTCTGCAGGTTTTCATTTCTGTGAACTGCCTCAGCACGGATTTCTCCTCTCAGAAAGGAGTTAAAGGCCTGCCCCTGAATCTTCAGATCGACACCTACAGCTACAATAACAGGAGTAACAAACCTGTCCATAGAGCCTACTGCCAGATTAAAGTTTTCTGCGACAAGGTAAGGTTGGGTCAATGTGCCCTTTGGGAAAGGCTGTTCCACAGCTTAGCAACTTCCCCCTTGCTTCCCCCCTAATTCTGCTGCTTGCCATTTTGGATCACTGAAAACTCCCATCTGTGTTCAGTCTTCGCAAGGAAAAAATTTCAACCCCTTCTACTTGGCTCATAGATGTTTTATGATGCTCTCAGATAAATTTGCTGCTTTCAAAATGCTGGTGTGCTGAGAAGTGTTCCTGAGCATTGAGTTTGGAGAAAGGTCAGTCAGTGGCAGGAGACTGACTGTGGGTACTCCAGACACTTGAATGTCCTGCAGAGTACCTTCAGTAGGAGAAATCATTGCAACAGAATTGGACCAAGCGGAGGCTTGTCTTTTTTCCCAAGCTATGTCATGTTGGTCCTTTGAAATTTCTTCATGTGTTGTTACTGTGTTTGTTATTAAAAAAAACACAATAACTTGTGCATCTTTTGAACAGAAAATGTTGCTGTTTTCATTGTGCTTGTGTGAGATACAGCATTATAACGAAGCCCATATCCAAGCTGGATGAGTACTATAATTTGACTGCTTAGCATACAGAGAATTAACACCTTTCCCAAAGCTACTGGCTGTTCACCTGAAGCTGCGAAAGCTGAGCTGAAAGCAATTGTAAAAGCTTAACTGAATTTGCAAAGAAAGGACATTTCCTAATCTTTGTAACCTGTTCCTGCCTGAACAGTCTTTTGAGGGACCAGAGCAAGTAATGTGCAATGTTGCTATTTCCAGAGTGGCCAAGATCTTTCTAAGCTGAGATGAATGCTGCCTGGACTTCCCCAGTCCTCCTTTTGGTTGCTGTGAACCACACTGACTTCCTATGTTGCTGGCATCCTACTTGATTAGAATCTCCCATTTTTTTGCATCTGGACTTGGTCTGCATAGCATGGACTCTTTGTGAGTGACGACTCAAATTATCTCTCTGTGCAGCTGCAGGTCTGATACTGGCTCCTGGTGCCCAGTTCTGAGCTCCTTGCTAGCTTTACACCAGTCACATACTGTGTGGTTTTGCCTGGTTGTCATCCCTCAAGACACTGCCACAAAGATTAATCTTCTGTGCCATTGCTCTGCCTCCACTTACCTCCCAAAATATATGGAGCATTCTACAGTCTGCCTCTGCTGTAGAATCCCATTGACCCGTCCTGCCAGGTTTTATTGTCCGTCTAGATGCTTTTAAATAGTCCCCTCTGCTTTCCTGCATGGCTGGGAGAAGCTGCTTGTAGCTGCCTGCCAATGTAAAGCTACTTAGTCATCTTCCTTCAAGTGCCTCCTGAGAAGGCTCCTGTTGTGATGATTTCTCCAAAGAATTTACCGAGGAGATAATGAATGCTCTTCAGAGCTATCTTAAAGACTTGCCACTAAGCTTAAGAGGCTTGGGTCTCATGGTCTTTCTTCAGGCCTTTTTTTTCTTTTCTTTTTCCTCCTCTAAAATAAGACTGAGGCAAGTGTGTGATCTGAAGTTCTTTCATTATCTGGGAGTCTTGTGTGTTACCAGCCTGTATTCTCTACAATACCAGCGAGTATAGACTTGCCGCAGGGAAGCGGGGTATCTTTTACTCATAAATTGTCCAGTCAATTACTGACAGGCTTGTGCCACTGCTAATAAGACAAATCGGTTAATAAAAGGGCAGACGTGTAGTCAGCACATAGCTTAAAGGAAACCATTTGAGTCTATACCATAAATTTCAGCAAATCTAGTAGTACAGTAATGCCATTTTATCTTTTATTTTCCTTTGGGAGTTTACTTTTCCTCTTGCTTTATTCCTCCAGACACTTTGCAAATTGTACCTGAATTAAAAGGGGAGGGGGGGAAGGAGAAAAGATTACTTCTCTGAAATCAATCTGACTGTTGTTCATTCTGTGAATGTGCAGCCAAGGTGAGGTTGGTGCCTGAAGATTCTGGAATTTGCATTTATAGAATGGTGTTGAAGTTAGCTGCCTTTCAGATCCGGTCTGGGTAAGGCACTGAAAGCTGGGGACAGAGGCCAACAAGCTGAATACTGTTTGTCACCGCATGAAATCAAACTGTGTACTGAAACACTGGTTTGAAGTGCTGGGCAAGTGCTCCTGTGAGCAGACCTTTGTCCTTACAGCTGCAGGTACTGACTCATTGTGGTGGGTTGACCCTGGCTGGACGTCAGCTGCCCACCAAAGCTGCTCTGTCACTCCCCTCCTCAGCTGGACAGAGGAGAGAAAAAGTAATGAAAGGCTTGTGGATCCAAGGTGAGGACTGGGAGAGATAACTCACCAGTTTCAGTGAGAGGCAAACCAGACTTGACTCAGGGAAATTTACTTACTACCAGTCAAAACAGGATGAGAAATAAAACCAAATCTTAAAACACTTACCCCCACCCCTGCTTTCTTCCTGGCCTCAACTTCACTCCCAGTTTTCTCTACCTCCTCCCCCTGAGCAGCACGGGGGGATGGGGAATGGGGGGTGCAGTCAGTTCATCACACAGTATCTCTGCTGCTCCTTCCTCTGCTGGGGGAGGGCTCCTCACACGTTTCCTGTGCTCCAGTGTGGGGTCCCTTCCACGGCAGACAGTCACTCACGAACTCCTCCAACGTAAGTCCTTCCCATGGGCTGCAGTTCTTCACGAACTGTTCCAGTGTGGGTCCCTCCTGCAAGGGTGCAGCCCTTCAGGAACAGACTGCTGCAACATGGGTCCCCTGCAGGGTGACAGGTCCTGCCAGTAAACCTGCTCCAGCGCAGGCTCTCCATGGGGTCACAGCCTCCTTCAGGCATCCACCTGCTCCAGCGTGGTATCCTCTACAGGCTGCACATGCACATCTCCTCTACTGTGGACCTCCATGGGCTGCAGGGGGCCAGCATGCCTCACCACGGCCTGTGCCACAGGCTGTGGGGGAATCCCTGCTCCGGTGCCTGGAGCACCTCCTGCCCTTCCTTCTTCAGTAACCGTGGTGTCTGCAGAGTTGTTCCTCTCACACATTCGTTCTCCTCTCTCTGACTGCTGTTGTGCCGCATTTTTTTCCCCTTCTTAACTATGTTATCCCAGCAGCGCTACCACCATCACTGATGGGCTCAGCCTTGGCCAGCAGCGGGTCCATCTTGGAGCTGGCTGGCATTGGCTCTGTTGGACATAGAGGAAGCTTCTGGCATCTTCTCATGGAAGGCACTCCTGTAGTCCTCCTGCTACCAAAACCTTGCCATGCAAACCCAATACACTCATAGACCCCGATGCTGGCCCCCTTATCCAGGATCATGTAAGAGCATTTGCATTTCAGAAGGAGCACCCGTTTTCTGCCCTGGTTTGAATCTTAGGTCAGCTGGTCTTGAATGTTTAGAGGACCATTGTTACTATAGTATCCACACATATTGTAGTCGTTAATGTGTTTGTCCTCATGTGGCCACTCTTGCCTGTAGAACTGCTGTTATCCATGTTTTCTTCGTGGAGGGCCAAGTCTATAGTGTGAAGGTCTATTGGAAAAAAAACACTAAATGGTGATTCTGTGGCCATCTAACTGGGACAGCTCTGGGTAGGTCCTCTCAATTCCTTTGTCTGTTAAGGCTGTGCTTGCATTGCACACCTGAACTGACTTTGAACCCAGACACTGGCATGGCAGTTGTCTGCTGTCTCATTTTTTTCTGTCTACAAATCAATAGATATCCTACAGAAGGTCAAACAGTTTGCTTAATATTGTGTGGTGGCATTTGCACAGGAAAGGAATGAAGGAGAGAGGGTTTCCCATGCCTGGCGTGGAAGGGAAAGATGCTGATACTTGTTTCTAGTTTTTAGCTGCTGCATCTGGACGAAGTTTCTTCATGCGTTTTTGTCTTCCCCTTTGTGCTCTCTCTGTGGAAGGGGAGTCCACAGGTGCCCAGGATGTTTGGGTTTCATCTAATTCTGTGTGGTTTCAAGACCTGAGTAAAGCAGTATGGGTGTAATGGTGGTGTGCTGTAACATGTTAAGGCACAAGCTTCATTCAGGCTTGGCCTGGCAATATTTGGGCTGTGCAGGGAGGAGATGAAGGAGGAGGGAGGTCGTCTTCCTCCGGTTATGGAGGAAGAAGACCTTCTCTGCTGTAAATGGTATCTCAGCTAAGCATCCACATGGGGAAGATTAAATACAGGATTTCATAGGTCACAGGTAGGGTTGCCTTCTGGGACCTGCTGTGTTTACTCTTGTAGCAATGGGCAGTGCTGTGGAAAGGTTTTTATGGGAGGAAGAAACAAGCAAGTGAGACCCTGTTGGAAGGAGAGTGATGGTGTAAGGTGGCTGGAGACAGCATGGATGGGCAGCAGCATGGATACCTTTCCTTCTCTTGTGTGATCGCAGAATCACTGCATGGTTTGGGTGGGAAGGAACCTTTAAAGATCACCTAGTTCCAACCCCTGTGCCATGAGCAGGGACACCTTCCCCTAGACCAGGTTGCTCAGAGCCCCATCCAACCTGGCCTTGAACACTTCCAGGGAGGGGGCATCCACAGCTTCTCTGGGCAACCTGTTCCAGTGTCTCACCACCCTCATCATAAAAAAAAAAAATTCTGCCTCAAGTCTAATCTAAACCTACCCTGTCTGAGTTTAAAACCATTGCCCCATGTCCTGTCACTACAGGCCCAGGTAAAAAGTCTCTCTTCGTCTTTCTCGTAAGCCCCCTTTAAGTACTGGAAGGCTGCTATAAGGTCTCCCTGGAGCCTTCTCTTCTCCAGGCTGCATAACCCAAACTCTCTCAGCCTGTCCTCAGAGGAGAGATGTTCCGTGCGTCTGACCATTTTCATGGCCCTCCTCTGCACCCACCCAAACAGGTCCATGTCTTTCTTGTGCTGGGGACCACAGAGCTGGACACAATACTGCACGCAGGTGGGGTCTCACCAGAGTGGAGTAGAGGAAGAGAATCACTTCCCTCGAGCTGCTGGTCACACTGCTTTTGATGCAGCCCAGGATACCATTGGCTTTCTGGGCTGCAAGTACACACTGCTGGCTTGTGTCCAATTTTTTGTCCATCAGTATTCCCAGGCAGCTCAGCAGCTGGGGCCACAGGGCAGAGGAAGAGCTTGAACAGCTCGTGGGCTGTGCACCAGAGCTGTACCCAGCACACGAGGGCGTGTGGAGAAGGGCCAGGGAGCCCATCTTCCAAGTACATGCCACTGATGCAGCATGTGTGCGGAAGCAGGGAGACCCGAAGTGTAATGAGGGGTCCTGATCCCGGTGTGTCATGACTCAACATTGCATCCTCTCCCTACATCTCTGTTGCTCATCAAATACATCACATTTCTTCGNAGCCCATCTTCCAAGTACATGCCACTGATGCAGCATGTGTGCGGAAGCAGGGAGACCCGAAGTGTAATGAGGGGTCCTGATCCCGGTGTGTCATGACTCAACATTGCATCCTCTCCCTACATCTCTGTTGCTCATCAAATACATCGCATTTCTTCTTGGGAGGGAGGGATGGCAGCTCTCCCCAAAATACCACTTCACTTTCTCAGCCCAAGAGTCCATTACACAACTGGAGACTGTGAGGGAAAGAACAACAACAATTAAAAAAACCTGCTGCAACCTTTAATGCACAGACAAGAGTGTGAAATCTTGCTTTTCAGACTGTAGGCTGTTCTGTAGGTGATGAAATTGGGAAAAATTCTTTCTTACAAGCTTATTTGTTCTATGATTGCAGAATACAGGATTGACAGTGTCTTTTCTTCAGAAGTATCCGGTTCTGGCTGTCAATGAGCTCTGCTGGGAAAGCAAAAAAAGCCTGTTATCAAGACACAACTTTCATTTTGTTTTGTTTTTTGTTTTGGGGGTTTTTTTTGTATGGGATTTGAGATCTGTTTGCCTGGGCCCCTGTAGCCTGGAACAAGTTGACTTTCAAGCAGAACTCTGCCTGTAGGTATGGGAGGGCAGAGGTTTGCTCAAAATCTGTGCTTTTGATGGATTAGCACGTTCTCTATGAGGAAGCAGGTGCGGTTCTGTAGCACAGTGTTTGAGTATCAGAACTTTATTATTTCCAAGTAAAACAGGGCTGGAGCCAAATCTGATCTTTTCTGCTGTCAAGCTGAGATGTTGTGACTATTCTGGTAAGGGAAATCGCAGAGAGGTGCAGGTCCAGCTGTGCTGGTGTTTAGGTAGAGTGTCTTCACTGTAGTGGGCTGTATCAGCTTTATGGGGTCAAGCAAAGCTGGCAATACCTGTCTTCCTTAGTAATTTTTTCTATTTTTCACAGCAGCTTCCTGAAGCTGCTTGTGTCCCTGCTGTTAGGTGGGAGAAAAGGTAATATATGTTAATGCACATCAAATATCTAGGCTGATTTTCCTTTTTATTGCTATTGTAGACATGCCCACTGCTAAAGGCATGCAGGCATCCTGTCACCTGTAGGGTATTGATTTACTGGGAGGTTAGGAGGGCTATTTCCCTTCTCCCATGCTGTGGGCACTGTTTCCCACCCCATCCATCTCCACATGCTTTTTGACATCTCCTTTTCCATAGCTAATCTAGTCTTGCCCCAGCACCGTGCAAGGATGTGGGTGTGTTTTGGCAGCTTTGCGGGGGTGGGCATGAGAAATAATGCTTTCCTGTGGCCAGATAACTGTTACCTTCTACCGGTAGAACTTGCGTATACCAGTTTGGGCAGTGATCTGGTGGTAGCACTAGGGTTGAGTGTTGGGGATCTGCTGTGGGCTCATCACCTCATGCACCCGGCAACGTGACATCCTTGCCTTAACCTGTAGCCACGTGGGAGGTCTGGGCAGAGCTGGGGAATGAACACAATTCCCATACAAACCTTCTTCCTTCTGTCTCTCTCTCCATCACAGTTCCCTGTGCTTTGCAGAAAAAATGGCGCTCTCCCTGCTGCTGCTTGGTTTGGAGGGCCAGGAACCGTGTAGGCACGAACTCAGTTAGGTATCTGTGGATTCTACCATCGCTCAGCTCTGATAAAAAGAGAAGGAATGCCTACCTTAAAATGTCTTCAGCTGGAGATCAGCAAAGGCTGGTGTAACTGCTGCTGGGTCCATGTGCAGTGTGCTTGGTGATCCAAGTGTGGTGTGACTTTTATAGATTGCGATTTAATGATGAGCTGGTGAACTCTTAAACGGAGGGAACTTTCAAGGTTTTTTTTTGTTTTAAACAGTTCAGATATATTTCATCTCACTTTATACAGTTGTTATAGCTGTGCATATCTTTTTGTCATCATATTCTCATCCGACTTGAAACCAAGTGGTTGCATCTTGGATATGATTGCTGGATTTCATTAGATGACAGGACTCAAAAGTAAACAAACAGATCTCAGAGTTGGCACGCTTTGGCAAACCCGTAACTCAGGTACTGTGGAGCTGCNAAAATGTCTTCAGCTGGAGATCAGCAAAGGCTGGTGTAACTGCTGCTGGCTCCATGTGCAGTGTGCTTGGTGATCCAAGTGTGGTGTGACTTTTATAGATTGCGATTTAATGATGAGCTGGTGAACTCTTAAACGGAGGGAACTTTCAAGGGTTTTTTTTGTTTTAAACAGTTCAGATATATTTCATCTCACTTTATACAGTTGTTATAGCTGTGCATATCTTTTTGTCATCATATTCTCATCCGACTTGAAACCAAGTGGTTGCATCTTGGATATGATTGCTGGATTTCATTAGATGACAGGACTCAAAAGTAAACACACAGATCTCAGAGTTGGCACGCTCTGGCAAACCCGTAACTCAGGTACNATCATATTCTCATCCGACTTGAAACCAAGTGGTTGCATCTTGGATATGATTGCTGGATTTCATTAGATGACAGGACTCAAAAGTAAACAAACAGATCTCAGAGTTGGCACGCTTTGGCAAACCCGTAACTCAGGTACTGTGGAGCTGCCCTCCACAAACACAGCTCTGGAAGAATTGGTGTTCCTGCCTCTGCAGCTGAAAAAAACCCCAAAAACTAAAAAGACCTTCTCTCTCTCTCCCTTCCCCTAATCTCTTGCCTGGCAGGGAGCAGAGAGGAAGATCAGGGATGAAGAGCGAAAGCAAAGCAAAAGAAAAGGCAAGTGCACTGACCCCAGCTCTCAGTTGAATGCCTGTAAGTAGAAATTATTCCATCAGTATTTTAAATATTAGATCTTATTTTGGTTACAATTAACTTGTGTAGTAGAACTCTCCTAAGCCAATTTTTATATGGAGTAGTGTTTGTTTTAAGCAGTTGCTTATGGAGTCATTAATTGTGTTTTGCAACACACTGAGTCACTTAGGACTTTACTTCTACATAGTTCTTCCTGTCTAACACAGGGTCCTGCTGCACTTTCAATAAAGTATGGGTTTTAGCAGTTGAAATGACAGGGTGAGGGTGTGATTTTTGGGCACTGCTTGAGCCTCTGTGCTCCAGGTGGCAACGAGAACTGGAGTAGTTCCAAGTATTTCTAGCTTGATTCTAAACTTAATATTTAACTTACATTAAAAGTGTCTTTACAGCTGTGCAGCAGCAGGTGGTGGCAGCCTTGGGACTGAGCCTCTGACCTCCCAGCCCTATGCTCACTCTGCGGGAGCAAAGTGATCCGTAGTAAATAACTTCAATAGAAGTTGTTTCTGCATATGTGAAGGATGCAAAGGCCTCAGCACCCGTAGTATGTAAAGGCCGTGGAGCTTCTTCCTGCTGAGCATCTTTCCTCTGACTGCTGCAGATGACTGATCTTGTGTTTGGATGACTACTCACCAGCAGAATTGCTTAGAGGAAAATGTATCTTCCTGGTTTTGCTTTGCACGGGGCAGATGCGTGCTCTCCCTTGCTCTCCTTAGTGTGCTTGTCAGAACTGTGCTATTAACAGTCCAACTGGTTCAACGAGCATGTACCTCACGGCTTGCTGGGCAGGATTTTCCTGGCTCAGCAAGCACAGGCCGCTGGAGCAGCTTCAGAAGAAGATAATGCCATGGGGGAACCCGTTTGCTCAAGGGCAGTTGCAGAAAGGGCTGGGGTTTTGGTTTTCTCCCAGAAGTACATAGTGAAAGGTAGATTTAGCACACTGTTAGCATTTCACAAATGTAGTAACCCAAACGGCTCCCAAAAGATTACTGCATACGGCACTTTGCGTAATGGCTGGAAAGTGCAAACAGTTTCAGTACTGATTTTCAGGATGTTACAATTTTACAAAAGCTGCTTTCCAGCATGAATTTCCTAGGCTTGGGGTTAGCCTGATGTGACCCTTATTTTCCTGGAAAGTACACTCCATTGCTGTTTGGTTCTTGTGTGGGAAGTTTTTGATTGCTTAAAGCCATAAGCTGTTATACCCACATTCAGGGTCACAAATGCCATGTGTGCATGGACTCATCAACAGCAGAAATAGTTTGTGACTTCTGGACAAAGTTATTTTTACAGGGATTGAGCAATCTTTAAAAAAAATTCAATTTTCCAAGTTAAAAATAAAGTGGTATATTTTCCACTGAAGGCATGAGAAGTGCAGCGTTTTGGTTGCAGTTGGTTTGACCCAAAATCAAAATGTTTCTACGCGGTAACATGAGTGGAAGTTTTTGGCTGGGCTCAGTTTGACATGAAACGTGTCTGCAGTGCAGTTTGAGGCACCTCCTGCCTTTCTGCCCCCCAAACGGGTCTTCGTGGGTGAAATCTGCCCACTCGGTGCTTTGTGTCACGTCAACCCATGCATTGTAAGAGCTGATGTGCTCTGTGGCAGATAGTGCTGGTCCTGGTGGGGAATGAACTGGGTTTAAAATTTTCAAGTGTGGAATTGAAATGTAACTCTAAATGTTACATCTTGCAAGGAACAGTATTTGTGCCACCTCTCCAGTGTGATAGTGCTTTTGTGGTGCTGTCTCTGTTGAGAGTCTCCCAGCTGGAACAATGTGGGTCATAGGTTGTCTCTTTGTCTTCTTTCTGCTTTCCTGGTATGGGAAATCCAGCAACCTCTTAAGGGAACGGATAGAGACAATGGGGGACTTGGACTAGCTTTTTCCCTCTGTTTGGATGATTTGTTTGGTGTGTGGAAGCCCTAGGTTCCTCTGTTGGGGTGAATGACCAGACCATTCTCCATGCCAGTTTAATATCTGAACGAAGTCAAGCAGTTCAGTTGGAGAGATGGAGCAAACTTCTACTCCTCTGTGAAATGAGCTGTTTCCTCAAGGTCCAGGCCCTCATTTGAGAGGTGGACAACCCAGGTTCAAACTTCTCTACCTTCTGCCTTTGATCCTGACTGCAGAGTATCCTTGTTCAACAGCACATGTGCCTCTTAAATGATGTAGGAAAGCCACAGCCCTGTCAATGTCTTCACTCTCCTTTATGCCAATCTTTGGTCTCCACAGTTTCTGATGTCAAAGTGCCAATGCTTCCCTCACACAAACGTACAGACATCACCATCTTCAAGCCCTTCATGGATCTGGACACTCAGCCAGTCCTTTTCATTCCTGACGTTCACTTTGCAAATCTTCAGCGTGGTGCTCATGTAAGTAAAGCTCATGGGTGTGGGGGTGAGGAAGCTATGGGATGTATTTGCAAAAAGCCTAGGATGCTGTGTGTATATACGTACAAAATGCCAGACTATCTGTACTGATGCTGCAAACAAATACACGCTAAGTCTCGTGTAAGCAAGAAGTGTTGCTCCTAGACACATTGGCTGGAGTTAACTGGGGATGTTTTCTGATTAAATGTTTTTACTTTGAACTCCTGTTTCCATGATCCTGAAAGGATGTTTTCCATAGCATCTCCAGCCGAGACTTCATTGAATGAACTGCAGGCTGGTTTTCTCTTGTAAAGTCCCTTGCATTCCTGGTGTGCTGCTGTTAGACCTCAGGCTCTTCCAGNTTGAGAGGTGGACAACCCAGGTTCAAACTTCTCTACCTTCTGCCTTTGATCCTGACTGCAGAGTATCCTTGTTCAACAGCACATGTGCCTCTTAAATGATGTAGGAAAGCCACAGCCCTGTCAATGTCTTCACTCTCCTTTATGCCAATCTTTGGTCTCCACAGTTTCTGATGTCAAAGTGCCAATGCTTCCCTCACACAAACGTACAGACATCACCATCTTCAAGCCCTTCATGGATCTGGACACTCAGCCAGTCCTTTTCATTCCTGACGTTCACTTTGCAAATCTTCAGCGTGGTGCTCATGTAAGTAAAGCTCATGGGTGTGGGGGTGAGGAAGCTATGGGATGTATTTGCAAAAAGCCTAGGATGCTGTGTGTATATACGTACAAAATGCCAGACTATCTGTACTGATGCTGCAAACAAATACACGCTAAGTCTCGTGTAAGCAAGAAGTGTTGCTCCTAGACACATTGGCTGGAGTTAACTGGGGATGTTTTCTGATTAAATGTTTTTACTTTGAACTCCTGTTTCCATGATCCTGAAAGGATGTTTTCCATAGCATCTCCAGCCGAGACTTCATTGAATGAACTGCAGGCTGGTTTTCTCTTGTAAAGTCCCTTGCATTCCTGGTGTGCTGCTGTTAGACCTCAGGCTCCTCCAGCCTGCTGCTGCAGGGTGAAAAGCTGTTCTGTGGAATTGGCACATGCGTCAGTTCTGTGATCTGCTGCCGGAGCGCCCTGCCTCAGTGTTCCTGGAAAGTCCCAGCTGACAGGAAACTGGAGGGGAAAAAATGAGAGTGCAACCAAGTTTCAAAATCTTGAACTGTCCTGTGCTGGGAGTTCTGGCATGCTCTAACAGAATTGAAACCTTAACTTTCTAAGTGTGTTACCTAAACTTCTAGCAGGGATGGAGAATAAACTTGCATCCGTAAGGCTGACTTTTCCACTTGTTTTTTTGTGAAGGCTCTAGTGCTGAGCTGTGTGAGACGACTCTGTGCCAGTCAAGATAGAAAGCTGGTTAGCTCTTGCATATTCCTGTCTCTCTTACTTGACATCCTTTAATTTATCTTTATGAAAAAAGGTAAAGAAGATGCTTACTGGCTTTTAGAAGATTGAGCCAAAGTGTCGTTTGATACAGAGTTGAAAGATAATAAGAGGAAATGACTTCTAGTTCTGGATAAAATTTTCACAACCCTAAGCACAAGTATTATTTGTGTATTAAAATGAAGGCTGCTGTTTATTGCTTGGACCAAAGCATCTTTCTTTCTAGTAGAGTAGTCGTGGCTGGATCCCTACTTGACAGCCTTTGTTTCCCCTATGTCCTGTAGCAATGTGCTTACAAAAGTGAGTTGGGTGGGTGAGCCAGCTGCCAATGCCTTGGAGCTCCTGCCGTGGTCTCAGGGATTCCCTCTCCTTTAACTTGATCGTGATGGACCTCTGCTCATGCCAGATGCAGCAGGATTGTTGTTTCATGCCAGTGACTCTTCAATGCGAGCAAAGCTAGTGCTGAGTCACTATTAACAGATAGCACTTAGAGGGATGGCGAGAGGGTTCCTGACAAGACCGTGTTACACCAGCTAATGGATCTGTCCTTATGCTACTTTGTTTTGTAGCCTTCAGAGGCCTTTGTAGCGTTTCCCGAGGACTGAGTACCACTTAATGTTCTCACTAGCTAACTAATTCAGCATATGTTTTTCTCTGCACATCAAGAAAATCTCCCCTTTGTTTTAAAAGGTCCTTCCTGTGGCTTCAGAAGAACTGGAGGGAGAAAGGTAAGAGCTGCGCTAGTTTGACCTACTGAGGTCTTGCCCTCAGACAAGAGCAGTAAGTCCCTGTAATTTTACCACTGCTACCTTTTTCCCCTGTCAATGACAGTTCCAGCCTGAAGAGAGGAGCCTATATTGGTGAAGAGGACTTTATTGCTACTCCAAATAAGATGGCCAGAATAGAAGAACCAAAAAGAGGTATTGTTTTCTTCTTTCAGAGACTGAATTATTGAAATACTTGTCCCATCATGATAGAGAGATGCATCTGAGGTTTTAATTTATTTTAGAGTATACTTTAGCCTGATTTTTCTGGCTTCGAGTAGTAATAGCAAGAGTTTCTGTATCAGAATGTAGTTCAGCTCCGCAAACCTTACAATGTCAGAATTTCTGGGTTTTTTTGCCAACTCAGACACTAATTAGCTTTGAATTTGTAAGGAAAGAAACTCAGAGGAGATGAGTAGCTTACCACCAGTCTCTTCGGTGGATCAAGGGAGAATTTATCATGTAATCCACTACAAAATACTTTGGAAATCTTCTCTATGACTTTAAGCAATGAATGCCAAGAACTGGTACTGGGTATAAAACTGTTGCATCTTTCATGGTGCTGGAAGATGGACTGTTCACTGCTGAGAGCCAAACTGAGAGAATATTCTGCTTATTTTTAACCTGTTGTCAACCTTTGCAATTCGATATGGGATTGGATGTTGCTGTGGTGTTGTGGAAGGAGATGAGAAGTCCCTCTGGAGATGGTGTGGAGAGGATTACCTGCCTGATGACAGTCATGTGTGGAAGGACCATGACAAAGCTTAAAGGATTAAAAGAGGAGGATTAAACTTGCGATGCAGCAAAGGTTAAGTCTAGCAAGCCTGGCCTTAATGGGGCTGCACTTCTGTAGTCTGGATAAACTAGTAAGGAAGGATGGATTTTATAAAAGCAAATTAGACTTCTTGGGTTTTCTTGTTGCTGTATGCCATAAAACAAGACCCATGGGATTCTCTTCCCTTTGGCTGGTATATCATCTGAACTGTGCTGTAACTGACAGTGTGTGTTCTGTCTTTATTTTCTACATCTACACTTCTTGTGTTTCAAACCTGCCTTTAGCAGAGGAAATCCATCAAGGTGCTGTGCTGTCCTGAGTTCACCTTCTTCAGCTTAGATATGCCAGTAATTGTTCTGTGTTGCAGGTGTGTCAAAGCTGTGGCTGGTGAACCCTTGTTTAAACAATCCAGGCTGCAATACCTAGTCATTAGAAGCTGGATTAAAGACAGCAAAGCTGTTGAAGTCCAAGCTTTCTTGCTGTCATGGCTTATTCCTCAGCCTTAATGCAGTTCTTAATGAGGCTGATGTTACATACAATGACTCTCTGCTAGCTTGAGAACGCTAGAGATTCTTACCTAAATAGCTGTCTTATTCTTCTGTTCCCCTCCTAGCAGACTAAGCCTGCATTGTGTCAGCTGGGGTGGTGTGAGTATTGCTGAAACATGGCAAGGGGTAAGAAGAGAGATGAGACAGCGTAGGATGAGCAGAGTATTGTACAAATAAATTATTTCAAAATTAGGAGGTGGCCAGGATGGCTTCACCTGCTGTGGGTAGCATCTGTCAAATCATTTTGTTATGCAAAGTCTTATGGCAGATGACCTGTGAGATAGATACCCAAGAGTCTGAAAGCTGTGTGTATCTCTTCATGAGATTCTCAGTGTTTATTATGCTGTACTTAGCCACTATCATATACAGATCATTTTTGAGGAGCAATTGTGCAGTAAATTCCTCTCTCCAATCTGCTTTTCAGTGTTGCTGTATGTCCGAAAAGAGTCAGAGGAAGTCTTTGATGCACTGATGTTAAAGACACCTTCTCTGAAAGGTCTAATGGAAGCGGTAAGTAATAAGGCTATTTTAGAGTCCTTGCCTCCAGTTAGGGAAAAACCAAGTGCAGTCCCTTGCATCCAGTCCTCACACACTGGACAGTCACAAGAGCTAGACTCTGGTTCGCAGCTTGTGTCCACATATTTCTCCTCTTCTGAATAGGAGGCGTAAGGCTCATTTCCTTTCAGTATCATGAAAATTAGTGTCAATAATGCTTTAATTCATTATTAAGGGACTATAGGAAGCTTTCTTTCTAAGTGTCTTACTGACATGTGTGGGGTCTAGGTGTAAGAATGTGTTTCTCAGCCTTCCTGAAAATCCAGATGTGTTAAGCTTGATGACTGGATACCTGAGATAGTCCCAAAATTACAGATGCTGCTGGAGAGAGAGCCTTCCTAGGCAGGCTCTGCTTTGGCCAAGCTGCAGAAGCAGCTGTGTAGGTCTTTTCCTACCTGTGTCAAAAAACAGTCATCAGCCTCCCACTGTGGATGTCCTTCATGTCAGAGACTGTATTTTGATTAGAAGACGGAGTGATTTCCAGAATGTGTTCAGTGCCTTTAGTTTATTTCAATCTTTCAAAGCCTTGTTTGGGGGCCCCGCCTCCCCTTGCATAACCTGCTTATGAAGAGCTCCAAGTCCCAGCTTCTGAGTGTGCTTGAAGACTTTTTTATATCTGTGCACACATGCATGAAATTGCTCTCTGGTACTTGACTTCCAAAATAGCCTTCCACTACCCCTGCTGCTGCAGTGCTACAAAGGAAATACAGAGCTTAACTCCGAGGAATCGTGTAGTGTTTGGCACGAGCTCAAAACTGACGTTTCTGGCTGCCTCTTTTGTGACTAATGCCTCGTTGAAGCTTAGAGGATGGAGGCTTTGGGGCCATACAGCCAGGTCTTGCTGTTAGCTTTGGGACCCAGAGGCAGTTCTGTAACTTGAAACTCTCTCTTGCCGGCTGTGGAACTTTGCCAGCACAGGCAGACTGGCGATGGGGGCTAATGGGGAGGGAGAGTGAAGGCTATGAAGTCCTCTCTTAACCCCGTGGTCCAGAAGTGAAGCTGCTCCTTTGTCGTTTTGCTTGGACTTCTTAAAGCAAGAAACCAGGAGCTCACAACAGAGGAAGCCCCCTGTGCTTTTGCATCTTGAAACAGCGTATGGGTTTGGTACTTGCTGACAGTGTGATAGAGCAATCTGCCAAAGTAAACCAGGCTTATGTTACTGACCTCATGACTTTCTGGAGGTTTGTACGAAGAAGTGCCAAGTGCCCGTAGAGAGTCTGTGGTTTCAGGCTGAGGTCACCCTGCTGGGTAAGGGGGACGTTTCTGATCAGCTCACGTCCTTAGCAGCAGAGGCCTTTGCTCTGTTGCTATTTTCTTCCTGCACCAGCCACTGTGATGACTAGTTTTCACCTCATCCCTCTGATACTGCCTTTAAAAATGGGGTTTGATATGCTAAGAGAACAGAGAGAGCCAACAGAGGATGAGAACGAAGGTGTGGGGTGGTTTTTTAATGTGTGGGCTTTTTGGTGTGCAGGCAGGGGGTGGTTGTATAGTCAGTGGCCAGGTTTAGAAAACGATAAAATTTTTTGTGCAGAAGTTGGCAAACTGCAGAGGAGGGGTTCTCATCTGCAGGCTTGTGCTATAGTTCAAGATTTAATATTGCCTTTATAGGGCAGAGCAGTTGTTTTCATCTGCAGACATTTTTTGTTCCTTTCTATAAAATAGTGAGCAGAAGACAATGCCAGCAGTCTCCTTGCTTCACCAGTGTTTGCTTTCTTTTGTTCTAGATATCTGACAAGTATGATGTTCCTTTTGATAAAATAGGAAAAATCTTCAAAAAATGTAAAAAAGGGTGAGTATGTACCTATGCAGCAACTATCTGAGAACATGAACTCCTTTTTTCAAACCTGTAGGCAAATCTGCTTTATAATTCCTCCATGCACTGTCATTCATAGAGGAGAAGACCAGAAGGTCCTATAGAAATATGCAGTCTGACTTCCTGGGTAAATACTAGTCACGGGACATCTCTGAGTTAGTTGCTATTTGAACCAGAGTCAATCATATCAGAGGAAAAATAGTTCAATTTGTTTAAAGACTCTCAGTGACAAAGAACCTACTTCAGCCCATGTTAAACTGTTCCAGTGGCTAACTGTACTCACTGTGTCTGCGTTTGGCTACAATTACTAAGCCCGGTTGTCTTCTTGTGGGCTAAATGGAAGAGAAATTTACTTGTGAAGTACCCATTCCCCACAGAGGCTACACTGCACAGTCCTTTTATTTTTTAACAAATAATCGAGTTCCTGAACAAGTCTGCTTTTGTTTTTCCTTTTTATCTCTCAGTAATTTTCTTGGTTTTTTTCTCTAAAGTCACTTTGGTGTCTTAGCCCCTTGCCCAAAGCCCCTCTGGCCAGAGAAAGATGTCCTTTAATCACCTTTGGAATATAGTTTCAACGGCTGTGCTTTCATAGAATCATAGAATCATAGAATGGTAGGGGTTGGAAGGGACCTCTAGAGATCATCTAGTCCAACCCCCCTGCTAAAGCAGGTTAGCCTAGAGCAGGTTGCACAGGAAACCTTCTTTCATAACAGAATTACCACAGCAGAGTAACTGTAGAAGTTTTGAATTGGTGGTAGCTAAACCACCACTAAGAACAGTTTTCTGTGTGTGCACGCACGTGCACACTCACATACGTGCACGTATACACACACAAACACACAGGTATTAACTGGAAGCAGCCAGGCATCAGTAGTTTCTTCCCTGCAAGCTCTGTAGGGTTTTGTCCTGATTGTTTATAGCTGTCAAACAAAGCAGTTCAGAGCCCTGGTGTGTTGCCCAAGTGTTTGGAGCTTTGGGAGGATTTCTGCCAGTTCTGAGATCTCCGTCCTTCCCTGGTCCAGGAGCCAGTTAACCCTTTTGTTCAGTTCCCAGAAGAGCAGCTGCAAGCTTTGATGGCAGGTTTGGGTTAAAAACAGCTAGATCTGCTATAGGAAGCAGTGGGTCAGAGATAGGCGAGCAGGGATCTTGTGTTACCCCTGGACAGTCCAGCCTTTCTGAGATTTGAGGGCACTTTTGCTGTCTTTGGCATTTAGAACTGTAATAATTTCCCTGACATGATATTTTTACAGAATTCTGGTCAACATGGACGATAACATTGTGAAACACTATTCTAATGAAGATACCTTCCAGTTGCAGATTGAAGAAGTTGGAGGATCTTACAAGCTCACTCTCACTGAGATCTAAGATCATGGATCCTCTGTGGATTTTAAACAAAGGTCTCAAGTGAACATTTTCCCATGATTTAGGATGTTGGGCAAAACACTAATCACCTTCTCCAGAAGGAAGCCAGGTGTTGACTTGTTCTGGGGAGCAGAGCAGTGTTTTAGCTTAATACGTTTGTGTTTCTGTTCTTTCCAAAGAACGTTGTAATGCTCATGACTTTATTTGCACTTGAAATGAGCGAGCAAAGATCGGCGATTAAATAGAGAGCATGTATAAAACACTAGTAAATACGGGAGGGGAGAACTCCTGGAAGGTGGCCTTTTAGAGTGGTGATAACTTATTTATCTATTCAGTAACCATGTTTGAACCCTTTATCAGCTAATACCATTTTATTGGACTGTTTTCTGCTACGTAGAGCTGCAAAACTACTAATTGATACTAGTAGGAGTTGCATGCAGGTTGGAGAAAAGTCTTTATAATGTTTACTCTTGAACAGGGCAGACTGTTGAAATCACTTGTGTCCTTTGAGGGGAATGTAGAACTGCCTTGCTTATGAAGAACTCACCTTAGTAACTGTGTGAACTCTCATCAGATGAAGCTATATTGTATATAAGTGCAATATATTTTTGAAGGTTTGTAAATGTGTACATACAAGTGATATATAATATATATAAAATACGGTGTTCTGTATATACCGTGAATATATGCAATGAAGCCCATCTAAAAGGATGCCATATACAGAGAAAACAGATATTTAACGTAGCTATTTAAAAACGGACAAACCCTTAACATGCACCAAAGGTGAGCACGTTTGTACGTTCATAAAAGGCACAAGAGACCTGCTTGTTCAACATGAATCTTCCTTTGTGAAACGGAAAAGGTAACTGGCTCGCTCCTAAACCCTCCTGCACAGCAAGGCAACAGCAGACCTGGCTTGTCTGATGAACTGCCACTTTGAGCCCTGAAATGGCTGCATACTGCCGCCCTGAGAGGTAATTTGGGCCGAGTCTGAGAGCTGGGTCCCAAGAGGAGCTGAGCAGATACACTTTTCCTTGAAATCTCACTTCTGGGGTCAGGAAAAAGTCTCCTGGAGGGGTGGATTTTTTTTCTGTAGCAGTGTGCTTAATGCTCAGCTGGATGCTACCCGAAACAGCAGCTCATGCTAGACAAACGTATGGGTTGGAGCCAGCTTCCCAGGTCCTAGGATGTCAACAACTGGAAGTGCACAGGCAAGGCTTTTGAGAGAGGAAGGTGACATCCTGGCTCAGCAGGCCAAGTGTTAGCCGGGGACTAGGGGCTGCAAGAAGGCGAAGCATTCCTGTATGTACATCGCATTTACCCACTGCTGAGGTGGAGACACCAAACAGGGGCAGCTGGTAGCTGGCATCCTGAGCCTAGCACCAGGTGGGAGTGCCACACGTCTCCAAAAAATACTGCTCTGAAGTAGGTTGTACAGTATTTACTCATTGCGTGCACGTGCCTATGAAGAAAATGCACCCTCTGGTTAGTAGCAAGTGAGAGAGGAACACTTAAACAGCAGCACTTGGCTCTAAGGCAAAAACTTGCATTACAGGGTGAGCGTGAGTACCAGGTCCAGTGTAAGTGCTTTTGTTAGGGATCTGGATAATGAAAGAGGTTTATAGTATTCTCAGACTGCACAAAGCTGCACATGCCTCACCTGGGACGTGAAGGTCAGTCTGTGTAGGCTGGAGAAATAGTCCAGAAAAGTAGGATATGATTCTACTTAATGGTTAATGATTCTACTTAACGGTTAACAGATTGTAACCAAATGTTGTTCAGCTGTGTCATGCTGCTGTTTGGAAGAGAGACAAATGCCGCGTTGAGTTGATACACAGGAGCATGGCCTGCAAGAAATAAGAGACCCGCCTTTTGCTCTACTTGGCATCGCCAAGGCCTCCACTGGAGCGCTGTGACCTGTGCTGAGCCTGGTGCTACCAGCAGAGCCTAGTCTTGTCCAATGTCCCAGAGAGGCCAGACCACCCAGTCCTCTGGGCAGAGCTCATGGCTTGTGAGGAGAAAGGGTTGGATGAGTTGCTGGGTGGAGGGCCATCTTCAGAAGGGAAGGTTGAGGGGAGCAGCCTCCCAACACGTGGAAGTGTTCGTGTTCTCCCAGTCTGTCACACGTGCAATGAGGAGTGGGCATAAATTGCAGAAATTGAGGTTAGGCATCGAGGCGGTTTTCACTAGTGAGAAGGGCAGGTTGCCCATGGAGGCGGTGGAGTTTGGCGTCCAAAGGGCTTTAGAGCCAGGCTGAGTGGACATAGCTCTGGACTGTCACGGGTATATTTGATTCTCCCTTGGTGCTGAGACTAGGTGACCACTTGAAGTCCCTCTCCAACATATTTTCCTGATGATTTACATGAAATAACAGTATTTTGGGATTTGCGTTTGGACCAATCCTGAGCTGGTTCATAGACCGCTCTATTCCCCCCTCCTTCCTCCTCCGCTGATGGGCCCTACGGAAGCTTGCCAGCACCCTGGGCACCACATGCTCCCCTCACTGCTCTGCGGCTGGAGTCGAGCAAACTGTGTGTGGACACATCTGTGACTGTGGGCACGTGGACAGAGCCCGTGGGCTTAAAACTGAAGGAGAGAAGCCAGCATGCAGCACAGCATTGAAGAGACTTGGCCAACACATGCCCCCCTGTACAGGAGTCCACCGCCTGCAGAGCAGAGCAGCCACGGGACTCGTACCCAGCTGACATCAACCCGCCGCTTCGGCTTGCCTTCATCACTCACGGGAAATAATGTTACTATGGCAAGGGAATTTTTTTTAAACCTGATATATAGAATACATATATATTTACACATTTTTATTGAAAATGGAATTTTATTACAGAAACTCAGTCTAGGGTCAGGGAAGTAGATTTAGACTCTTCATAGAGGTAGGATTGACATGAACGTTATTTCTTTTTACTGCTTAATGAAGTATGTGAACTAAATCTGACGATTGTTTTTCCACTATAAGATGTTTTGGGACACGGGTCTTATAACAGTAGCAGCAATGTCATGTATGTTTTATGAAACTGATTTTTTTTGTTTTGCCTGCCGTTTTTTAATTGAAAATGTATTTTAAACCAAACTATTAAATTTTATATGTTCATTTCTAACTATGAGTCTTTTATCTAGCAAACATATCTGCCTTTCCCCCTTTATTTTTGCTTTGATGGGGGATCTATGAAACAAAACCTCAGTGATCATTCAGTACTTTATCCTCTTTGAAGAAGAAAATAATCCCAATGCCAGCCCGGCTGTTTTTGCCACATAAGGAATGGTTAGTCCCATTCTGGTCTTCTGCTTGATTTCAACTGACCTCATTCATTTTGGGGCGTGGGGAAGCCATGTAGCATTGTGTTTTAGTAGGATGCCTTCCTTTGGCAGTAGTAAAACCAAAAAGCCATCGGTAAGCTTGGATGTGTAGTGGGTCTGCGATGCCTAATGGTCTCTGCTGGCGGTTGAACAAAAGCATTGGGGGCATTGCCACCTCGTGTGCCCCATGCAGTGGTCGATGGCGTCTCCCATGGCTGCAGGCATGGACCAGGCAGCAGGGCTCACAGAGGTGCCAGCTGGCTGTCCCTGGTCCAGGGGATCTTCGTGTAATCTCCATCCCGCAATTGCTACAGGGAGCGGCAGGTGCCTTTCCAGGAGCAGCTAGTTGTAACCAGCATTTCCCAGGCAACACGGGGGACCACCAGTGAAGCTGCAGGCATTGACTTTGCCGAGATGAAAACACTCAAAGTCCATGTTAATTCTCCAGACTAATCCTAACGCTGCTGTTGCTCTAGTTCTGGAGAGATGTTCACCTCCTCGTTTTCACTGTTAGAAAATGTCTCGACAAGCTTTTGCTTTAGCTGGCTCCCCAGCCCCTGCGGCAGTTCCAGGCTGCTGCCCTGCGGCAGCTTCTGTGCCAGCACCTTCCCAGTGGCTGGGCTTTTCTTGAGCATGCCCGGGGCTCGGTGGGGAGCAGCATGGGAGGTAACACTTTTTTATTATTTACATATTTATTTATTATTTACATATTTATTTCTAGTTCTTGTATGGGCTGTGCTTGCAGAGTTTGTGTCCCAGATGTAGGAAGATGCTGCAGGACGTCGCCAGCAAGTCCTGGGGTGCCCTGGGTGATGCAGAAGTCCCGGGTGATGCCGAGTGCCATCTCCACCCACGTTAGTGCCTGCCAAAAGGTTGAGTGGGGTTTAGCCCCCCGCACAGTGGGTTTGTGGCCTGGCGGCCATCTCACAGTACCACCTCAGATGGGGATAGGGCCGGCTGCGAAATGGCAGCGGTGCTACTGCCTCTTTGGGTGTGTGATAGCTTCATCTTCCCAAGCCTTTACGCAGTGTGTGTGTGTGCGCCTATGCCATCCCTCCTTCCCCCTCCTGTGTGTTTAGTTCAGCTTTTAATATCTGATCTCTTTTTGTATGGGAAAGCTGAATTCTGCAGCTTATTCAAGGATTTTCTGTCTATACAAATTAATTGCAGGAGCATTTTCTCAAGGCTTTGCAAGAGCATGGATCTTACATGCTCCTCTATTTGGTTGTTTTTATATTTTAGATTATTTGTTATGATTAAATTATTAAATATTAGATAATATTTAGATGACACTTCAACTAGAAGAATTGCTCTAATAAAAAAATATGAGCTCTTATAACTTGTTTTGCTCTTTGTCCTTGGATGACTACTACGCTACCATTGCTCTTCGTTGGGTACCTTTGCATAGTTCACAATACTGCAGAAGGGATATTTTGGCTTTTCTTTTCTTCTTGGCTAGTTTCAGTAGTTGCTGCGGCCAGGTGGTGGCAGGGTTTTTGGTGCATCTTGCAGTTTCTTGTTTGCACAGGGCAATGCTCCGTTACCCCATCGATCTGTTTGCCTGTGTACACCACTTGTGGATGGGTGGCGTGCCTGCTGGCTTAAGCATTGTTTATCTTGCCATTTCTCCAACGCGTTCGTCCTGCAGGCTGCAGATGTGGGTGCAGATACCAGCTGGTGACCAGTGTCAATGGCGTTGAACTTGCGTGCTCCCGCTGCAGCGCTGATCACCTTGGGCAGCACCCCAAGCCTGGCGCTGGCCTGCAGGTCGGTCACCTGTGCTGTGGTTTGACTGGTGGGAAGCATGTGCCGGGCAGAGGAAAAGTGCATGGCTGAGCCTGGCGGCAGCTCTGAAGAATGGGAACGTGGTGGAAAAGTGTTTGTACCTCTTGGGGGTTTGATATGTGGAGGTGGGGACAGCCCAGGCTCGGGGATCAATGGCAGCAAAGGATGATGGAGCATGCATGGTGTGTGGATGGCTGCTGCTGCCAGGCTGGAAAATACGGCAGAAATTGGAGTGAAATCTGAAGTGGGGGTGAAGTGATGTGGAGAAAGGCAGGCGAATGGAGTCCTGTGGTCCCCCAGCACCAGGGAAGTCAAGTGCCTGGCAGGTGAGGGGAGCTGGATGGAGCGCTGGCCCTGCCAACCTGTTGCATCTGCACCCACAGTTTCTGGGCTCGATGGCTTGGGGCGAAGAGGGTGCAGGCCAGCTGCCACTGCCAGGCAGCCCAGCTTGAATGAACTTGCCCTCTCCAGCCATTGGCACGTGGCCAGGCAGAGCCCGGTCCCCTGCCTGGAGAGGCTGGAGTGGCTGCCAACAGTAGGGACCGTGCCGTGGGATGATGCTCGGAGGGGTAACAGGTGCCCAGGGACAAGGGCACAAGAGCGTAGGGATCGGCACCAGCTGTGCCAGGCAGCTGTACCAGGGGCACTGGGCTTGTTGTCTGTGCTAAGTTTGATGCTGCTTTTAATTCTGTCATGATAAGGTTTGCTTGATTTTTGTTTTCTTAAAGTAAATAATTACATGAGCTTTGCAAACATTAGTAAGTAAATAAAGTAAAAATGATTGCTAGGTGATCAGCTCTGCAGGTCGTGTCTCCACAGTCTCTGCTCTGTGACTCTTCTCGCTTGAAATACTTTGCTTTGAGCCCGTCAGCCAGCGCTGGCTAAGGGCTTTTGGGGGCAGCAGTTCTGAGTCCCTCATCTTGTGGCTCTCAGGGCCCTAAACCAGCCCTTGCTGTCCCGCTTGCTTCTGCTCTGTGTGAGTGAAAAAGCCCAGGCTGCAGGCGAGAGGCTGGTTGAGACTTGCCACGTACAAAGCCCCAGGTCAGGATAATGTGCGAGACAAAAAGAGACAGTTATAAAAGCAGTGATGGCAAGCTGGAAAAAAGAAAAAAATCTGTTGCTGCTTAAATCACGCCTTGCCGTGCCACATGCCACGTGCTTCGCCTGCGAGTGACCCCCAGCCCAACCTTGGCAGGGGCTGGGCCGTGCCTGTGGGGATGCTGCTTGCCTGTGGGCTTCCCGGAGCTCAGCACGGGCGATGGTTTCAGTGAGAAAGGGGCCCAAATCCACCCACATCTCTGCGGAGGCACAACTCATCCTCACTCATCCATATGTGCTGCAGGGATGGTGACCACGGCGCTGCGCCATCCGTGGCTGGCAGCTCCCTTGGGACACCCCGCGCTGATTTTCATTGCTTTTTCAAGGGAAAATGTCGAGCCCTCCTCTGGGACTGCAGAGGAAATTTGGAAGATGCCTCGAAGGTAGGTAAATGAAGAAGATAATTATGACCCTAAATTACCCTCTTTTGCTTTTTTTTTCCCTTCAAGTCCATCTTTCAATTCCTAAATGTTTGGGGTTAACGATGCTGTTCAATGCCGTCAAATTTTTCAATATTTAATTTCTCAGCAGAATTTCGCCCCATCATCCTGCTTTGGAAAGCCTCTCTCTCTGATCCTCAAGGCTTTCTTCACGCTGCATTACACATATCCATTGCCCTGCTGTTATTTTGCTCCGAAGGTACATCTCGAGGCTTTTACGAAGCATATTCAAGCTCCTGGACGACGGCGCTCAGGCAGATGTAATACAGCACGACAGACCGTGTCAATGCCATGAAGTGCAGAGGCAGCAGGTGGAAATCTGGCTGGTGGGGACCCGGCTGGCTGCAGCAGTGCTGGGATTTCGTGCTCAGGTGAGGGGAGAAGGAGAACCTGTCCTGAGACTGACGGAGCTGGGCAAAAATAAGCACTCAGCTAGGCAAGTCTGTCTTTGGGACTGAAGTGGAAGCACAGACCTTCAGGTTAAGGGCATTAGGATCTCTGCCGTGCAAGGGGAGTAATAGCAAGTAAGTCTAAGCGAGCACCAGTTATGAGAAAAAGCATCGAGTCATTCAGCAGGCCAGCTTGGTGGGATAGTTTATTGAAGCAGCGAGTGGGGTATGTTCTGCTTCTCAGCAAGGGGGTGGAGGACACTGAGTCATCTGTGACCAGCAATACTGCTGGGGAAGTATCACAAGAGCCGGATTTTCAGTTTTCCAGCTCCTTCGCTGGGGGAGGGATGGGATGCGGGCATCGCCGAGGTGAGACACCCCTCTTAGACACTAGGACGGGGATTTAAAACATTAAGTGGCTCAATTGCTACTGACTTTTCCCCCCAAATCCCCAAAGGTTCAGAAGAACATAGGTGGCTTTTATTTATTCAGCTCTTAATGGAAAAAATATTTGTCAGTAGTAAAATCCTGTGCTCGATTGTGTCCATTTAATGTAAAGTTAACTGTAAAGCATGGTGTTAATTCAGCATTATATATACGGAGAGCAGCAAGGGGATATAATTATTGGTTGTATGGCTTGAGTGCAAGCACTGGGGGATATGACCCTTGCAAGCTTCCCACCCCTAGCTCCTGCCACCTTTGCTTTGGCTGTCATTAAACAGGTGTGTGGCGTTGTCCCTGTGTTTGCCGTCCGTCCTGCCGCATGTGGCTCTGCCCGGGCCCCCCAGCAGGAAGGTGGCATTGGAGAGGGACAGAGAAACCCATCACCTGTCAGGGAGCACAGGCTGACTCAACTGGAGACAACACATTTTTAATAGCACCGCTGGTTTGTCCGCCAAGCAGCGTTTAGGGAGGCAAAGGGAGGTGTCAGGTAAGCATGGATGGAGATGCCGCAACGAGGAGCAGCAACAGGAGTGGGGATGGCACAGTCCAAGGAAACTGGAAGAAGGTGATGCCGCAGCCAGAAACCACAGCGGTGAGGAGTTTATTTATAAATATAATGGGTTAGCGATCGCATCGTGGTTCGGCTGTCGGCGTAGTGTCACAGCTAGCTGTCATGGGGAGGATTTTATACACTAGAATTCATGGCGGCACTCAGTCAGACCTTATTTCAGGCATTTATCTTATGTTGTAGGAAGCAACAAACAAAGTTGAGTGTGCAGAGGACAGGTACATTGGCTTTTGCCTCTTGCTCATCTGCCCCTGCAGACCCCATGTGTCGTGAGCAGCAAGGTGGGGAGAGCCATGCTCCCGCTGCGCTGGTGGCCCCACAGACAGGTTCTTCAGCCCTGGCCGAGAAATGTCTGGAGGCAAGCAGGGCTGAGCCTTTATGTCTGATAGGATGTCCGTGTGCAGGAGAGTCGTGGTAGAGGCGTGACTTTGTGCTTGGTGCCAGCGTTGGTCACCTGAAGGTGGCTGTCTCATCCGTTCCCTTCTCTTCCACACAAGCTCTTGGCCTTACTTCTGTCCAAGTATGCCCTGGCTGGTCTCCTGCCCCTCCTCAGCCCCCTCACCTGTCTCGTGTTCAGTGATGGTCATTAACTGCAACCCAAGATAGCTGTTTTTTGCATGGATCTTCCTTATTCTTAACATTTTGCCAGGAGAGGGCCAAGAAGGTAGAAGGAGAGGCTCTTTCTGTGGGGCTGGGAAAGGGAAAGGTGAGAGACGCAGCTCCAGGATGGAGCAGGGGAGGCTGCAGGACAGAGATGTGCACCAGGGACGTGTGAGTGATAATTCCTTGGGAAGTGCAGGGTCAGGAGTCACCGCGGGGTGTGGAGATTAAAAATACAGATAAAGCACTAGCCCAGAAGAAAAATGGACAATTATTTTTTTAGATCCACTTAGAGATGTGATCCAAGAGACAGTTAACTTTCCATGGGGCAACCAGGTCTGGGATGTCATGGCCCTTCCCAGGCACGTAAGAAGGGCCCATTCCCAGAAAGAGATGTTGGGGGAAGCTTTTGAAGATGCTCAGTAGTGTTGTCTCAGGTTATCAAACATGATGGGGGACAGAAGTCGTATATCTGGGCCATGCAGGAGGCCCTTCTGAGATCAGCCAGGTGATCCAGAAGCAGCGCGAGGAATGGGAAAAAGTGCCATGATCTTAAACAAACCCCATTTGGTATCAAAACACCCTTGGTGAGCTGCCTGCTGTGGCCATGCGGGACGACTACATCAACCATGTCTTCTGACCACACATGGACTTTGGCCAAGAGCCAGTGAAGAGATAACTAAAGACGTTTGATGAGACAGCTGGATGCCTGCGATCAGCAAATCCCCCACCCACTGACCTCCCCTGGGCTTGGCACCATGCTGTGCTCAGTGCTGGACAGGTACACAGGTCAATATGGACAACGTCCTAGAGGAGACGGCAGGTCGGTACTGGAGGACCTTCTCTGTGCCTGCGAGGACACTATTGCAAACTCCGCATGCGAGGCCGCTCCCAACCGGTGGAAGTCTGCGCTACCAGTCACTCCCAGCTCTGAGTGTGAACCACATCTGGCGGTCCAGAGGTTGGTCTCTGGTCACACGGGACATCTTGCCAGCATCCAAGTGCTGCATGAAAACACTTCAGAGTTAACAAAATGTGAAAGATGATTCAGGATGAAACATATGTTTGCACATAGGCTTGATACCTGCCCAAGCAGGTCGTGAGATGACCAGAAGAGCGGAATGAACACCTGTCAGCATTGCTAATGCTTTAATATACTGTGTGTCAGAAAATATGCGTGTTGTGTGATTTGGTACACTACTCGTATAGAACTTGTTTAGCATATCTCGCTTAGCATTAGTAGCTAAATTTGCCAAAGCCTTAGGCCGCAAGCTGTGAACTTTCACCTAGATGTGTTGAACTTTTACCTAGTTAAGGAAAAGAAGGCCCAGAGCCGGTCCAAGCCAGAAGATAAGGAAGCTACAATTGTCAGCAGAAGCGGCAACCTTAGAGGTAAGAAAAGAAACAGCCCGCCTGGAGACAACGGGAGGACCCAATGAAGAACGGGAAGACCCCGGACCCTGACATTGCCATTGGCCTGACTGCCACGTGAGGGATAGGGAACTGAGATTGTAAGGGTATAATTGCCCAGGGATTGCTTTGTTCAGTGCCCTCTTCAGGGGCACCCAGCTCGAGCTGTAGCACGATTAATAAAAAGTGCCTTTATAGAGGAATCTGTCTTTCAGCTTATCGATTCAGCAGAAGCCTAGAGTCGAACCCTGCTGTGGCTGCTGGCACACGCAATTTCCATGACACGCATGGGTTTAGCTAACAGTAGTGTCGAGGTCAACAGAACGGTGAAGACGATGAAGACATCCACTTAAGCAGAACAATAAACAAATAACATGTCATTTTAATTTTTTCTGGTATTTGAATCCATCTTCTGGTGACACTAAAATAAGATCAGGGCACAAATAGCAGCAGTAGAAAAACCAGATGGTGCGCTCGAGCGAGCAGATGGTGCGCTAGTATGTTATACTTATTACTGTCACTTACGAGATTGTTATGGTGGATCTCTGGATGGTCCTCACCTGTAATCAATATTTGTGGATTGGATTTTTTTAATTCAGTAAACATTCTGTTTCACACACTCGGAAAAAATCTGGTTGAGTGGCGATGTCTCTCTGTAGTACTGCCAAGACCCAGGAAGCGTTTGATGCAGTCAGTATTTTCTCAGGTAGAAACACGTTTTGGGGAGTGGAGGAAAAAAAACTGGCAGCGTTGTGTTTATTCTATAAGCACCCAGGGTCCAAAATAAAGTGGGAAACGGTCTGTGTGGCTCTTCTCTTAAACGCTTTCCTTTTGCCATGACCTGGCTATGTTTCATTATGCCGTGCTGGCTGCTTACCTGCTCCTTGGACAGTTATCCACGTACTGAAAGCTCAATCTGCTTCTGAAAGTGAATACCAAAGATGCAGGCGAAGAACAAGTTGACTTTTGACTCACACCAGTTGGGGATGGCACGCAAGGACCATGTTTTTCATCCTCCCTTTGGGCAAAGGCTGCTGTGTCTCAGCCTGTCCCTGCTAGCAGACACGTACGCGGTTTGCCAGGGAGGGCTGGGGCTCCTCGCCCAGCGGCGGGGGGGATTTGCTGTGCTATTCGATAGCCCGCAGCAATAAATGAGCTCTCCCCTTTGGCAGCTGGCCCACACGGCGGGTGACAGTGCGGAGGGACTGCACATTTGCACTCCCCGTCCCTCTTAGGCACTGCCTAGTGCCACGCTCGCCTCTGCCAGCACGTTGGGAGCACGTCCCTTCAGCTCCCCAACGCTGCCGGGCACGGCGACAGGCGCGAGAGCGGGAGCAGCTAAGGAGTGGGAGATGACTGGATGGTCTGTATGGCTGCACCCGCTTGCTCACTAGGGAAGAGGCAATCCATCAAAACATCGTTCCCGCAGACCCTCGCTGTCGGCTGGGGCCAGAGTCTGCGTAGAAGCCCCTGGATTTATCATCACTTTGCATTCAGATACAATTGTAGTGAGAAAAATTCCTTGTTGGTCTGTCTGCTTTTTTTTTCCTTCTCTTTTTCTTCCTTTCCGTCCTCTGTTCTTCATGGATATCCCTTATATCCCTTTCCCCCTCTGTTCTTCATGGATATCCCGTATATAACTCTGTGACTATAAACCCCTTCTGTAACTCCGCTGTTCCCACTGAGGTTGGTGTGTTCACCCCCTGGGTGAACCCCTCTGGTCCCGCTGCTGCCCTTGGCCAGGGGCTGCTGCAGCCGTTTCCATCAGCTGGTGTCAGGCACCACCTGGCAGAGCGGCTTCATTTGCTCCATGGTGGGCAGTTTCTCCTCTGGCTGCTGCTGACAGCCCAGCAAGCGTGTTTTGGGGCAATGCGGGGCTGCGGCAGCTTCAACCGCTCCAACCTTCAAGTGCACAACAGAGGAGAGTGAGGGGACGGTGAGATGCGTCCCACGTGCACATCACAGTCTTTCATTTCTTCTGATGTATCTTCTTAAAGTCTCCTGTACCGGAGCTTGGATTGTAATTATCTATATTTATCTGTATTTCTGTAATCCCACCCCATTTGCTAGGCTATATGCGTTTGCTACAGTAGCCTGCTGCTGTATTCAGCCAAACCAGATGCTGCTGCCAAATTGCACTAACTCTAAAGCTGCACCCCAGACAACTGCTTCGGTCTATTTTTAACTGCTGGTAAACACTAGGAAAACGGTCTGAGCCTGTAATGTTCTTCCTCTAGTCTCTTTTGAATTGTTTATTGTATAATTAGCTGCAAAAAGGGAATCAGGGAGAGCTGCCTGTGTGCTCTTTTGTTGTTTTCAGTCCACAGTATTAAATATTTTCCCTCCTACTCGCACGCAACGTTTGATTCTTTTCTTGTCTTCCCAGCCGAAACGATAAGATAACCCGAGCGGAGCCTTCTTGACCCTCTGCCGAAGTGACTTACATCTGCTCGCTCCTACATCGGAACAAAGACATTGTCTATCTTTGATAAAGAAAGTTTTTCTCTGAAGTGTTTGCCAACAGTCTGAGTTAAATAGTCCTTTATAAAACCAAATGGTGCTTGGAGAGCCAGATCCAGAGGACCCGGGAGCAGCAGCGCTGCAGGGGAGGCTGGCAGAGGATGGTTCTGCTGGGCTGGGGGCTGCGCTGCCACGGCCACGTAGGGCAGGGGCACCAGCATCCTGCACCCTCCGGCATGGGTAGGGTCCTCCGAGCTCTTCGGAAAGGAGTGTTGGGGATATCTGGGCCCCATTCCAGGTTACTAGCTTCAGGAGGGAAACCACAGCCAGAGTGGATCAACCTCGATGAGTGTCCTCGTACGTTGGTCAGGAAGCTGTGCTGCTGGTTGAAACCCGCAGGGAAGTCAGTGGGTGTAGGCAGAAGTACAAAGACACAAAATAATATTAATGGCATTAATGTTCACCTTAGTGCAGCCTTGGGAAATGAAAGAGAAAGGGAGGAGAAGTAAGAGGGGGGAGAGTAGGGGAAGCTCTAGCCTGTTAGGGCTGTGGGCTCGGGCTCCGTGGTGTTCAGACCCGTGCTCTGATGCTGACATCCGATGCGAGGATGAAGAAGATGCTCCTTCCTCACCTAACGCTGCCTCAGCTGGCAGCAGCAGAACAAGGCAGACCGGGTGATTTTGGTCAGAGCTCTGAGGATTTTATTAAAAAGCTCAGTTGCCTTTTTTAGCTCAGCAGAGGGAACACAATCAAACACATTTTCCCTCTGGTGCGAGTCGGAGTATAGATGTGTAACACCAATTCTTTAAACTGGTCTTGCATCTGTGCACTGTAGCAAGGACCCCTGGTGCAGGAATTTCCACCAGGGGACTCAGAACACCGAGGCAGAGTCTGTGGTACATGAAGTGGGAAAACATCCTGCCGGGAGTCGGGAGGAAAAGTGATCCACTCTGCTTCCCTGCGACTGCTTCTGCACCGGTGAGGCTGCAGTGCTGCCTTCAGATGCTATTACTCAATTAAAAATCTGCGCTGTAAATGACTAAGGCTGTGCGCGTAAGCGNACATCCTGCCGGGAGTCGGGAGGAAAAGTGATCCACTCTGCTTCCCTGCGACTGCTTCTGCACCGGTGAGGCTGCAGTGCTGCCTTCAGATGCTATTACTCAATTAAAAATCTGCGCTGTAAATGACTAAGGCTGTGCACGTAAGCGCTTTAAGCAGAAACTGCATGTGTTTCAACAAGCAGCAAAGAGACAAATACAATCGCTTCTCAACTACGGCAGAACTGGAGAAAATGCAAAACAAAAAGGCACCATATTTTCCTAGTTCTTCAATTCCCAAAAGGTTTCCCTCAAAATGGGACCGTGCAAGTGGCTCTGGTCTTACAGGGAGCAGCTAGTGATTTATAGAAAAGGCAGGTACCCTGCGTCCCCACTGTGCTACCCCCAGTTGTGCATTTTAGTCACTGACAACATTTTCCCTGAGTTTGTTTCGTTCCCCATCACAGAACTGATTTCCATTTGCAAACACAGCTCTTGAATGTTAGAGCTGGCTTTGCGGTTTGAGTTATCAGCATTTTTCTTACTATAAGGCACGGGGTGCCGCCACCCAGGCTCCAGCATAGTAGGTACCCTGCAAACAGAAACAGAAAGCTGCTTGCAACCTAAGTAGAGCACCAGAGGTTGGGCAGAGGCACGAGCTTGCAGGTTGCAAGCCGCAGGCAGGAACAATGGCGTGCAGAACACCCCATGGGACCTTCTGGAGTGAAGGGCTTGTAGTTGCGCTGGCGGCTGCAGTCCCTGTGGGCCCCACCACGGGGGAGGTGGTGGCAGGAGGCCTGGCAATGGGAAAAAACCCCAGAGATTGGGTTAAATATGGGAGGCATCGGGGAGAGATGGAAAGAGGCAAGGGGAGTGCCCAGCTGGATGGGCCAGGGAGATCATTTTAATTTGGTGTTTGATGGGCTGGGAAGCAGTAGCGTCGGGGAAGCCAAAGTACGTGAAACGTGCGGTAACGGAGATGAGCACAGTACGGCGAAGCTTTAGAAACTACGTGGACAGCAGGGAAGGACCAGGATTCAGAAGAGCTGTAACGGAAAAAATGAGCCCCCGCGGTCAAGTGAAGCTTCCAGATGATCATCCTCCGCATGGACAAGGAGGATGTCCTGCCTTGAGAAACAGAGGAGGGAAAAAGTAGAGATAATCCAGCAGGAAAAAATGCTTATTGCTGTCTGCGCGTCAGCAAGGCATCCGGTGGGGGCTGGGCTGGGAAAGGCGCACGGCACAGGGCCACCTCGCAGTCGGGGGCCCCAGGCCTGTCCCTTCCCAGGCCCCGCAGGAGCCCAGCGGCCCTCGGCGAGACCTCGGGCACGGGGCCGGTGCGTTCGGCGTGCTGCGGTAAAACCACACACCCTGCTGGGACGCGTTATGGCTTCCGTCAGAAAAATGGCAACAAGGGGCTGGGGACTGAGGTGGAAAAACGAAGAACGGGTCTTTCTTTTTTTAAGAAGAAATGTTGAGTTTGAAGACTTTTTGAAAGGCGGCTGCCAGGCTGGCGGGGGGAGGCCCTGCGCAGCCCTGCGGGCTCACAGCCAGGACAGCACCGGGGTCACGAACCCGGGGATCAAACCCCCCCGTACTGAGGACCCCTCGTATTTTTGGGGGCGGTAGGGTTATTTGTAACGCCGGATCCTCCGGGCCGTGCGGCTGGCCCCCCCGCTCCGCTGCCACACGCCGCCGGTGGGCCCTCGCTCATCGCCACGGCAGAGCCGAGGGCGTGCGGGGGCCCCGTGGGACGCGTCCCCAGAACCCGCCCCAGCGCCGCGGGCGGCCCCGCCGCGCTGTCCCTGCGGGTGGTAGGGGGGTGGTGGTGCGGGGCGTGCGGG
>VZSC01000936.1:252698-280690 GCA_013398225.1 Steatornis caripensis | reverse complement strand
GGGGGCAGCCGGCGCCGGTCCGGCCTGGGCACGTGCTCCTCTGCGGCGGGCAGGGGCGCGGGGACCGTTACCGCCTCAGCACGTGCGGCCGCCCCTCCTCGTGGCCGTTACTCACCCCGGGGAGGGGGTGGTCAGTTGGGACCGTTACCCGCCGCGGGGGTGCTCGGTCGCAGCCGTTGCCTCAGGGGCGCGTGCTGCCACGGTCACCTGCGCGGGGTGGCGGGGCGTTGGGGCGCGGCCCTCCCGCAGCGGCCGTGCGGGGGCGGCGGCCGTGCGGGAGCGGCGGCCGGGCGGGAGCTGCCCTCCTTCTCCTCCTCCTCCCTTCCCGCCATCCGCCCCTCAGCGGCGCCGCCCGGCCGGGTGCACCCGCCGTGAGGCGCGGAGCGGGCGGGCGTGGCGCGGCGATGGGGGCCCCGCGCTGCCCGCACCGTCCCTGCCCGCCAGCGGCCCGCGCACGTACAACCCCGGCAGCCGGCGGGGTGAAGTGAGGACAGCGGCCGGGCGCGGTTAGCTATTTCCCTGGCAGCGAGGGAGCCTGGGCTGCGGCGCTCCCCGTGAGAACGGGCTTCTTCAGAGGGGTTTTTTCTTTTTTTTTTTTCTTTTTCTTTGAAGTGGGGAATATTTTTTCACGTTTCTTTAGGGAAAACGGCTCTCCTGAAACAGTAGGGTTGGAAAAAATAAATCTGGTGGCTCGACTGCCTGCAGTCACGCTCTGAGGAACGCTCTTCCGGCTGCTCAGTGCGGAGCCGCGCCTCATGGGGCTCCTGCTTGACAGGCAGCCTTGGGTCCAGGTCCGGGCTTGCAGGCAGCATCATTTGTTGCCCTCATTCCCGTTCTCGTTGTTTTCAGTGGCAATTGTTAGAAGTTAATGGTTTAGGAGTGCTTTAACCCTTTACTTCCCCCAATCTTGCTGTCTCCATGCGTGGTGCCTCTTGTTTTAGGCAAAACTCCTCTGTGAGTGCAGTACTGTCATTTTGGATCCGTTACGTTTAACGTGTTCGCCATGCACGTCCCTATGGTGGAGACAATGCCACGCAGCTTTGCATCCTTGTGACGCTACGCTGTTGAGCCAGGATCGTTCCACCTTACTTAACAAAACTGTAACAAAACTCCTTGACTTAGGTGTGTAAGTGACGTCACCCAACAAGTACAGTTCCATCTAGGGCTTTAGGCCATGGTAACGGTGTGGTGGTACTTGCTGTTGCTTTTTTACTTAAAACCCTTTTGCTGCCGTATATAAGCACTCTGTGTAACAGCATTAGGCTCAAGAATCTTGGTTCATGCTTCTTAATCCTAGCCTTAACAGTTAGCTGGTGTGCCTAAAGACTGGAAGAGTTGGAACGCCTAGTTGAGACTGAGCTGGAACGTGAGCAATAAACCAACATCGCAGCGTAGCTTTTGGAGTCGCTGCCAAGCGCTGCCAGAGCTTTATCGAGTTTGCATATCCTGTCGCAGGGAAGTCAAGTGTTTTGTATGCATGCGTGCACACGAATTTTCTGTGATGCTTGCAATTGGAAGCAGATCAATATGATTACGTTTGTCTTCGTGTTAGTCGTAGTGCATTTTGGGTTACCTAGTATGTACATAGTATCCTACCTTTCTGAAATACAATACAAACAATCCCCACTGCACTTTGAAGACTATTTTTCTTCCTTGCCCTGGCTTCCCTGTAGGTAAAAATAAGATTAAAATGCTTTTGTAAGGTGTGGTACTCTGAACTGGTGATCATACCTTAAAGCATCTTACTGTCAGCCGAAATTTATCTTCTGAATGGTACCAGAATGAGATTAGTGCTGAATAGCAGTTGTGTTTGGGGTCCAGGAAACAGCCTTGTCTAAACAAGGCTGGAAGTCAGGATTTTTTATGCTCTTTTTGTTTGTATGCAGGCATGGGATGTGTTTATTCAGAGCAGTGTAATCCGGGAAAGTAACTCTGGAAACGTGAGCTCCACACATACCTGTTCCTTCTCAGCTCTTTTAAAGAGTAACAGAGGTGGGGAGATGAGATGGTGGGGGGAGGGTAAGAGTTGAACTGGTTGGTAAAAGTCTTGCCGCAGGCTTGGGATCTGTTTCAGATGACCTTCATTGTGAGCAGACTGTGTGTGGGTGGTGTTGGCTTTGTATTCTGACTTGTACTAATACTCAGTAATCCGATTACATTTAGGTTGACATTGTGGACATCTATGAGTCTATCCGTGAAAGGCAGCGTCATGACAGCGAAAGGTCTACCTGCAGCACCTTGGAGCAGAACGACATTGAAGCCGTTGAAGCGCTTGTTTGTATGAGCTCGTGGGGTCAAAGATTGCAGAAAGGTGACACCTTAAAGATAAGGCCACTTACGCCTTTCTCGGATTCTGGTGATTTCACAATGCACTCTGAGGCTACGTCTGAGTTACCAAAGGACTATTTATCTACACTGGTAAGAAAAACATGAATATGAAATAAATATGCCTGACATCCGAGTGTCACATCTCTGCAATGGTTTAACGTGGCTGGAAAAGATAGCTTGCTCATGTGTCCCTGCATAGGATAGCTACAGTACAGCCGGTGCTGTATGTGTATACAAAGAATAGTGAGGTGGACATGTTGAGTTTGGGTTTTTCTCTGCCTCTGGAATGGCAAATGTAGGGGTTTGATCCCTTGTTACAACTAGATGCGAAGGCACTTGCTGAGAGGTTATTTAGTTTGACAGGTGTGCTGGGGATGCTGTCTGGATGGTTGCCATATGTTTCTTGGAGCGCTTTGAGTAAGAGTGGCAGAGTGAGCCTCAGTGATTCACACCGACTTATCTGCAAGCACTATAGGAAAAAGGCTCTTGATGACATTTGGATTCACTCTGGTCGTTATAAAAGAAAGTACAGATTACCATTATGAAATAGACAATTTAATTAGTTTCTATGCTGTGTGTTTGTACATGTAGTCTGTTGTTGTCTCTCCTGAGCGTTGGTCTACTCTAGCTGACTAATATCGGGTGAATCACAATTTTCTTTTGTTGCAATTTATCTTGCATAAAAAATGGATATTGAAAAAGGGCTTGATGCCGTTCAAGTTTCAGATGATTAAGGCCCATTTCAACCAGCAGACTACTAGTATGCAGTTATGTCAGGAAAAAGGGGAATAATAGAGGAAAGAGGCTGAGATAGTATGGCAGCTGGTTGACGGACTTCTCTCATACTCCTGCCACTCAGTGTTGGCCCTGTCTCTTGAGCAGCACAGGAGATAGGCTTGAGTTGTTGGTGGTAAAGGAGGAAGGAGAGGTGGTAGCAGCAAGAGAGCATAGAGAGAAATGGATGACTAAGAAGGGAGAGTGCAGTTCCATTTGTCTTCATCTCAGAAGTAGCCACCAGCTGATGGGGTAATCATTGATAAAAGATCTAGGGCTTGCTGGAAGCTTGAAATTGAAATAGTACAGTGTCGCTGTCTGTTGCTAGTCTGTTTTCCGTGAACAGCAGGGAGCTCATAGCTTCTTACAGCTGCACCCATTGCTGAGGAGAAAGGAATGTGAGAGTTTTTTGTAGCGCAGTGAGTAGATACAATGTTTTATGCAGTTTTACAACTGCCTCATTGCCTTCCTTTGATTAATATGCTTTTGTGCATGTTCAGAATGGCCATCAGATGAGGCAATGTAGGTTTTAATCATTTTATCGCAAGGGGCAGGTTCTGAGATTCTGGGGAGGGAGTGTAATTTTATTTTTCACAGTAAAGATAGTGGAAAAATTGTACTATGAAATTACACTGCTGTATAATGTTGTTTTCTTTTCTGCAGTGCATGACCCCTCCGCACAGCCCTGACTTTGTTGAGATATCAGCTCCTATGCTCCTCTCCTCACAAGTCACTTACTCCAAACCGAGGACTGTCATGGCAAATACAGCTGCCTGCTCAGTCACATCAGCGACTGGTGCCTCTCCCATAACCAAGCCATCTGTTATTAACATGGAGCAACAGTGCAGCCAGAAGCAGGTGATACCTGAATCCTTTGCCCCTCAGCCCTGCAGGGCCATGGCAACAAGTGTGATACGTCACACAGGTGATAGTTCTGCTTACCATCACATTCCTGCTGTGCAAGAGAAAACAAAGGTAACTTCAGGCTGCAGCACGTCCAGAGACTGGTGTGAAGCAGATGACCGAAGACATTCCAGACTGCCACAGGACACGTGTGCTGCAGATGATTTAATTAAGAAAGCCTCTCCACTACATCAACCTTATGCACATGACTCTGGTGATATTGTGACCAATAAAGGACAACTGCCAGCCCGGCCCATTTCGCCACAAACCCACTTACCAAAGAATTGTGAGAATAACTTGCAAAAAAGAGCTACCCCGGTGACACCTGCCCCCGTTTCAAGCCCTCAAGTTCTCTGTCAAATGATCCCTCTAAATGGACAAAGCGGCATGATCAATGCGTATGTCAAGCCTTCAACTCCAACGGTCTCAACTCCCATGAAACCTATTTTACCGCAGACAGCCCCGCTCTCTCAGCCTGTACTCATGGGACCTTCTGTGCCTCAGGGGACCGTCATGTTGGTTCTTCCACAGACTGCTGTCACACAGACACCGCAGTGCCCACAAACAGTAATGACTGTTGGGAACACTAAGTTACTGCCCCTCGCTCCTGCTCCTGTGTTCATTGCTTCTGGTCAAAGCTGTGCTCCCCAGATGGACTTTTCTAGACGGAGGAATTACGTTTGTAACTTCCCTGGGTGCAAGAAAACCTATTTCAAAAGTTCCCACCTCAAAGCCCACCTTCGCACCCACACTGGTGTGTACGACAGGGCGGGTCCTTTGTTGCTCTGGCACTGGCTTGCATTGGGGTGGTGAAATGCACATTTTTTGGGGCCGAGGGGGTGGCAAACGAAAGAGGCAGGTGATCTGCTCATCTCGGAGAAGGGAGGAATGTTCATTCTCTGTGGGCAAGCAAAACAAGACAGGCTTTGTTCTGAGACCTCAGCTGACACCATAGCGTTAGTTGAATTTCACATGCTTTAGTTGGAGCGGAGCTTTACCGTGTGTGTGTGTGTGTGTTTAGATTTGAGTGGAATCCTGCCATCTGGACTGCATAGAAATGAATTGTGCAAGTCCTTTTTTTTGGGGTGTGGAGAGGTCTGGTGTAAGCAATCTGTAGTACACATAGTTGGTCTTCATTGTTACGTGAATAAAAGAGAGTCAGAAACTGCCCATTTTTCCAGAGTTTTGTCTAGGCTAAGTGGGAATGCTTTGAGATTTTGAGCTACTGTGTGAGGAAGCAGAGCTGCTACAGGAATGTAGCAGTTTATTCAGTTACAGAAAGGGAATTTTAAAGGTAAATGAAAAGTAATTGTAATTAATAGGAGCTGATTTGCTCCATAACATCTGTCAGTGTGGAGACAGTATGCTTGTGTTTTACTTGCCCTTTCTATGGCTCCAAGATCCTTTTAAGTTAAAACTAACTTTGAGTTCTCAGGGACTTTTTTTGATGTTGAGAGATAGACATAGCAGGAGATTGGCACAGAGTAGCTCATTCAAAAGTTTGTCTAATTTTGTTTTTCCTTGGCTTTTTTCGTCCCCACCTACCTTGCCCCACAGACAATGTGGTTTATTGAATGTCAGCTTCCGTGGCAGGATTTGCATTAGTTTGCCAGCTTGTCTTTACAGTTCCTTCAGGGAAAGAGCTTAAACCCTGCATGAAACTGATAATCCTTGTAAATCAGAGCTGAGAGGTAGAGTGATGCTTCTACTTCTGGCTTGAAAGTAAGCGCTGCAGGCTGCAGAATTAACCTGGCACTACAGGATAAACAGACTAGAGGCAAGTGTCTCACTTTGAGCACGTGCTGCTGCTGATCCATAGGGAAGCTGTGTGTCCCCTTGTATTGTGATTAAGACCTGTGGGAGGTGAAGCACACTGACCCCTCAGTAGTCAGCCCGCGTTACAGGATCAGGGACAGAGTAGTTCAGCGTTCTTTTCCAACCTTTTCCCTGCACACAGAGTAGCTAGGTGATATCATATACACCAAATGTAGAACTTGGCTCTCAGTATCTGAAATAACAGCGACGCTTCTGTGGGGCTTCGTTTCTCTTGTACGTTTTTGTTCTGCTCCATAGTGTTACCGTAAATATGAGTCATGAGGTAGATGTTTATCTTGAGCTTTACGGGGTTTGCAGGCGGTAGATTGCATTGCTTAGGATAGGTCTGATGTTAAGCAGGATGAGCAGAAGCTGACGTGGACAGCGTTCCTGACTGCTGTCCTTCCTGGGGGTGCAGAACTCCCCCAGATGTCTGTTGGGCCTCCAGCTGCGTGGGGGCGGCGGGACAGGCCAGTCCTCAGTAGCACCCGCTGGGGCGGTGTGTTTGCGTGTAGGACTGGATCACTGGAGCAGTGGGGCTCCAAGGCTCGATTCCAGGCTTCCTGTTCGCCCACAGTATTTGCTGATGACGTGCAGCAGCCCTGGAGCTGTTGTCCCACAGGAATGGGGGCAGGAGGCTGCTTCTGGTTGGATCAATGGGTCAGGTAGCTTTATGAAAAATCTTCTTCTTTAATCTACGGTTTTGGACAAGTAAAAATATCAAACTTGATTAAAGAACATTTGAAGAGATATGGGGGAGTAAGTGGAAACGATACCTATGATTTTTCTCTGGAGCACAACTTGAGCTTAAGCTAACATTGACTGCACGTGTGAGCAGTTCTATGGAGTTCATCAGTTTTTGCAAGGCAGGATTTAAATTAGTTCTTTGATAAAACTGTAACTCAGCATCTCAAAAGTATGCTTCTTATATGTCCTGCAGGAGAAAAGCCCTTCAGCTGCAGCTGGGACGGCTGTGACAAGAAGTTTGCCCGCTCAGATGAACTGTCACGCCACCGTAGAACTCACACGGGAGAGAAGAAGTTTGCTTGTCCTGTGTGTGAGCGTCGCTTCATGCGCAGCGACCACCTGACAAAGCACACCCGCCGCCATATGACCACAAAGAAGATCCCCAGCTGGCAGACCGAGGTTGGCAAACTCAACAGAATTGCCACAGCAGAGAAACCGAAAAGCAGCAGTACTCTCAGTATGCTCATCCCGGTGCCATCATCTGTCTGTCAGGGCTAGTGAGAGAAAGCTCCTTCTCTGCAAACTTTCTGAAAATCGGGAAGAGCCCTGATGGCTACCACAGAACTGACAATGGCTTTTTTCCCCTGTGTTTGTGCATACTTTAGTTTCCTTGGGGTCCTCTATTAATAACGCCATGTGAGAAATCTATCATATCTTTCCTCGTCCCTTCCCTATTTGTTTTTTTCAATACTTGGGCAAATGCAATCACCAGCACTTCAGGAAAGCAGAACTCTTTGGAAATTATTTTGGCAATAGGTTAAAAAAGTCAATTGTAATGCTTGCTGTTAATATTTTGATGGACAGTAAAACAGGGTGATTTTTAATTTTTTTATACTAGTATTTTCTATACCAAATATATTTTGTATTTATTCATTTTGGTCTCGGTATGCAGGCAAATTACTTGACCTGCATTAGTAGAGTATGCAGGATGAGACCCAGAGTTTTGGAAACACCTTTTCCTGATGAATTGTGTTCAGAGCGTTTTGTAAACACGTAATATTTTGTAACTGAGAGTGGTTGGGATTTTCACACTTGCAGATCCTGATCCTGCAACAGGCTCCTGGTGTTACACCCTCCTTACACAGGTGACATTGGAGGCTTGAGATCTAAGCCTGCCACATTTTTAAACCAAAACAAAACCAGAATGACTTTCTTTCAGAAAAGATGTGTTGAAATCCTCAACGTTTTATGAATTCATACCCTTTGCAACTGGAAGCCGTTGTGACTTTCGGTAGAAGTTTGACATACTGGACATTCCTGAGTCCGGACTTCACTGGAGCAAAGTTTGGAGGAGTCAGACTGCTCTGATGGAGGTAGAAGCACAAACACTCTCTAGAAGCTTTGACACTAAAAATTATGCTTTACTTTCAGTCCTAGTAAACCAGCATATCAAAACCTACAGAAAAATGCAAAAATGGCAAGGTAACCCATGAATGATTAGCTGGGTCTTTGTTTTGGTTTTTTTTTTGAGTACAAGAGAAATAGAAAATTAAGGGGTTTTTTAATGTATCGTGGATGTTTGTGCACCTTATAGGAAAATGTTCAAGGCTTTCATTTACCTGTATTAAAGCACCAGAGGAAGTACTAATCATGTCTTGACTTTAGAAATAGCCACATCAACTTGATGATGCTCTTCATGTGGCCTTATACTTCTCCACAGTACTTTGTATAAAATCACCCTTTTCTATTAAATGAGATACTTTCTGTTGAATGGATTTTCTTTTACACCAAGTGTAAATATGGCTAAGAAGTGGAATCGCTGGCTGCAGGAGTGCTGTGTTGTAATGGCATGGTATGAGTAATAAAATGAAATGCCTGTAGCACAATCGGACTGCTCAGTTTCCGTGGCGCGGAAGGCTGTGTGTACATTTTGTAGCAGAGCCGACAGTAGAGCTGTTGTGCTGCGAAGCACCAGGTGGTGTTTTTCTGGGAGACAGCTCGCCTGCTAGATGAAATATTTCTGTAGTGTTTGTTCCTTCTGGACTCTTCTCCCTTCAGCCACTCCTGCGCTGAAGCTTAGTTGAGCACTGAGGAGGACTTTTTTTCCTGGGTGTGTAAAATGTGGATAACTAGGAATGTGCTCTCTCATGTACTGCTTTGTCGTTCTAAAATCCTGGTCTTGGTTCTCCATGGGCCAAGCACAGTTCCCATCTGTGTAAGCGCAGACTTGCTGATCTCAGCCAGCACTCACTCTTTAATTGGCAGAGACGCGTTTCAGTTGAAAGCAGAATATGTCAGAATTTTTTACACTTAAGTCTATAGTTATAATTAACAGTAGTAAGTTTTCAAACAGCACTGAATTGGAGTATTGTGCTAAGTGTACTAAAGCTTTTGTGCCTGACCTTTAAAGTGTCCACACCCTGTTCACTCGACACATGCTGCAGTCCCACTGACCAGCAGCATATGTGCTGGTGAGCGTGCTGGTGAGCGCGTGTGTGTATGCAAACCTTGCTTTGTNAGTATTGTGCTAAGTGTACTAAAGCTTTTGTGCCTGACCTTTAAAGTGTCCACACCCTGTTCACTCGACACATGCTGCAGTCCCACTGACCAGCAGCATATGTGCTGGTGAGCGTGCTGGTGAGCGCGTGTGCGTATGCAAACCTTGCTTTGTGCTCTCCAAAGGGCTCGGTTGAAACCCCTCTTCCTGGTGATGTGGATGGTTGTAGTGTTGCTGTTCTGTGTTGATATCCAGTTTTCCAAATTTGTATGGTGAAGAAAGAGATGTTGCTGCTTTTTTTTTTTGGTTCAGGAATCCCTTAGAACAAGAAGCTTGATTTTTGGATGCCATTTTAGCATGCTTGTAACTGGGGGAAGAGCATCCTGCTTCAGTCCAGTAGCTAATTTAGTACTTTTTTTTTTTTACAGAATAATGATTTATGGTGTTCATCTGCACAAACAGTTTGGAAGCTAATGTCATAACAATAAGTTGTTGTGTTAGTTTATTGCATGGTGGGGGGGAAATGATGAACTGGAGAACATGGAATTTCAAAAAATGCGTGTTGTGTATGTGTGTCATGATGCCGAAAAGCTATGGCTCCCTCTTTGTTCGATTTACCTGGCCTGCGATTCCTCGCAGCAGCCCGCTCCTGCAAGGTGCTTGCTGCCTCCCACCACCCGTGTCCGGGACGTGCAGCTCTCTCCTGTGGATGTGCATGAACAGCTGAGCCGTGGTGTGGCTGCCTCTGCCCTGTTTGCTCTTTCTATTCCTTCTTGCTGTGTAAGGGTTATTTATGGATTAAGCATGATTGGGATAACTGCTCTCTTTGCACTTTACTGCCTGAACTCTATTGTTCAGTCTTTTTATTTTGAGCCTATATTTTAAAGAAATGGAATCACATTTTTGTACCTGTTTTTAACTTTTATTAAATAAAAAGTATGTAATGTGCCTGGTTTTAAATCATCAAAAAATTGTGAAGTTTTAGGTTTCATACATGTCTGTTCCAGAACTATGTAAATACATCTGGATTACGTTATATATCTAGGCCAGCAGAAGACTTTGGGGCCGGCTAGTTCACTTCCCTGTAAAGGCAGGACTTTTTGGGTCCTGTTATAAATTGACTGGTGCTTGTCTATTTATAATTTTACACAACGCTTCTTGTGTGTTTGCTAGAATGCGTACACCTCCACCAGGGTTTGGGGTGTTTGCATGCTGTCTGAAAACAGTCTCGGGGTTGGTAACTCTTCTTCTTGCGTGGCCTTCAGAAGCTATCAACAAAAGGTGATGGTCCAAGTGCTGCTCTGTTAGTGTTCAAACTGTGCATGGTGTGAACGCTGGAAATGAACAAGAGACGACAATTTGACTGAAAAGATGGCTGCATTAGCCCTGGTGCTTCCCGTTCCCACGTCCCTACTCTCTGGCAGGGAAGTGGCTCCACTGCTGGGTGTCACCTCCAGGTCTCTGCTGGGAAGGAGGCTTCCAGCCACGGTGACAGCAGCAGCAACTGCTTTAAATTTTTAAGCATCTCTACTGTTTCTTTCCCTCTGATCAGTTCCCACATTGCAGCAATATTTCTTTCTAGCAAGGTCACGTTTTAGTGAAAGAGAAGGGGAGGAGAGGGTGTAGTGACGCCAGCTTTGTGGCAGCCTTTCACTGCAAGGTGACTCAGTCTGCAGTCAGAGCCCTCCGAAAGTGAACTGGGAGCGGTGACTCAAGGCTTTGTCCGCAGAAGAGCACATTGCTCTTGCAAGTGTGTGGAAGATGAAAAGAAATGATCCCATGGATAGTCCTGCTTCCCCCTCAGGAGAACAACTGAAAGAAAGGCTTTACTGTGGGATCAATGCTCTGGCTGAGTAGCACAAACCCTTCAGCCTGTGGGCTCTGCAGGTCTCTGTAACACTTTTGACTCCTGGGGAAGATGTCCTACCTGTCTGTTCCTACCACTATCTTTTAAGGAAGATTTTTCTGAGCATCAAGTAGTATCCTAAACAGTACCGGTAATTTTTTTTGCCTATTTTTATTTTGCCTCCCTTGCATTGCTTACGTGAAACATGACTATGGATTTCACAGTTCTATGCTCATCTTTCTGCTTTTCCTTAGAACCAAGCTGTGATCTTGTTATATGCAGCCAGGAGATGTACTTGGTACTCACCCTGATGGGGCTGGAGCCTGGAACAGCTTCGTTCTGTGAGAAAGAAGTTCATGCGTGAGGGAGCCTTCCCAGCTGCCGTGCTAACACAGGCATTGTGCGGGAAAAAGTCTTTCTATCTCGTAGCCATTCTAAATCCATGAAAACGAAAAATTTTCTGAAGAAGAATGCACGTGCGCTCAAATGTGCCCATTGGTTCAATGCTACATTTTGCAGTTAGACCAGCATTGCTTTCCTGTGTGTGGTTACGCAGCCAAACCTCCGGCTTAGCAGCAGCTTGCCTCCTCTCACTCACAAACCGATGATCACTGATCAGCTTGTGGCTAGCATACTGGAGGCGTGAATCTGTCCTGAAGCTGTGGTGCTGGGTGGGCAGAGGTGGCCCGTGCTGCCCAGTGGTTGCATGCTTGGTGTACTTCTCTGGCTTGGACTACAGCTCTGGCTACCACTCCATTTCCAGCTGTGAAAGCTGTGCTCAACATCCTGTGAACTATGAAGGTGGCACTTCATCTGCTGCCTCTTGTGAGCCAAATCCTGCCTTGGGGTTGCATCTGGCTTGAGTTCATCTGCTGGGATAAAGCTTCTAACTGTTTTTGAAGATTAATCTGTGAGCCCATCTGCCTGTTTACCTTCTGTTCATGTCTGGCAAAGCAGCTTGAGGCAGGCGAGCTATGGCCACGAAAAGGCAAACTTCTTCCCCACATACAGAAAGAGTAAATCATGACTCAAAGCCTGGCAACCTACAGGCTGAGGAAATGGTGAGACAGTTCAGGAGGATGCTACAAAGCCTCAGCCGCGTCTGCTCACAGTCCACCTGGTCTGTGGGATTACCTTCCCTGAAGCGAGTATATTACCACCGAGGCATTTTCCTTTCAGATTAGTTTCATCCTCTGTCAAGTGCAGCCTTCCTCAATTTCTGCTTCAGTCTTTGAGTGCAGGAGGAGGAAATCAGGTGACATTTACAGCCTGATGTGTGTAGAAGGCCGTGGGTGCATCTTGCACATGCAGAAAACTTGACGAAGCTGGAGGATACCCTTTCCTGGAAAAGTTTTTCTGGGATGGGAAGAATACTTTAGATTTGATTTTCTCCCTTGTAGTCTTTCTTGAGTTCGGAGTGATTTCTGTTGTTTACTGTTGTCCAGATAAAACCACTTCACCCTGTGCAAGTTATTGCCATGTCCTGTGTCCAGAGTCGGGGGAAAATAACCTGTTGTGGATACAGGGTGTGCCAGGCAGCTGATCTCCACCTCCCCTGCCAAGTGCAGCAGCGAGCTCCACCATTCTCGTGTGGCGCAGCTCCAGGGCTGCACCTTGTCCAGGGCAGTGGCTCTGTTTCACCTTGTAGGATGTGCGTGCGAATAGTGTAGCTGAAAGCTTGTTGGGGTTTGATCCTCAGAGGGAAGGAGGTTGGAGAAGAGCATCACTGGGTTGCTGGTGTGAGCGGGAAGGTGGGTAGATGACAGCAGGGCGCTAGGCATGATGTGTCAGGGAACTGTTGCCAAGTTAGCTGCTCTGCCCTGGGAGGTCTTAGCAATGGGATGCTAGTAGCTACATGCGTACAGGATCCATCCTCATCTACACTAGGCAGAAGCAGTGGCATCCAGGGTCCCAGGGCCAGAGGTGAACTATGAAGACCTCCTATCCTGAGGAGCTATGGTTATGGCAACTAGCTGTTCTTCGTTTTTCTTTCCAGCCATCTTACCCAAGCATGGATCAAGTAACAGCTTTTTCCCCACTCCACCTACAGCTCCCGGTCAAATTCTTGAAGCTTGTAGGAGATTTCGCTGGACACTACATGCCAGGTAAAAGACAACTGCCTTCCTAAAACTGCTCCATCACTGATCTGTTTTCTTAGTTGCTGTTTGGGAAAGAGTTCTGCCCATTTTCTGGGCCACTGAAAAGGCAGAGCTCTGCATTCACTGCAGTGCTGACAGAAAGACATTACAAAGAAATTGGAAAAATAGGATTCAAAGCATTTGTTTGCACATGAAAAACCTAGATTTGAGTGAAACCCAGAGTCTGACTAAGTGTGCAAACCTGTTCTGTAGTTTCAGGTTCATTGGTTTTCTTTTTAATATCTTGGGTTGAGTATTTTAAAAAATATTACTTTAATACTTTCAGCACCAGAACATTTTAGCTGGAATCTTACTGCATGTCCAGGTAAGAAACCTCCAGAACTCGTGGAAGTCACTAAGCTCAGAAGCCGCAATACTTGTTCATGCACTGAAGAGTAGTTTTTCTTGATTAGCTGAAAAAATGACACTCTTCAGTCCTCTCAGCAACTGTGGTTTTGCCTCACTAAAAAAACAGTAGGAGGAAGAGGCACATGTAGACAGCCAGCTGGCCAGCAAGGCTCTCGTGCTTCTTTTGGTCTGCTGCAAAACAGCTGTGTAGCATTTTTCTTTGTTAGATGAATAATGGAGTAATTTGATTAATATTCATGACCTATTGCTGTTTTATTAATGGACAGTAATAGTGTCAGCTCAAAACCTGTGCTCAGCTACCCTGTCTTATGCTGCATGTATCAGACAGGAGGGAAGTTGCTAAAGTGAGGAACCAGAGACTCTCCAGAACCCTATTTAATTCCAGCAGAACTGTTTTGGGGAGAGGAAGAAGTACTGGCAAGCCAAACCATTTTTTGCGTTACAAGCAGTTGTGATTTGATGATGGTTATAGAGGAATACAATGAAAATAAAACAAACTTTCTGATAATTCAGCTGGTGGGGTGTCAGTGTTCACTGCCTGAGATGTGGCTAAGTGATGTCTGTAGTGCAATTNTCAAAACCTGTGCTCAGCTACCCTGTCTTATGCTGCATGTATCAGACAGGAGGGAAGTTGCTAAAGTGAGGAACCAGAGACTCTCCAGAACCCTATTTAATTCCAGCAGAACTGTTTTGGGGAGAGGAAGAAGTACTGGCAAGCCAAACCATTTTTTGCGTTACAAGCAGTTGTGATTTGATGATGGTTATAGAGGAATACAATGAAAATAAAACAAACTTTCTGATAATTCAGCTGGTGGGGTGTCAGCGTTCACTGCCTGAGACGTGGCTAAGTGATGTCTGTAGTGCAATTGTCCTTTTTTTTTTTTAAAGAGCAATTAATTCAAGAAGTTTCCCTTGAAACTAGTCATGGACTCAGGTACTTCTTCAATATGATTATTTACCTGCAAATGATCTAATGTCCTCTTTTCCCTCAGCAAAGGATGGATCAAAAGTAGGGTTACACTGAGACCACGTAGTTAAAACTGTGGAATCGTGCCTTCCTAGGTACCAGCACCTCTGCCACCCTCCCAGTTTTGGTGCGCTGTTTGGCACAGGTTTGATGCAGATGGAGGAGCACAGTCCCTGGCAATTCCTGGGCAGACTAGGGAGCTGGTTGGGTACCCCCACACCATTCTGCATGGTATGAGGATAAGATAGATGCTTGCGAGTTCCGTGCCAGCTGACTCTGTGGTGAGAGCACAGCACTGAGCTTGCATCTTTTCACAGCACGGAGAAAGCCTGTGAGACCATGGCATAGTTTGAGACCCCTCTCTGCGTACTGGATCTTCTTTCTCCCAGCTTTTCGGTGGTGCAGTCACTGCCCCAGCTGCATCACTCCCTTCTGGACCTTCCCGTGTTCCTGTGGCCCGTCTTGTTCTCTCAGTAATGCTAAAAAGGTTACCTGTGAAACCCACCACACGTTTATTCCAGGTGCAGAAACGTGCTTGCCCTTTGGCTATTTTATAAGCTAATTTTGTAAAGAAGCCTAGCAGTTTGCTGTGTTCAGTCATGAGAGATTTGTTGCAGCCTAACAAAAATATGTTCAGTTTAGATTTTTTTTTTAATAGTGGCTTTCTGCAAAATTGTTAATACTTAGGCTTTCCTTTAGGAGAGCCTGAAATGTGTTGTAGAGCTGTTACCTGGGCCGGTCACCAAATCTGGCCTCAGAGAGAGAAATTCTGGGAGGGGAGGCAGGGCATGGGCAGAGGGATGAGGGGGCAGGCAGAGCCCCGGTCCCTGCCTGAGCTGCCCGTTCTGCCTGGTGCGGGGGCAGCAGCTGCAGTGCCCTTCCTGCTGGTGTTGCAGCGTGGTCTGACAGCAGCGTGGCTTTCCTTCGGGTTTGCTGTGCCACTGGGGGCCACCCAAAAGGGTGGCAATACTTGATGGGGCACTGCAACCAAACTCCTTGAAGCATCTCCCCGCATGTGCCAGAGACTCTGGGGAACTCTGTGCAAGGAAGGTCCTGGCCAAAATAACAAAATTCAAATTGAAGGAAAATCTGAAACAGTGCAGTGATTAAAGCAAGACAAGGTATGGAGTACCATGATCACCTATGGTGCTGGATTCAGCAGGTCTCCTGTGCTTTTCATGCTCTCCACAGGCACGTTCTGCTGACCCCAGTAGGTCTTTGAGAGCTGCTGAAGACTAATACAAGCTCTGGGAGATCTGGTGCTTACACTTGACACGCTGCAGAGAAACTGTGTTGCTGCCACAGCTGAGCAGCAGTAGGTCTAAAAATGACTGTTGCTGCCAAAAAATAAAGTGCTATCATTCAAAATTGGATTTTTTTCAGGAAGGTTGGAGAGCCCTCGCTCCAGAGGGCTCACCCATCTTCCCCCAAGCTGTGCAAGGACGTCTTGCTCTCTACTCTGGCTGCTTCTGGGCCACTGAGGTATCACAGAATGGNAATTGAAGGAAAATCTGAAACAGTGCAGTGATTAAAGCAAGACAAGGTATGGAGTACCATGATCACCTATGGTGCTGGATTCAGCAGGTCTCCTGTGCTTTTCATGCTCTCCACAGGCACATTCTGCTGACCCCAGTAGGTCTTTGAGAGCTGCTGAAGACTAATACAAGCTCTGGGAGATCTGGTGCTGACACTTGACACGCTGCAGAGAAACTGTGTTGCTGCCACAGCTGAGCATTAGTAGGTCTAAAAATGACTGTTGCTGCCAAAAAATAAAGTGCTATCATTCAAAATTGGATTTTTTTCAGGAAGGTTGGAGAGCCCTCGCTCCAGAGGGCCCACCCATCTTCGCCCAAGCTGTGCAAGGACGTCTTGCTCTCTACTCTGGCTGCTTCTGGGGCACTGAGGTATCACAGAATGGCTTGGGTTGGAAGGGACCGTAAAGATCCCCTAGTTACAATCCCCCTGCCACGGGCAGGGACACCTTCCCCTAGACCAAGTTACTCAAAACCTCATCCAACCTGGCCTTGAACACTTCCAGGGAGGGGGCATCCGCAGCTTCTCTGGGCAACCTGTTCCAGGGTCTCACCGCCCTCACAGTAGATAATTTCTTCCTTATGTCCAATCTTTCAGTTTAAAACCATTACCCCTCAACCTGTCAAAGCACCCAGGCCAGCGTGCAGGGAACTCTTGCCTCCAAGCTCATGTAGCTTTGCGGGAGGTTGGCTCCCTTTCTGCTGCCCACATCTGCAGGCTGCCTGGCAGCTTCTGAGCCCTGAGGCAGAGCGTGATGGCCAGCCTTGCTGAAGGCTGCTGCAGGAAAGACAACTGGAAGGTGAGTACACGCGCCAGGTGTGTAATCTAGTATCTGCCTCATGGCATCCTCCTGCCATACTCCAAGGATGCATTTTGCTTAGTCTTTGCAGGTACCGTAAGGCGATTTGCCATGTAAGCTGGAGAGCGTTTCTCAAAACATTTGATGCCTTTACTGAGGGCTACATAGAGTATAGATGCATTTATTTCTGTTTCACAGATACCAAGAATTACAAAGAAATCAAAATACAGCAACTTAAGATGTGTCCTGCTGTTTCTTCTTGCATTTACACAGTCCATGTGAAGATTTAATCTGACGTCTTTTATGCTTCAGCTGAAGACAGAAATAACGTATTTTTCTACTTCTGATAATAAGCAGCTACTCATAATACATTAAGATAAAGGTAAAATAAAGGCAGAAACCCTAAAATACCAGGCTTCCTTGTCAGGGAGCACTGAAAATACACGGTTTTCTTTGGAGAGCCAACTTTCTGTTTTACTTTGCTGTCAGCTAATGTTGAGACGTAGTGATTTTTCTTCTAGGTTACCTACAAGAAATAAACAGGAAGGCCAGTACTGATAATTTGGAAAACTGATCGCAAACCGCTGCTCTGCAACAGAGTGCAAGTCCCTCTCAAGGTGGATCATCACTGGCCGCAGCGAGGCAGCACCGGGGACGTGCCTCCTGCTTTTGCTGGAGGATCCAAGCCAAGGAGCTCCAGGTACCACACCAATCCTGGGATCCTGCCCTGAAGGGATTGTACAAATCCTAAGCTCTCTGACAGCTCCCAGGAGCCTCGTTTGCCTAAGTGGTGGGATTCCAACTCTGGGATGATGCTGCGTATGTGCTGCAAGGCGGGCTCACTCCCCTTTTCACCTTACATCTCATGCTGGGGAGAGGACCATGTTTGAAGTGCCAAATTTGGACCTGGACCGGAGGCTTGCGCAACACAGGGAGTGAATTTGGCCCGTTTTAAGTGGCAGGAACATGAATTTCATGCAATATCCCCTTAAGCGAGATCTGAATCAAATTATTTTGCTGTATTTTTTTCCCTGCCAAGACAAAACAACACCTTCCTTCAAAGCACCATGTCTCAACACTTCTAGTATGAGACTTCAATTCTAGCATGTCTTCATTTGTTAATACCATTTAGAAATGAGCTTCTAAATATTGATTCACAAGATGAATTGATCCCTGTTCCAGTGGCAATGATGAAAAATCAGCAGTTGGTGAGGATCTCGGCGCTGTCGCTCAGAATTGGTCGGAAGGGATTTCTCCTCCATGCTTCCAGAGCAGCCACACTGCCTTTCATGCTCCACCTCTCCCGTGCGGCCTTGCTGTGCGAGGGGTTATTTTGTCAGCAGCAGTTTTGCTCCAGCTGGGCTTCCAGGATGATGCTTGAAGTTCTGGCGGTGTGGGGCTGGGTTCATCGGCAGTACTCCCGTTCAATGCTTGCCATGAGCTCCTCCTCTGAGTAATCGTACGATATCGTGGACTGCCCTGCTGGCTTCTTGCTGTTCCTTTGTAGGCACCTGCCAGGGAAGGGAACAAGTTATTGGTGTTATGAGAGAGAACCAAGCTCTGAAGACACAAGATGACCATTACTTCGTTTTTTTTGTGAATGGAAAGATCGAGCTGCACGTGGCTTTCTGAGACACAGATGCTCTGTCACGTCTAGTTCCCATACCCCACAGGGACATGGCTTGCTGACATTTGCTATCACTTGGCATCTATTTTAGTCTGTGAGTTCATTACAGTACAGTCTTTTACAATGTGCCAGATCAAACTCCCATAACCTTTTAGTGAGTTAGGTTCAAGGCCTGGCTAAAGCACTGCATAACCTTTCCTCTAGTTACTAGTTCTAAGGTTTTATGCAGAAAGGGATTTTTCTTTTGTATCTGTAAGGGATTTGAGTTTTAACCAAAATACGATCACACGTACCTCTAATTGCTCTTATGGCTTTTACTTATTTTCACATCAGCACAACTCTCCCACGAGTGGGAACTGACGTACCATTCAAAGGGAACTGGTATGAGTTTTATTGGTATTATCGGAGGTGGTTTATGTTGGGCGCAAAGGAAATCTGTCCCTACCTGCACGAGGGAGAACAGTGAAACGCGTTCTGCAAGCTTTGAGTACTGCAGCTCGCACTACCAAATAAGTCTACTTGATCTTGCCCTCCAGGGCTCAAGGGAGGAGACAGCAGCTCGCAAGCGAGTGCTGCTCCTTGACCTTGTAGAGAATGAGGAGGTGAGTAATGCGGGCCATCAGGCTAGTCACCTCTGAAGCTGGGGCACATGGCTCCATGTAACGGTGGTAATGGTGAGGTGCAGAGCTAAGCGGAGACTTAAGTTGGTGAATGCAAACCGTAAAGTGCTCTGCCATGCCATGTCAACTGAGATTGGCGGGCTTACTTTGTGGCCATCCACTGGTGGAGAACAAATAAGTGAGAAAGAAATGGTTTTGTGTGGCAGTTGGTCGCTTGCCAAAGAGGGGACATTTTCATATCCGATAGCATGGCTCTAACTCTGTCCCAGACTTGTTATTTAGCATCTATTGCCTTACCGTTTCTCTAAGGATGAGATCTCTCTCATCCTTGGTCTTGCAGCTGGGATGAATTTGGTCATTACCATCCTTTACTGAAGACAACAAGGACCGTTTTATTAGATGAGATCTCAGGAACTGCCCCAAAGCAGGTAAGTAAATGAAGAATTAGAATCAAAGAGAGCCCTGACATGCTTTTCTAAGGAAACTTTCATACAGGGGAGGTGCTTTCCTAAATGCTTATCTGTCTTCGACAGCCAGGAACTGCTCTCCTTGGGTGAGGGAGCATCCACAACATTTCTGAAACGGGCAGCAGCCAGCATCCTCTGGCTGTCGCTGCAGAGCAAATGGCACCAAATGCAACCACTCCTCTGTCCTTATCTGTCCAAGTCAGAAAGGCTTCTGCCCAGTCCAGCTGCTCTGACCTAGCCGTGTTAACGCCGTGCCTCCTGTGCGTCAGGAATAGTTTGATGTTTTTCCTGGAGCCACCCGACGACCAGCTGGCATGGCGACTGGGTCAGGTGTGTGTCCTACACTTATTTACGCTGCCCTGTGCCCTGGTTGGCAAGTTCTGCTGGCAGCAAGATGGCAGCAAGTGGGATTTAGCAAGTGGACTCCTCAGCTTATTCCTTTCATTCATTTTCCTTCTTCTGACGGACTGCAAGCAATCCGGTTTTCACCGCAGTAAAAGAGAGCTGGGAAGCAAGCTAAAAGTCCAAGAGCTCAAACCATGCACCAGCATCTACAAAGCAAGAACTGGGAAAAGGAAATACAGAAATCTGACTTAAACACACAATTTATTGATTTAAACTCTGCACTATGACAATCCTTAAACTGATTTTCTATTACATGATGAATTAGACGCAGAGCTCTTGGCAGCTTGCTTGCGGGCCCACAGAAGAGTCATTGTTTCTCTTAGTAGTTGCATAATTTCCGACTGTTAATTATTCTTTGGCTTGCATGGTGACCTCCAACACGGGAGAAAATCTCCAGGTAAAAAAGGTAACTCACTGAAACACAGATGTGCTTTTAAAAAGACAAAAGCAAAGCCCACCTACCATGTGCATCCCAGAACTGAGAGGAATAGAGGGGGCTGTGTTTATTTCAAGAGCAAAGGAAAAGCAATTCGCTGCTCATGCTCTTTCTCTCTATTGTTGCAGCAAAGTTCTGTATGATTTAATATAGAAAAACAGAAATAAATTAAAACATGAGAGGTCCCATGTGGGTAAAAGGAGAAACTTCCCCACCCTGAGGACAGCAAGCAGAGGAACAGGCTCCATCCTTGGAGGCTTTCAAGAACTGATGAGACAAAGCCCTGAGCAGTCTGATCTGATCTGTCTTGGAGCGGGAGGCTGGACTGGAGAGCCCCTGAGGCCCGCCCAATCCAAACCTTGATCTCAAAGGTGCAGCCCCACCACCAGCCGTTTCTGCTGGCCCTGGAATCAAGTGAGAGGCTGTGGCAGGGAATCCCGAGTGCAGGACGTGGGCAGGACAGGAGCTGGGGAGCCACAAGCCTGCTCCTGCGCTCCTCCGGCTGCTCCAGCAGGAGAGGAGGCCCCTCGCTCCTCTCACCAAGTGCAGCCAGGGCTGCAGATCGGGGCTTGCAATCAGGTTGAATCCAGCCGAGGGCTGTTGGGCTTTCTGATTTGGAAAATAACAGGTCAGTATGTTGAGGGGGAAATTTTTCAGACCATAGATGTTCTGGGGGAAGAGAGAAACCTGGAAAGGAGCAATGCTGAGAGGGAAAGAGCTGACAAGTGTATGAGAGGGGAATTTGCAGCATGGCAGGACAACTCAGGAAAAAAGGCCAGTGCAACTCCAGCAAGATTACGGTGCAGACTTCTGGGTATCTCATTACTAAAAAGTTATTAACAGCTTGGAGGGAGTTGAGAAAGCAGCAATAAAAGTGATTTAAGGGGCTAGAGTGAAGCAATTTTGGAAAAAGGAAAGCAAGAAATGTACTCCAACTCAGCTAAAGGCCTCTCTGTGTTTAAAGATTATTAAGGGAAGTAGGAATTTTATTTTTTTTTTTTCCTAACGGGAAGACAATGAACTATGCAATGAGGAGAAGGAAATGCAAAGGGCATAATTAGACCAAAAGTGAGCAAAAGCACCTTTGAGCAAGATCCTGGTGGTGGGGATGGCTGGCAGTGTCACGTCCCTGGTGTCGGGCAGCTGCCTGCTGTGGGGGAGAGCTGCCTGCGGGCTCTGGTGACACTGTCCCTCATGATAAGCTGCTAGAGTGACAAGCTCCGAGGTGGAAACCTGACATAAGTGGCTGAAAATTAGGTTGGGGTGAATCTAGGCCACTGTTTTATATCATTTCGCTGAGGATGGGAAAGTCCAGGGTTAATGATGAGAACGCCTTCTGCAAGACCTTGCAGCTGAAAAATGGGTCAAAACAACGCCCCAGTAACTCTGCCAGTGACACGAGCCTTGGCAGCAATTATACGATCACTACAGCATTCTTGGGCTGTGTCATCTCATCCACGCACTACCAGATGCTAGAGAGCGGTTCACAAAAGAATTGTGGGGGGAAAGAGAGGTAACACAGCATGATTAGGAATACATCCAGCTGTGTCCCCATGCGCAGCAAAGGTATTTATTAGGGCCTTGGTTAGATGCTTATGTGGTGTCACACAGGAATATTTGCAGCATAGGAGGTGCACACCTAAAGCATCTATCTCGCACGACTGCTCTCTTGGCAGATAATATTCAGTCTCCATACCTATTTTTTTTTCTCCTTACTTGACATTTATTTCTTTAATTGGCTTTATGAGAATTTCTTCAGTCAGCAACTCTACCAAGAGAAGGCTGATTTTTGCTGCTTGTAACGTGAGTGTTTACCTAGAATAATTCTAGCCACAGAACTGTGAAGGATGAGACACATACACACGTTAGCTGCTGTTCCTGGGGTTTGATTTGATTTGATTTGATTTCTTCAAAATGCAGTTTTGCTGGATGCCGGATGATTTAAAACAAAATTGTTTGCATGCAGTTCTTGCCAGCAGAAATTGTAGACCTGCTTATCACGGGCAGTACAGGCACTTCACACGTGAGCTGCACTATGGGGCTCTGCGGTGGGTATAAAGTAAATGTTATCTAAATGAAAATAAGCTCCTGCTCCGTTGACCCAGATCAGAAACCAGTTTCTGCTGTCTCAAGTCTTCCTTTTGTGTTTCAAAGAGGGAGGGAGAAGGAAAGCCCTGGCAAGGGAGGAGAGGGGCCGGTGAGAGCCTGGGGCTGGGGAGCTCGGTGGGGATGGCAGCAGGGCTGGGTGTGCACCCCCAGAGGAGACTGCTTTGTTGCCATCGTAGCCCAAAGCCCATTAGGAGGCTGGGGCGTCCAAGAGAGATTACAGTCTCCACAAGCACCCGTATGAGCCTTGCTGTTGGGAAAGCTGGGGGCAGGCATGTTTCCTGGGCGCTCCCAAAACCAGCAGCTTCGCCAGGTGGGCTCCATGCCAGCTGGGAGGGAGAGGAGGAGGGAGGACAGTGGCTGGTGCCTGGGTTCTCGTGTCACATCCACCAGCGCTGCTCGGTGTTGGTAGGTCACACAGCCCGATGGCCAGGATCTGCAGCTTAGTCTGCTCTCGAGTGCTGCAGCAGTAGAGGGGGGTGGATGACAGTCAGAGCTTAACGTTGAAGACAGTCACTCTTTAGCCTAAGGAGATGATATTTTAAGATGGCTTTTCAAGCCTTTTCATTTCATCTGGGTTTCTTTAACACATATGTCAAACTGTTCCCATTGCTCTTGATGCAGGCAGACTCGGAGGCGCAGTCTGCTTGGCAGCTTTTTCTTGTGGAAGGAAGATTTCAGACTTCTTTTGTTTGACACCCAGCGCAGTAGGTCCCCACCATTCCCCTGTCCCTGAGGGATGCTCATATCTCTTACTGGTGCCGCATGGGGGTGCCTCATGGGTTTTCTCTTATGATTCCTGGGGATCAAAGTTATTATCCTCCTTTTCTACCTGCTGCAGAGCCCACAGATGACTTGTGGGTGAAACAGGGCCTGAGCTGCTTGTTGGAGCACTCCTCCCCAGCTTTTCACAAGCTCCTTCAAGATGCTTCTGTGACATGTCAACATCCTAAATTCTGCATTGCTCGTGACCAGGAATGAATCTCTATACTGTACTTGAGCTGGAGCCTGGATCTTTTCAGGCAGCACAACCCCTGGATTTTTTTAATTGGCAAACAGATGGAGGGCAGAATATTTAGGGCTATAAACCATTTGTCACCACTCCCACCTCTCTTTCGCACCATGGGAGGCATGCAGGATTAGCTTTCCCCTTTATGCTCCCTTCCTTCTAGCTGCTTTTCCCCCCTGGAGATAAAACAAAAGCACGTGGTACTCACTGATGGTTGGCGGTGTTCTCTGGGCCTGGCAGGCTGCTGGTTGACAGAGCCTGAGAAAGAAGAAAGATCATATATTTCAGTTACAACACTTTTAATTCAAGGGAGGTGATGTTGCCCCTCTACTCTGCTCTGGTGAGACCCCACCCGCAGTATGCGTCCAGCTCTAGGGTTCTCAGCACTGGAAAGACATGGACAAGTTGGAGCAGGACCCTGAAAATGATCAGACGGATGGAACACCTATCCTGTGGAGAAAGGCTGAGAGGGTTGGGGTTGTTCAGCCTGGAGATGAGAAGGTGCCAGGGAGACCTTATAGCAGCCTTTCAGTGTATAAAGGGGGCTTATAAGATGGAGAGAGACTTTTTACCAAGGCCTACAGTGACAGGACAAGAGACAATGATTTTAAACCGAAAGAATGGACAAAAGGAAGAAATTCTTCACGACAAGGATGTTGAGACCCTGGAACAGGTTGCCCAGAGAAGCTGTGGATGCCCCCTCCCTGGCAGTGTTCAAGGCCAGGTTGGATGGGGCTTTGAGCAACCTGGTCTAGGGGAAGGTGTCCCTGCCTGTGGCGGGGGGGTTGGACTAGATGAGCTTCAAAGGTCACTTCCAATGCAAATTATTTTTTATTTCTGTGAAACCTATCTCTGTCTACTGTGGGCCGTGTCTGCCCTGGTTTAAACCCCCAAACAACTTCTGTGGAGGCAACACAGGTACAAGAGCCTCCCCTTTGCTAACTACTGTTCTGCTAGCTTTTTTCAGCATTCAGGGTAGCTGGGTGGCTGCAGGTAACAGAATTGAATTCACTGAATGTTAACTAACTCATTAAACCTCCCAGTTTTCCCACGAATATGCACTGCCCTACTGGCTGACAGGTAGCAGTATGAAAATACCTGCTGAGGAAGGAAGTTAGAGCAACACAGACCCAATTCTTTTCACCTGATGAAGCCATTTCCCTGAAATGAACCATCTGGAGTGAAAGATCCACATTCCCTATCCTGGAAGCCCACAGGTTTCCAGTGGGACACCAGGGGGGCAATGAAAGCCAAACCTAAGCATTTAGAATGGGAAGATGGTGGGATTCTGTGTCTGTCCGAGCCCCAAGTTGGACCAGTAATAAAGCAAAATCCCTGCAGCCAGGTGCTACTGAGAAGAATATAACTTTGATCTTTTTCCACTTCTTTACTGTACTCTCATGGGGGAAAGGGAGCGGGACAAGGACAAGGGCTGTGGCTTTGCACAAAACTAGACTCCTTTTGGCTTGCCATTATTTTTTCTGAGCTGCAGTCTTGAACCTAGTGGGCCTCTATTGTACAAATTATCCTGAATCTCATGATGACACTAACAGATGTTAAATGGGCAGAACAAAAATGAGGAGCTGGCCACTCAGACAGTAGAAATGAAAAGTTGTTTCATCAGTGTGAAAAAGAGGAAAAGATTTTTCTTTAAAAAAATAAAAATAAAGCAGGGAGGGGAGCAAAGGCAGTGGGGAGAGGTGTTGGGGAACAGCTTGTAGTTCAGAGCTATCACCTTTACGTCAGCTGTGCCGTGTTCCTGCAGGGCTGGATGGGATCAAGTTGTTCCTCAGTAAGATCATGTATCTAGTCTTGAGCTAGCTTAAACCTGCGCTGCCTCGAGGTCCAGCAGTGCACAGGGCTGGTGCTGGTAAGTGTGGGAGCTATGGAGGGTAGATACCCCTATACAGGCAATGTTGATACAGGCATGATGGCTTTATGCACGGTTTTGCGCTGAATTAAATCAATTGGTATCAGTCAGGCTTGTATGTGCCGTCTCCTGGGTAGAAATGCCCACCAGAGCATCTGCAATTATTGGGTGGCACCTGATTTTAATTTGAGAGGAGATGTTTTCCTCACACTTGTCCTTTAGCTGCTTCTCATGAGGATGGAGAGGAGCTGAGGTTTAAACACAGTGGTCTCAGACACCGCTAGACAGGTAGGTGCAAACTGTTTGGCTCCCCTGCTTCTTAGGTGGGCTTCATGCTGCTGTGGTCACCTTTGGCTCCTGTGTTTGAGCAGGTGAGGGGGGCTGCAGCAACGACACCTCTCTCATGGCACTGGGTCAACACCTCTTCCAGGTGAGCCCTAAGTAGCTTCCATTTCTGGGGCTGGGAAAGTTGTCTGCTATCCGCAGTCTTTCATGTCCTAGCTGCTTGCTTAAGATTACAAACTAAATCTTTATGAAAGACCTGCAACATCTTTGATACCTTTCCAAAGGCAGTCCACCTCTTTTCAGAAAAGCCCTCACTCTTTGGCAATATTTCATTTCCCCTGGAAGAGCCTGAACTGTTCTAGAAACGGCTTCTGGGACCAAGCAGAGTTGAGGCTATGTGAGAAAGCTGACAGTGAGTGAAAAGAGTTCCTGCCTGGTTATTTAGCATCATTTCTTGGCAATCTCCCACAAGCAACAGGAGCAAGCGGCAGTGCCAGGCCGATGCCACGCTGAGCTCCAAGGGCTGACTCCTCCTGGGAGTGCACCCCACAACGCAGCCCCTCATCCTCGCCATCACCATCACCCGCCGGGCTACTGCTGCTGCCCCGGTTTCTTTCCACCGGGTGAAGAACATCATTCGTCCTTGGCACTGAGAGGAATACAGTTCTCCAGGAGTGCTTTGATGCTGCTCTTCCCACAGTGAGAATCCAGCTTCCAACACTTCTGGGCAAAGGATGGGTTTGGATCACTTTAGGGAGGAGTCTGGATTGTACAGTAGGCTGTCTTTTTCTTCCCTTGTGGCTGACTCCTCCATATTACGAGCTGTACGTGTTGTGTGGGTGGAAGACAGAATTAATTAGTCATCAGGACAGAGCAGCTCTGGTTAGCAAAATCTGCCTGTCTGTGCAAAATCATCTCCCACCTTCTCCAAGGGTTCTGTCAGCAACAATGCGTATTTCCCAAGAGAATTCGGCATTGGCGCAGGTAGACCTCTACCGACGTTTAACCCGAGGCATCAGGAAAAACTTGGCGGGGGTGTGGGGGGGAGTGGAAACAAAAGGCACCTCCAGCCTCTGCCTTTCCACCACTGTCAGAGCCTCCACACTTTGTGAGCTGCTCCTAATTCATCCGGGCGAATGACATGCGGCTTTGCGGTGTCCGAGTGACACCATGCGCCGGCCAGGATGCGGAGCAGGGGCTGTCGCAGGCAGCGAGACATAATAAAAACTGACCCCACCCAGCTCCCTCGGGATTGCTGTAATGCATGTGTTGCAAATTCAGCAGATAATTAGTATTAGCCCTTTATGTGGGTTAAGATGATGTGCACGTCACAACACTTTAATATTATGGGTTCCTATCCTGCAGCTAAATGGGTAATTGCTGGCCTGGCTGGCCTATGCCCTGTTAAGAGATAAATGAAGTCAGCTTCTCCTTTCTGCAGCTTGCAGTCATCTTTTTATTACTCATCCAGACTGCAGTGTGTCTCCTTGTTTTCCACGGTTCCCAGCGTAGGCATCTCGTGCCAGGGTCTCTTGTGCTGCAAAGCCCCACGTCGCCCCACATCGCCACCTCCTCCAAATTTAAAGGCTTGGATATTAAGCTCACTGAACATGTACTCGGGTTTAATCTAACGAAACGAGGTGTGGGGTGGAGTGGTTTGACGGCTGTTGTGCACACAGTTCAGCCATCCTTTATGTTAGGGCAGCGGCTCCTGGGAGCAAGGCAGAGCAGGGCACTGGATGCAGGAGCTATTCTTCCCTACTGCATGGATGAAGCTGCACTCCTGGGGTGCAGCTTCCCGCTCCCCTCAACCCAGTGCGAGCTGCGGCTGGTGTTCCTCACCTGGCCTGCCAGCCCTCACACCCCAACCGCTGCCTTCTCCCTGTCAGCTCTAGCAGCTGTGGGTGAGCTGGGTGAGAACACCGTCCCCTGGCACCCATGGGGCACTCTGGAGTCGTGCGTTTTGGAGGCCTCTGAGCTGTCCCTGAGCTGCATGGAAACCGCTCAACTACAGTCTTGACTATACTCACAACCTCATTGTCTCCAAAACTGGGTGGCCAAATTCAAGCTGCCTCTTGGGGATGGTCCTTATGCTGGCCCCTGAGCCATGCCCAAGCATTATTTGGGAGACTGCAAGTTGGTGCAGGTTAAAACCATTCCAGGGACCACCCTAGCACCTCAGTAGGGCAGACCATCACAGTCCGATGCCAGGCAGCTGCTATAGTATAGTTTATCAGTACAAATACAGCCCTGAGATACAGTAGAATAAGGACACAAACCCTGAGAGATCCCGTCATGTACAAGGCAGCCTAGAGAGTGACTGAGCCACCTAAAATATTTACATGGGAGCAGTGTGGTGCCCTGCCAGTACTGCTCTGCTGGGCTGTGGTTTTACAGCACGGATTTTCTGCAGGACTGAGAGGGGATCTCATCAATGCTTATAAATATCTAAACGGTGGGTGTCAAGAGGATGGGGACAGACTCTTTTCAGTGGTGCCCAGTGACAGGACA
>VZSC01000936.1:224185-246694 GCA_013398225.1 Steatornis caripensis | reverse complement strand
CGGGAAGCGCTCTCGGGCCCCGCCGCCTCTCCCGGCCGGGGCGGACGCGGGCGCAGTTCTCGGCAGCTCCCCGGAGCCTGGGTCTCCCAAAACCTTTTGCTGGAGGGGGGGAATCCCACCCAGCAGTGCCCCGAAGGCCGAGGGAAGGAACCGGTGACGCAGGGCAGGGATGCACGGACATTTTCTAACCAGGCTTTTTTGAGCCCGCAGCTCGGGCGGGCTGCCTCGCTCCACTTGTCCTTCCAAAACCTTCCCATTCTCCTGTTATCCCAGGCCTCCCGAGCCTCCCGTTACTTACACAAAAGTCCCAGAGCTGGGGGGAAACATTGTCATCTTCAGGGACCATGCGGCAGGAGCAGCAATCCTGGGCTAAAGCCAAGCACACCTCACTCAGACGGGTGTTTGCAGACATTTGGAGAATAGCACAGCCCGGACAATGTCGTTTGAGGTAGACTTTGGGCACTGAATGTGCGTTCTGGCAGTGTTCCTGGGCTGGGGAACTTTTCTGCCCTGGGACTAACCAGCAAAAGGAGCAGTTTCAGTGAAGCCCCCGCGCAAAGGAGGGGACAGCTGGGCATCTCCTCTGCCCATCCCCATGGCTGGAGTCACTCTCTGCTTCCCAGCAGCCTGCTGAGCCTGTGGAGCAGATCCCCTAAACATCCTCGACTGCTTCTTTCTGTCTTTGCTTCCGACAATAAAATATTTGTGCAATTGTTGGACACTCCGTGAGGTATCGCTCAAATTAAAAGTACCTGTTAAAGGCAAGGCTGTAATTTCCCCCTGGGGATGAGAGCAGAGGGATAAAGCGACAGTTTTGTTTCCAGCTGCACCTGCAGCACATGAGTGAGCGGAAGAGCAGCTCCCAAAGGGCTGCTGCTCCCCTCCTTCCAAACCTGAGGCTGCTAAAAGCAGGAGGGGCAGAGGTGTGACTCCTCTTGCTGCTCCTCATCACTGATTGCAGTGACTGTATCTACCAGTCATTCATTCTGCTGGTTTGTCCTAGGCCACCAAGCTAAAGCCTAAGAGTTTGTAACAGAGGGGCTAGGGGAGGGAAGGCAATGAGTGGTCAGACCATTGCCAGAAGGATGTCCTGCAGGAAGAGGTGATCAGCTGGGAGTCTGGAGGTGCAGTGTCACATGCAGGCCTGGGTCCGAGGAAGGGGAGGTGGCAGAGAAGATGCTTTGGATCTGAGGCACATCTTGGAGAATGAAGGAGAGATGGGGACTGGGTGATGAGTAGATGGGGGAGCTGCATGTGGAATTAAATAGCCCCAAACAACACACAGTGTATGAAATGACTGAAGGATGCAAGGCGAAGAACTGCCATCATTCTGCTCTGGCCTGGCAGCACAGGCTTTATGAAGACCTTCCTTTTGGCAGGAAGGCCAAGGCATGCTTAGTGGCCATGTGGTCCTATCTACTGAGCAGTTAAAGGCAGCCCTGTCTCTCCCTGTGCACTGCGTGGCCCTGGGCACTGGCATGTCTCATGTGCCTTAGTGCGATGGGCTGTTCCAGCTGGAGAGGGAAGGGCTAGGGGAGGACTTTCGACCTTGGCCCTGCCATCTACACTGAGGGAGTTCAGTCCCAAGCTTTAACCCAAGCTGATTTCTTGAATTAACCTAACCTACATAATTTCATCCTGGGGAAAGAACATTCCTGTAGTTGTATTGCTTTTTGGATAAGATGTAAGCATCTCTGAAAGAACAGGATGCAGCTGGGGCTTTGGGCCAGGCAGAAGCAGTGGTGCCGTCAGCCCCTGTGGGCTGTGGTGGGGCTGTTCCTTGGGGCTTGCCGTGACACGGAGCTCTGCTGCCTTTTCCTGGCCTGTTTTCTTGGTCTGTGAGAGGTGAAGTTTCTGAGATCTTCCCAGTGTGAACAGTGCTTGGGCTCCTAGGGGGCTGCGGGTTGAGCTTCACCATATGTGGCACATCCCTCTGCAAGGGGAAAGGCTCTGCAGGCATCAGGGACGAGCATTCTCGACAAGAAGTGAGCAAATTCCTCCTCCTTCTCCATCCCTGTGGGCTGTCTCTGAAGGGCTGGAGCCTCCTGGAAAGTTTCCTGGCTGCCCCCATGGAAAAAGTTCATTCCAGGGCATTCCCTCAGATTTGCTTGGAAGCGATGCAGGCTCCATAAACTTGCTGTCAAAACAAGCCAAACGCCTTGTGTTTTGAAGAAGCTCACTGCTGGAGCCAGGGAAGTGTTTGAGCAGCGGTGACCCCAAATGCTGCTGTGGTTTAGCAGTGACACTGAAGGACTCTGAGGCCATTCAGAGATATTTGCCTGCTGCAAAGACTTTAGGATTGCTGAGAATTAAAGGGAAGATTTTCCAAATGGTAAAGGCCTGATAAGCACATGAATTCTCTGGAAAATCAATGAAAATTGACTATCAAATTCCTCTTCATGATGGGCTGGTGGCTTTTAACACCATTTCTCAGCAGGGCTAGCGGATAATATCTTGGCTGATCTTCAAGAGCAAGGGTTGGAAGCGTGTAGTGCAAGTGCCAAGTATGGCATGTGGATCAATTCTGGGTGGCACCCAGCCAGGCCAGCAAGAAGCCAGGACCCTTTGCATCCAAACCGCAGCATTGAGAGAGCCAACGGCAATGGCTTCTGGCTCTCTCCTGGGAGCCCAGGAGCTCTTCTGGAGGACAATGCTGGAGTTGCATGGTAGGTGGCTTCTTCTGACTCCTGCTGTACTGGCACCCCCAGCCTCTGATCTGGGAAAGAAAAGGACGTATGCTGTATGTGAAATGTTGCTTCCCTCTGTCAGACAGCATGCTTCAAACCTGGCAATCTTTTCTTCTAATAAAAGAATTAATTCGGGATATATACATCTATATGCATGCGTACACACACATCTATAGTTATAAATATTAACACTCAAATCTTGCCCAAACCATCACGTTTATTTCGTCATACCTTTGAGGAACGCGGGATTATTTTAACATTGGTGTTATCCATTGAAGTGTCTAGCACTGGTTTGTCCTGCTGCATTATTTGACCGGACTTCCAAGCCCAATGGCTAAAGTGGAGTCAAGACATGCAATTGCCTGGACAAAATGTGACTTTCAGATCTTATTTTCAGATTGCTTGTTCCCCTGAGTATGAGAATAGATCAAACCAGCTCTGCTTAGTCCCACATCTCATGCCACCCCCAGACTACAGGTAGGACTGTTAGCCGTCACTATTCTCTCTCGTGACAGTCTTTCATCTGTAAAGGGACATCTAAAGGGCACATGAAAAATTAGAGCCAGCTCCAGCCAAGTTGCTCGTTCCTCTGCAAACCAGAGCCTGAGCTTTTTGCTTCCTCAGGTCTTTGCTCTCTCGCTTCAACCCCTGAAGCAGCCCCCTGGCCATGGGACAGACCTTCATGGCTTCAGCTGGTGCGAGGAGCAGCACAGCCCACCCTTTGCACTTGGCAGCATTAGTGTGAGGAGGGGATGGAGAAGATGGAAGACAGATACCAACACACCCTCTGCCCCACAGACATGGTTCCCCCAGCAGGAGCAACACCCCAAGAGGGTTGCAGCACCAGCATTTGGCAGAGAGTGTTGTGTCCGGGCTGTATTGCTGTTCACCCCGCTGAGGCATGATGGGCAGCTGCAGCACTACCAGTAGTTATTGTGGGAGCACCAGAGAGCAAACATAAAAGGAATTTCCTTGCTGGGTAAAATAACAGGCTCCCGCCAACACAGTAACCAAAACAGAACCTGGGGAGCTCTGTTTTTTCAGGTTTTTGTTGTCACCAGAAATTTTCTAGGCTATTTGCTGTTAGTTCATTGAAGGAGCTGATCTTGTAACAATAAATATCACACCACATGTGTTTCGGTTTTATCTTGTTTCCTAATACTTGCTGTATTTTCAGCAAATCTTCAATAGAGATAGATATGGTCCCTTGGCATAAGAGGTCTGGAAAGCTACGGGGTTTTTTGTGGTCATCTATATTAACTACAAAAAGGATTAAATTTCAAAGTTAAGACACATCTTGTCAGAATGAATCTCTCGCTCTTGCTCACTGACTAAAAGGATGATTTCTCCTGTGCTGCCCAGGCATCCCAAGGTCCCCCTGCGAGGTACTCGCTTCCCTGGGATGCGGCACAGAGAGATGCTGCATCTTCCCAGCTGTACCCCACCATGGCACGGATGCTGGCCCACCGCTGCCGGGACCTGGACACTCCTGCCTTGCACCATGAGGACACACTGGTGAGTTTGGCGTGAGCCTGGAGATCTTGGTACAACTTTTTACTGTGGGTTTGTTAGAAGCAGCCCAGTGAATGTCTGTAAGAAGTTTGCTTTGATTTCAAACTAGCTTAGGCAGCTTTTGCCATGCTCTAAGAAGAAAATAGTAAGATTTGGTCCCCATGGAGCAAGTGGGAAGTTCTTCTTCTTTCCCACTGCAAACTGCTGGACTGGTGTTACCCTTCAGTGAACAGGTTTATTTATTAATCTGTCTTTCTACCATTAACTTATGCATAGCGAAGGCAATGTGTACATTGCTCAAAGCAGAGCCAGCCTCTGTCACCTGGCTTTCCAAATCTTTTCCCAGATATCATCTTCACTTGGGTTTTTCTACAGTTCGGACCCAAAACCTCCTGCAAAATTTATTTCTGATTTTGGCAGTTCTTCAGACCTTTGCTTTGATGCAGAGAGCTCATGTTCTGTGAGTCCGAGCCACGTCCTGACCTGATGTGCTGTGAAATACAGCACATGGAAAAAGTTGGGCTTGAGAAAAGAGCACAGAGCCAGCGCTGTCTGCTTGGGGACCCAAAGGGGGAGTGGAAGGAGGGAATTGGCTTTGCTGCCACAAGCTATCCAGAGAAGAATAAGTGCAAGAGAGAGGCCAGTGAGACACAGAGGAAAGGTCCAAGCGGCTGAGGTGGAAGGCGGTGGTTAGGATTTAATGTTCCTAAGCCTGCTCCGTCTCTGTTGCTGCTCAAGGTGCTGCCACCCCGTGCTGAGTGTCTCTTTCACTGGCTAAGACGAGCTGGAAAGGTGGATGCTTTGAGGCAGGGGAGACCGGTTCCCTTGCTGAAGACCCGTCCTACAGCAGGATGGGGCCAGGATGCAGCAGGGAAACCACAGCTAGAGCAGAGATGGAGATTGCCCCTGTGTAATTAGTGGAGCTGGGCTTTGGCCCAGGGCTGGAGTTTGACTCATCTAATTACAAAAAAAACTGCTGAGAACAGATGTTAAAATATAAAAGCATCTTTTTCAGGAGTGTCCTTTCAACACATTTTGGGTTTTACTGCACTCTAAGGATTGTCAGTAAACAATTTTTTCCCTCCCTGCTTCCCACATTTTAAGGGAAGGGCTCTGCTTTGTTCAAAAACATGCGAACCAAGTCCCAGCCCAGTGAGGACTTACATTTTGTGTGTCTCACCACGCTGTCTTTCTGCAGTCTTTCCTTTGGGAGCACGGAGGGCTCGCGATGTGGGAACGCTTCCGCCAGCGGCAGCTGCAGCCAGCTCCTGCCCGAGCATCCCCGTGTGGCGCAGAGGCAGCTGTGACACAGCTGGAGTATGACGATATGTCCCATATGAGCAGCTTGTGAGCTGACAACACAAACCCTTTCTGTCGAGTCCCTGCGTGAGGCTCAAACTATGGCCGGATGATGAAAAACGCCAAAATCCCACTGTCACCCATGGTAGGGGAGGGATGTTCTTGGGTATCCTGCAGATGAGGCACAGCACCAGGCAGACGAGTTGGTGTCCACCTGGTAGTGCTGCGTTGCCAGCAGTGACTTACAACTCAACCTATGGCTTCAAGTCAGAGACCACAGTATGGATATGGTTACAAAGGTGGGGGGGATGATTCAAGTTGCCGCATGGTGTTCACCCCTCTTTGATAGCATAAATGCTCCCTCGGCCCCACTTGGCTCCTTCAAGTTTGGCCCAGCTTCCTTGTTTCAAGCCTGGCTTCCCCTGGCCCTTCCCACCACGACTCCTGACCCTGCCGTCACTCCAAACAGGGATGCTCTGCAGACATCACGCCCCTACCACATCCCGGGTGGGCTGCCTTTCTGCAGATCCCTTCTGGGCTTCCTGCTGTGGCCACGTCCTTCTCTCTTTGTCCTGTTGCTTGAGGTAGGTCTTTGTGGGTGGCCTTTAAAGATGGCTGCTTCTAATTCTGTTGGGTAAACACAAGGGTGTAGCGTATCAGAAGAGCTCTGCAGAGATCTTGTGAGGCTATGAAAATAATCAGCAAGAGATGAACCTCCCTGTCACAGCAGAAACTTTTCTCTTGTTCTAGTTTTGTGAGATTGTTTCTCATCCTTGATGTTGACAAGGTGGAAATCTTTAAGACTGGAAGACCTCAGAAAGCCTAACATCCCCAGTGTCCAGCAGATTACGGGATTTCAGCTGAGCAAGATGCTGTGTCCCAGACTTTGGCAGAGTCAAATGTGCTGTAGGGTTGCTGGGCTTGGCCCTCAGCAGACTTGCACAAGCCTGGGGTGACACCAGGCCAGGTGTAGGTGAGCAGGCAGGTGACACCAGGCCTGGCTTCCGACAGCAGAAGCCACTGTGCTGCCTGGGCAGCACCGCACCTGATCGCCCAGCAGCTTTTGCCCTGTCCCAGCCTGGGAGAAGGCTCCGAGCTGCAGGAGTGCTTCCCTGGCTGCCTGCTCAGCACAGACATGCCACAGCCTGGTCATGTTTGTCCAGAGAGCAAAAGGCAGCAGTCGTATCAGAGATTGCTGTCGGTCCCCTTCACCAAGCTGAGCTGTCCAGATGTCTCTGACCAGACACCCCTCTCCTCTCACACCTCCACCTCTGCTTTCTGTTCCAGCCTGGAGCTCTGCACATGAGGTGACGGGGAATCAAGGGCAAATGTAAACTACTGTGACTTGAGACACTGTTAGGTTTGCTGGCCTCCAGCCCTGTGCCCTTTATCACCACCAAATCAGGACTCCTGTTATTAAATAAGTAGTCTGCTATTCAGTTCTACCGAGCCAGGCTCAAGCCCTGTTTGCTCAGGGAAGCCTGATAGAGAGAGACCACCAAATATAGATACAATCAAACTGGTTTAACTTGCACAGGGAGGGGAAAATAACTGAGGTTAATGCCTTACCAGCAAGCAATAAAACTGACCTGGTATTCAGACACACATCTGAGATATGGGGGCTGGCAGGGTTATCCCCTGGCAGCAGGGCCATGCTAACTGCCCCTCTGTGCCCTTAGCCCACTTCAGGTTTGAGCCAAGTCCATGTCTCACAGGTGAGCCAGGTTAAAATCTTTTGCTTGAGTAATGTCAGGTATTATGGCTCAGGCCATGGAATAACTTGCTGAGTGGCTGTAACAAAATCCTGTCTGGTGCCTTCATGGTATCCATGACCTATCCTGGTGCTAGAAAACCTGTGTCTCCTAAGGAGCCCCAGAGAAGAGGCAGGTTTGTAACAAAGATCTCTGAAACTGGCCCATGGTAGAGCATATCCAGCTCCTGGGTGGGATGGAGGAGGCGGTGGAGGGGGGGGACCACTGAGCTGGGTGGCCGGAGGGAGAGGCAGGGCAGGGCTTTCCAGGGCTTTATCCAAAAAGGGTGGTGTGAACGTGATCAGGATTGCTTGTGCTGGCAGTAACGGTTGTGAAGAGACCTTCCTTTCATCTACCCTGGCTTTAAAGTGTAAAAGGGCTTCTACCTCGAGGGGAAGCCTTTGCATTCTTCTAGTCAAAAGAACTCTTACAATTTTTGGTATTTCACATTTGAAGAGACTAATCGTAGGGAAGTGTTTAAAAGCGTTTCTTTTATAAAAAAGTCGACCTGTACAGCATGTAGCTAATGTACAATATACCTTTCAGCGTGTAGTTAATGATGTCAAGCTGTGCTATTCCAGAAAGTAGGACTGAGGTTTGGGAGCGCAGGGGGTTGGTGTTGCCTTCAGCTCTGTGCTGCTAAGAAGTTACAAATGGAAAGGACGAGAGCCAGGATTGCTCCTTTGATCTCCCCAAAAATATGGGCCACAGATCCAAAGCTTTGACCTGTAAACTCAGTGACTGCATCTTCTCTGAGAGGCAAATCTGCAAACACACATTATCTTGCCTGGGAACAGAGAGGGACAAATCGGTACTGCTGGCAAGGAAGATTTTTGCTTTTCCAGCTCTCGAAGGAGCAAAGACTTCAGCAAACTATGGTTCAACTGAATCTCCCCGTGGAAACACAGAGCCATTTTAGATGCCCTAGAGGTGTCCCACCTGGAAGAGTCTCTAGTCCAACCCTCTATGCAGTGCAGGACCAGTTAGATAAGGCTGCTTGGGGTCTTGTCCAGTTTTGAGTATCTTCAAGGATGAAGACTCCACATCGTCTCTGGGAAACTTACTCCATTGCTTGACCATCTTCATGGTAAAAACTTTTTTTCCATACACCTAATCAGAATTTCCCTTGTTCCAGCATGTGACTGCTGCCTCTTGTCCTGTTGCTGAGCTCCTCTGAGAATAGTAATAGATGTCATGACTGAGTAGAGCACTGACACTAGCCTATGTTTAGGCAATCAAATTCCACCCCAGGGGAGTTATTTTTGCTAGTGTGCATTCAGCCTGTTTGCACAGGGGAAAAGAACCAGCACATGGCCCACCTTCTGTGCTGTGAAACAACTGAACTAAATGATAACGCTTCCTCTTCTACCTTACCCATAAGTGGGCTACTGAAAACCTCAGATTCTTTTCTCAGGGTTATTCCCAATACTCATTTGCCAGACCACCAGTTATTAGTCCTCTCAAAATGTCCATGGACATGCTGAAGCCATGACCTAGCAGTGTTTCTGAAGAACGGTGAGACACAGGCTGTAACCCCCAGCCCCGAAGCTGGCTGGGCAAGTGTGTACCTGAGGAGCACAGGACCTCACTCCCAGGTGACCTGCTGGGATGTCTGAGCTGCATCTAAGACAGGGCAAGTAGTTCAGGGTGGCAAGTAAATGGCTGGAGTGGGAGTGAGAGAGCAATAGGGAGAGAGCACCAAAGCCTTATTTCTTGCATGGTGGTAACCATGGGCCTGGAGCAGGTAAACAAAATGAGGCCCTTCCCACCCAAATTTTCCTGTGACCCTGTCCTAGGTTTGCTAGAGTCTTGTATCAGCTGTAGGACACAAAGCTGCCAGGTCCTGGTGGCAAACACCTTCCCATTGGGAGGAAGATGAGGAGGACGCAACTGCTGTGCATCCCTGACACTTGCGGTGCCCACGCGTGGCCTGGACCAGCCCCATGCAGGTCTATCAGCCCGGCCAAGGGAGCTGGGACAGGGGTGTGTCCTGAACCTCAGCTCTCTCCTAATTCAGAGGAGCTCAATGCTACGCTGGGGTGAGGTTCCTTTCTAACAACTGCTGCAGCAAAATATAGCAAGTCATGAGGTCCAAACTGGGCGGTAGGTGCAGGAATACAGACAAGGGTGTAGGGAGGATCCTCCAGGTCATCTACCACTGCGTGAGGAGTATTCGTTTGCAAGGAAGGCCATCGTCCAGTTTTCCAGGACTGGATCCCAAATGAATGGCCAGCATCACACCAGCCCAGTGGGAGCACAAGCTGGAAATGTTCCCTCTCTGCCTGTGCGGGCAGGGACAGAAACAAGGCAGCTCAGCAGAACATAACAGTACTCAAGGGGTTGACCCTGGACAGGACATTTGGCCTGCATGGTGAAGCCAGGGCTGGCTAGTGGACTTGAGTTCAATGCCCATGTTTATATGAAGTTTTAAACATCAAAGAGAGGTGCACTGGAGGGAAAAGCCAGCGCTGGAGCCAGTGGAAAGCTGGAGGTAGATATGGATGTATGTAAATGATGGTCTTAGTGGATTTGTCACCTGTGTGTGGCTGAAGATTGAAAACCTGAGCAGAAGAGACAGGGTGACGGCGTACCTTATGAGGGCAGACCCCTCGGATCAAAGACGTCCTGCACAGGAAAGTAATTCCAAATGAAACTATGGGATCTGTGACATTATTTACTCATTGCCTTTAATTTCACGTGTAATTTTCTTCTACTGTTACTCTGCTTTTCTATAGGCCAAAATGGTTTATTACCACGATGCCAGGCATGGCCTTAAATGAACTTCTATGGCTTTGATTTCAAAAATCTGTGTACAATACAGACATAATTTCGGCAAAAATCCTTCCTTTTCTTCCTCTAGGGCTCTTGTCCCTGTTTAGCCAGCTCCAAGATGGTGTGAAATGTCTGGACCAGTTTTCAGCAACACGTCAGTAGTGTTTGCAGACAAGTCTGTATTTCCAAAACACAGGGAGAGGTTCCCAGAAGAAGGAGGTCAAGTGCCTCAGGTATTTCTAGGGATTAGTACTCAAACGACATCTGACAGCAATCAAAAGGAAGCATAGTTTTGCCCAGGAGATAGCAAAAGATACATCTGCTGAAGGCCTTTAGTGACCTCCGTTAGCAGATCGTATGGAAGTTCCTTGTCACATCTGCTCTTTTGTTCCGTTGCCTTGACCCCGAGGGAGACCAATGCCCAGACCAGGTGTCAGTGAAGAACTGCGATGAAAGAAAACCGCAGTTGTAACTCAGGTCTCACAATGAACAAACGCATCTTTGCCTGTCTCTGTTGAGCAGCCCTGAAAAATATATTGGTTTTATCCCAGAAGCAACCAAATCATTTATCTTTCCTCCACTCCTGTGTTCAGATAGCCATCCAAACCAGGCTTGTGTTCAATGAAGGTAGAATACATAGGTATTTTTTTAGTCGTGGGGTAAACAGCACTCACTGCATCACAGACAGTTAGTTAAAGCAAGTTGATTTAATGTCACTGAGTCATGAGCAAGCGAAACTTTTGCCTACTACCTGCTTCTTCTGAGACATGTCAGGGCATCTGTAAGAGCAGAGCATACTTACGTGGGAATTATAGGTTGCTTAATAACAAGGATTTTTTTGCTGAGCTTCGTCAAATGCGCCTTACACAGATTGGGAATTAAAGTCCTGGAGACATTGGTGTAGCATGTGACATTAATTATTACAAAATGAAACTGTAAACACATGGTTTCCCTGCGAAAGAGTTGTGTAACTATCAGTTAATTAAGCTTCCCTGCCCCTGCTGGGGTGGATGTGGTTACCTCCACTCTGCAAAGGGCAAAACAGAGAGTGCAGAGTTACGGTTCGTTGACTCGTATAAACGCTTCCCACATCCCCAGAAGAACTCAATGCTACATCTCCTGATAATGTGGGTAGGTTTTGGTTTTGAAGTAAGCCTAGACTTATTTAATTAAAAGTTTTGTGTTTTCTTTGTTTTCTTTGAAACTGCAGTTACAAAGGCGGTGGAAGAGGCTGCCTACACTTCCCTTAGCTGGCAATGCGCTGTACACCTTAATGACTAAATAGCAAGCTCTCACTTTACCGAGCTCTAGATCAGTGGTTGTTAGCGAGTGTCCACAGCATTTCTCCAGGATCTCTCACTTAGGTGTAGCTACAGGCAGAGTAATTGCGTCTCCTATAAATGCACATAGTCAATGGATTTAACTGCAAAGCTTTCAAAGCTGGTGTATAACACAGCAGTGCCAATGTGCTATTCGTGCTATCATGATACGACTTCCTATAGAGCAAGGCAAGGATTTATTAACCAACGGCCCTCACAAATCAAGTGGTGTCAGTCTGTTGGAAGAGTAAAAATGTGAGAAAAGTGGGCAGCCAGGGCAGGACTGCACTATTTCTAGCAACACAGTGCTCCGAGCAAGAGATGGAAAGGTGAGGAGTTAATTGCAAAGTGCTAATGCCGAGGCAGGCAGCAATTTTTTCCAAGTCTGGGTGGTTTGCATGCTGTGGAGTAGGGTGCGAGGCTGAAAATGAGTACAGCTATTAGCATGCTAACTGTTGCTGTTTCATCTTCAGGATCTGTTTTGACACCTTGGTGTAATAAAGATGGAAATAATAAATCGTGTGCTATAAAATCTTGTGCGTGGACTCACTTTGTGCTGACAGTGGCGCATTTCCCATGCGGCAGTCTAATGCCGTGCTGCTTTTAGCTGAGTCAGTCCACAGCATGGGCAAAAGCCTTTGCTTAACCGTTGGCAGCGTTTCAGAAGCTTGGATGAACACGGCAGATCTTCATGTTGCCTTTAGATGTGAGAGGTCCCCAAAGGATCTTTATCTTAGAGGTGTGAGCCTCAGCCTGTTGTGGCATGAGGTTTGGTTGACTTTTGCAGACCTAAAACAGTACGAAGACTCTTGGGGTCTATGGAAAACACACAGCGAAAACCACTGGTGGAGGGTCTCTGGCCTTAGGGTGAGAAGATTGGGTTTTATTCTTCATTCTGCTGTTGATCTGCTCTGTGATCGAACTTATCTTTCTTTCTGTCTTTCAGGTATGTCCTCTGTGTACTGCACCTGGCACAGCGAGTCCTACTGTGCCCACTGAAGATGCGGTTTGAGCCATGCAGCTCTTGGTCATGCAGCGATCTGAGAAATATCCACATCTGATGCTGGTGGCTGGGGGATGTGCATGTGCCAGATCACACTGCCCAAAGCACAGGCAGAATATGCCAAGCACTGGGCTCTGCTCTGCATGCTTGTGTCCATCCCTACGTGTCTGAGTGGTGACACCTCCTCCATCCATCTGAAAGTAACTGTCTCATCCCTGGGTTACTCTGTGATGTGACAGGCATGGAGGNTGCATCCTTGTGTCCATCCCTACGTGTCTGAGTGGTGACACCTCCTCCATCCATCTGAGAGTAACTGTCTCATCCCTGGGTTACTCTGTGGTGTGACAGGCATGGAGTGCCCTGCCTCAGCACAGCAGCTGGACTTCTCGATTAAGAGATATGCTTATAGCCTCAGCTGCTATCTCTGCCTGCTTTTTGTAGTGTTTCTAGCTCTCCACTGCAAAAGCAAATCAAAGAAGCCGTAAGCTGAATGATCTACCGCCTCCTGAAACAGAGAAGTCATAGACTGCAACCACACGTCCATGCCCGGGAACACCATGGCATTCCTGCAGTGCTTTGGATGCCTCTGTAGCAAGATTGCTTACAAATCATGTAATCCATTAACATCGGCTGCTTTAATATTGTACTGAAGTTACCTTGATTTTATTAGCTATAAGAATGATGCAATGACTTTTAGAGTGTGCTGTTACAGGTGTACCCTTTAATTGTCCTTTTCAGCCATCAGGGGAACAAAGCCGCGTCTTAAGTTCGATTCAGTAACCTTTCATAAAGGAGAAGTAAATGTGTATCATATGGAGGGACATGAGAACTTCTTAGCACTTTGATTTGTTACTTAACTATATTGCTTTTTTAATCTTTTTTGTAGTATTCAGATTTCTATGTGAATTTGAGTCATGGTTATTTAGTAATCTTTATTTTAAACATTTTTAATCATCCTGAAACAATGTCATAGGAATGTACATTGTGCTGCAAACACAGGCTGGTATTGACAGGCATCTTACTAAAGATTTCTATTGCTTTTCGTCTAGCTTTATTTGAAAAATAGGAAAAGAAAAGGAAAAGTCTGGTCTTTTAAAACAGTTGTGTGATGGTTTATTCATGTTAGTTTTGAATTTTGGGTACAAGCATCTGTAAGAAAGTTCTTGCTCTCTTCAAGTCCAAATGTACTTAATTTTCATGTTATCATAAACCAGCCTTTTAACCCTTACAGACCCGAGTCTGCTAATAAACGCACATCGGCTTGGGATTTGCACATGCTCTGAGCTAAGGGGGATTACAGAGCGAGACTCTCACAACACGAGGAGTAACGGCAGCAGCAGAGGTCTGCTTTGGGAAGAAGGAGGATATGATTTCTTCTTCTCTTTCTTGGTTTTGTTTGGTTTTCTTTAAGATTTGTTTTTACACTGGTTCCAGAAGAACTTCTCATAAAGGTGTTATTTAAGTTTGAAATGAGGCTTCTGTTGGCTCAACCCCCAGCTCTTGCTTAACATGGATTAGACTCAAAGGCAGACTTTTGAAGGCATTTTAAGTAGAATAATAATCATCTTGAAAGGCCTGTGAGTGGAAGACCCTCTGCCCTCCTGCTGGTGAATAAATCACGGCCGTTTAATGCTTAATAGAGACCAGTGAGCTTTTCTGGATTAGAAACTTGTTTTTTTTAGCTCACTGCCTAGAGGCTAATTTGGCTTTAGGTCCAAAAAACCCCAACAGCCCACCCTCCCAACTTCACAGTGGTTTTCCTCGCTCTAAATCCAAGCTGTCAAGAGGGTTTTTTTTTTTTTAGATGCTAAATGTAAATCAACCATAACCAGTTGTGCATTGTTATAACAGATTGAACCGGCTTGAGCAAACAGCGAGAAGAAGCTATCTAAAAATATGCTCATAAAATATCACCCCTGGAAGCCTGTGAAAAGGAGGTAACACAGAATAGGGAAACGTTTGTTTAGTTTGGTCAAAGAAGTCACTGTTCCCTGTCCCCTCACTATATGGTGATTTTTATGAGCATTTCTCAAGCAGTGAACATTTAAAGTGTGTAACCTTTTGGAGTCAGGATTAGACCCCAAGGGTGCAGCCATCAGTGCTTTCATCTCTGACACTACACAGTTTGAAACACAGATGTATGTGGAAATTGGCTACTGCTTCAGCCAATGCCAGGCACTAAGGGAGGGTGAAAACCTGACTGTAACAGTGGTGCATGTCTGGGAAACCCTGTATTTGGTACCAGGACCTGCCACTCATGGTACCTGGGGTGGCTGTTACCCAGAACTGTCCCTGACACAGAGCCTGGATCAGACCCAGGAGCTCAAGAGAAGGGATGCAGAGGGATGCCCAGCTTAGCGGCACCTCCTTTTGCATGGCTCTGCCCTCCCTGCCAGGTCCTGGTCTCCTGGGAGCTGACACCACCGCTGACTGCTTTTGTTGGGTGGCTTGGCCGTAGCCACCTGGTTTTGAAGGCTGTGGCCCCATCTGCTTCTTGTAACCCCTTAAGGAACCTGTGGCTGCAGCCTGGGAAGCGGCAGGAGATGAGGGACCAGGCTTTCAGGTTGCAAGGTCCCTTGCCAGCCCTGCCAGTTGGAGGGCTGTGCCAGAGGCCCTGAAGGGACCGCCACCACCTCTGCACTGGGTACAAAATCCCCTGCTCATGGGACATGCCATTGCCTGAGACTTCAGAAGTAGCTCAGAGGTTTGCAGCCTGCTGGGCTGGTTTTAGCCCCTGCCCTAAATTTAGCTGGCTTAGAGCAATTAATAGCCAGGGGGGTGATGTACCTACATCTCATGATGGCTGTGAAAGGTTTTCCAGGGGTTATGAGCAGGATCCAACTGAGTCCTGTGGTTCTTGTTCAAGAAAAGCCATCTCCATGAAACCAAAGGAGGGAGTCCAGCGTTTGGCCAAACACCTGCACTGGCACTGCCTGGCTTTTGCAGGGATGCGATGTCCCTCACGTCTCTGCAAGCGCGTAGGTGAGCCTGCAGGAGGTCTAATGAGGAATGGGGATGAAGATAAGGGACTGAGACACCTGCTAGGAGATGTTGGTTCTCCAGACTCCCACTGGGCTGGATACAGCAGCCCAATGTAGAAGCAATGGTGGCAGCTAAGTCCTTAGCAGGACCCCTTTATGGCACTAGTCCTTTATGGCACTCCTGCCATACGACCACTTCATGGAGAGACAAGGGGACAAAGAGTAAAATCTATCTCAAGAATACCTGATGGGAGAGGTTTCTTTGCTCTCCTGCACTTGGATGCTGTGCTGTACCAAGGGGATTTTTTTTTTCCCCTTTTGATTTAGGGGTTCTGCTATTGTGGGAGGTTTTTTAAAGAGCCCTGAAAATGCTTTGCAGCGTTTTCTAGAGATGAACACATTCACCTCATTGCCTCTGGAAGTTAGTGATGCTTTGTTCCCAGCTCTCACCTGAACTCATCAAGCTGTAGCTTGCAGGGGGACTGCAAGTCACCTGCTGAAATCTGGGCTCACCCCATGAAATTAGGATCAAAGGCCCCAGCAGACTCTGGAGGCTGAGTAAGAGCTGGTGGAGGGAGATGTCGATGGCTGTGCTGTGCTCCTCGAGGCCTGGACCATGGTCAAAGCAGGCAGCCAAATGATTTTTTTGGTGTGACAGCAGGATGGTAGTTACTCTTTACATCATCAGGTACTTGCATAAACGCCCAACTGCTAAATAAGCTTGGATTTGCTATATTTCTGTCCTGTCTCATCAGAGCAGATGATAGCTGTTCACGTCTCCAGGGTAAACAGGAGGAGGGCCAGCTTAGCACCACTGAGAGATGTAATAATCTTCTCCTGAGCTGTGGTTTCTCCTGCAGTGGTTGCCAGGCAAGCTCAATACATCTTTCTTCCCAATTTAACAAAACTTTGCATGATTTGTGGCTGCAGTCAGTTGGACTGACTTGAAAAATCAAGCAATTGTGGTCCCTGTGAAGTTACGTACTATGCTCCTCACGATCCCTGACTTCCCCTGGAGGTGAGGCGCTGGAGAAGATGCTGGCTTGATCATTTTTGGGTGATGCAAATTGAAGATGTCTTTTTTAGTGTTGACCCAACTGACAAATACAGGCTGAGGAGAGACTCAGCAGCAGACTCCTGGCAGCTGACATGAGCCACGTCCCAAAGCCCAGCGGTGCATGCCGTGGTGCAGATGTATATCATTACAGAGATGCTGCCACCAGCACAACCCCAAGCTCTTCTTCCAGGAGCAAAGACTGGAGACCTCTGAGTCGCCAAATATCTGGATGAGACAAGCTGATTCTCCTCTAGTGTTACAAGAAAGGACACACTGGACCAACACTGTGTTTTTATTAGTGCTTCCATATGAAAGCAGCATGAGCACATTAGGAAAAGGCACGTTTTCCTCCTGCCAGTGGTGGCAGCAGGAAATTCTTAGCCAGAAGTTAATGTATATTTTCCTTAATCACTACCATCACTGTGGGAGACAAGGGCCTGCTCTTTGCTCTCATCTGATAAGGACCGTTCCTCTCAGCATTTCAACGCCTGTGTGAATATGCATTTATTTGCTGGTTAACTAATTCCTTGTGATGGCAAGGATGTGGGAAACTGGTGATGGCCTTAATTCTTTCTGCTTTCTTCTTGTGGAACATCTTTCCCAGGGCTTTGCAATTATTGCTATAGATCATTTACAGGGTATCAAGAGGTGTTTTGTAGAAGCAGTGCGGTGGGACACATGGGGCATGAGCAGCGCCTTTTTCTCCACATGTGCCAAGCAAATGGCTTTGAATGTACAAGACGCGACCAGGCTTAGGGAAGGCGGTCAGTGCTTGTGCTGAGATACAGCAGGCCCAGGGCAGGGGTGGGATGGAGGCACCTTCACCCTCAGCAGTCCCATGCCCTGAGGTCCTGTCCGATCTTCAGGAGTTGTGAAGGGTATGCACCCCCAGGCTTCCTCCAGCCTTGCTGATGCAGGACCCTTTTCCCTGGTGGTTCAGCCCCACAAGGGAACTGGCTGAGCTCTGGCTCCCAGGTTATTTATTTCAGCTGTATTACCAGTTACTTGTTTTCCTTCACCATGTTATTACCTCCCACATAGCAATAAGGGTGACAACAGGGAATCACTTGGGAAGAAAGCTAACAATCCCCAGCCCTGCTCCCACATATCCCTGTCCCATAGCCTTTTCCAGGCTGGCAGATGCTCTTCTAGGTGCCCTGGCAAGCACCCGTATTGCAGACCATGATTTGGTTGAGGAAAATAAGGGTTAGGACTGCAGGAACGGACTCTTAAAACATGGTCAGAAAGAGAAAAACCCCAGCAGCAGTCCGCTGTGAAGACACAGGACACAGGCTGGTCTTGCAAGAGGTAGAGCTGACCACAGAGACTTCTGTTTGGTGTCTTGCTGTGATCTGAAATTTTTCCTTCTCCCTCAGCAGCTGAAAATGTTGTTACCTCTGAAGAAAACAGCCGATAAACTCCAAACCACTATGTTTTAATAAATATTAGTATTCTGACATTCCAGAGGGCTGCAACAGGATCAGCCGTGCAGTGCCTGTTCACAGGTGGTGCGGCTGACATCAACTCAACTCCGCTAGCAAGGCTGAGGTTTGCAGCCCATCAGCTGGGGAAAGGGGAGAAGGTGATAAGGAGAATGGAAACCTGAGTGTAGGGGTATGTGAATCTAACCCAGTGCTTGTCTTTGTCTCAGGTATTTCCTTTGCCAAGTGTTTTGATAATTGCCAGCTTGAGATGGGGAGAGTGTGTTCTGCTCAGGGCCAGGGCAGCTGCTGGCAGGAGCTTGGGCCGTTTTAGTGTTATTTCTAAAAAAAAGTACCAGGGCACACGAATTCTAGGGAGACCAGAAGAAAGGAGAGGAGCTTTTATAAACCTGGGCAAAATGTTTTGGGTTTTTTTTGTCTCTAGTGGATGAAGGATTTTTAATTACTTGCTTTTCCTTGCTCTCTGTGCTACGTTACTGGACATAGCCTTTACAAACGCCTGCCATAGGCTGTGTAAATATTAACTGGAGCTGTCTCTGTGTGTGCATGTGTGTGTTCATCCACCAGCAGTGGTCCGAGGCAGCTGCAAGCAGCCTGCAAAGCCACCGACACTGAACTCTGGAGAGTTTTCTGGGGTGAGTGCTGCCTAAGAGCGGCTCGGAGTGATATGTAAAAATACCACCTTTGGTTTTTGGGACTCCGTGTCCTCAGCAGCTGGGCTCCAGCAGAGATATTCAAGCCTGATGCTGACGTTGGCACTGCTGATGTTTGCAGGGACTTCATGGGGTGTGCAGCATCCTCTCCTGGGTGACACAGGGCCATGCAGGGACTGTTTATCCATCTCCTCCCAGGGCCATGCGTGACCCACCACCTGTTCCTGCATGGGCAGCCTGTCCCACACACAGGGGAGCAGGGAGAGGAGATGGGTGGCAGACTCCCCAGGTGCCTTCCCCATGGCAGAGGCCTGTGAGCTCCTTCTCCCATCCCTGCCCAGCGGGACCCCGCTCCATGGACAGGCACGGGGGAAACGCTCTTCCCACGCTCGTGTCCCTGCAGGAATGCTGGAAATCTCCTGGGGAAAACTTGTCATCATAGAATCACAGAATGGTTTGGATGGGAAGGAACATTTAAACATCATCTAGTCCAACCCTCCCTGCCATGGGCAGGGACACTTTCCCCTAGACCAGGTTTCTCAAAGCCCCATCCAACCTGGCATTCGACACTGCCAGGGAGGGGGCACACAAGTTCCTCTGGGCAACCTGTTCCAGGGTGTCACCACCCTCGTCGTGAAGAATTCCTTCCTTTTGTCTAATCTAAACATACCTCTTGCAGTTTAAAATGGTTGCCTCTTGCCCTGTCACTATGGGCGCTGGTAAAAAGTCTCTCTCCATCTTTCTTATAAGCTCCCTTTAAATACTGGAAGGCTGCTATAAGGTCTTTCCAGAGCCTTCTCTTCTCCAGTCTGAACACTCTCAACTCTCTCAGCCTTTCCTCATAGGAGAGGAGTTCTAGCCCTGTGTCTTATTGCTGCTCTTTCATTTCTGGTTTTTTGTATCATGTTCATGTGGCTGAGTTTAAAAATGGATGATCTGAACCAGCAGAAACATCTCTGGGTTCTTTTGCTTGCTAAAAGCACAGTTACCGCATGTGATGTCTGGGACCTGGAAGACCAAAACGCCTTCATCTGTGCATCCCTCGAGAAATTACCCTGGACTCCTGAGAGACCTGAGCTGAGACCCGGGGCTGTGATGGCTGCCTGTCCGTGCTGCCTTTTTGCAAACTGTCTGATACCCACGCTCTGGTCTCTTCTGCTCCTGCTCCCCACCCCGTGCATGTCTGGTCTGCTAACCCATGTGAAGTCTTGTTCTCCCGCCAGGCAGTGCCTAGAGATTGCCAAGAAGGATTGTGGATTTATTCGACTGGATTACGAAGTCCAAACAGCGCAGATCCTCTGCACTCTGTCTCCTCTCCCCTGCGCAGCTTTGCTGCTTTGAGGTCTGTGTCTGTGCTCATTAGCTTTGTAGCTGAACTTTTCTGAGCTCTGCAGAGAAGAGATGACAGACAGGCTAGTAGTTGTGGAGCAGTCTCATCCCTTTTTTTGGACTGTCACCATAGGAAACCACTTCAAGCACAGGCTGTCTTGTGCCTGTCTCCTCACCGCACGGAGCTGGAGACATCAAGTCTTACAATAAGGGATGCGTACCTTGGATGTCAGAACTACTGCCAAGGAAGGAATGGTGTTAAGCAGGGGTATGTGCTGCTTTTCAAAGCTGCTTTTGAGCTGGGATCTGTGACGGGGCAGGAGCTGAGGTACTTGGCTCCAGATTTGGGGCAACTTGGGGAAAATGAGGCTGGAAGTGTCTGAGGGAGCCGGGTGATCTGAGACCAGCTCAGATGTGAGCCCCAGGGCCAAGGCGGGGAGGAGACAGGATCCCAGGGGAAAGAGGGTGCGAATTGTCTTGTCATGGGGAATTCATGTGGCAGCACCGGAGAAAAGGGGACAGATGGGAACTTAAAACTAACACTGAAAAACACCAGAAAAAAACAGAGAAGAGATGGAGACAGCCACAGGGAAGGCAATTGTTGCAGGAAACTGTAGAGATGTAATTCTGTAATGTAGCGTAGGCAAAGAACAGCCATATAATGCCTTGCTGTATCCATCTGTGATTTATCTAGGATGCTTAAATAGTGGAAGCTTTCCCAACCCCTGCTAGGAAGGAAACACCAGTAGTAATTCAGCTCCAGAAACGTATCTGTTAACAAAACAAAATAATCCCTCTTCTTCCCCAAGGGATGGTGTGGGAAAGGAGGAGAGAGTGGATCTGTTTAAGGGTTTTAGAAGGAAGGGAGTAAGGAAAATGCTGTATCCTCTAAAGAAATTATTTGTGTCTCAGCTTCACTGAAAATGCTGGAGGTCACTGCAGCCCCAAATGGGAGATGTGGCAATACGTGGTGGAGCAGGTACAGTGGGCCTCTGTTGTCTAAGGGTTCTTCCTGCTTTATGTTTTTTTATGTTGAAGTTACATGAGACCAGCTTGTTCTGCTGAAACAAAATGTCAGTGATTGATTTATTGATGTTTTCATTGTTAAAACTTTATCTTGAATATTTCCCCCCCTCCTTTCTTCAGTTAGATGTGCCATCAGGCACAGTTGGGGGGAAATAAGCTCCTGGCGTGCCCATGAGCTTGCTCTGCAATGAAAGAGCATCTTGATGGATCCCAGACAAAGGCACTAATAAAATAATCTATCCTAATCCTTTTACCCTTGGCGAAACTTGCCAGTAACTGCTCAGCAAATCATAATGTGACTGAATAAAACTGTCAGTCAGGTCATTACCCAGTCACGACTGGGAATTGAGGAATCTACCATGTCCCCAGGAAAGCTGGTTCAATGCATAATTACAATCGATGAGAAATGTTTACTTTCTGAAACCTACTTTTTGGTTACTGGTCAAAGCTGTAAGATCTTATCCCCTTTTTTTCCCCATCAGTTGATGACAGCAGTGCTTGGTCAAGGTGGTTGTCAAGTCACTCCCGAGTTTTCTCACAGTAGCACTGGAATGTCTTGCTCCAGGACAGGCTTTTAAAGCCTCTAGTCTGCCCTGGGGTTGTCTTCTGAACAGTTCCTACTTTATCAACACCCTTTCATCCCTTTGCTGCTGGGACTGGGCACAGTGAGTGGGTTCAGTTTGAGATAGTGATAACACATTTAGATATGCAGACGCAGGTCTATCTCTCTCATACTGGATGGCTTGACTCAGTTGCTTAAAAATGAACATTGGCGCCATTTGAGAGGCACCGGGGGGCTGAGATGTGTGGCTGGCAAGGGTGAAACGGGAGGTATGAAAGAGCTTTAGAGATCAGTGAGGACAGGCAGGATGCTTTAGGATGTCTCGGTACCCTCAGTGCCTACACACCCCACTCACGGGCAGGCACCAGCCTTTGGGTTCCTGAATCTTGAAATGAGCCCTGCTGTGGATGCTCTCCCATGTGATGCAGGAGGGAAGCAGTGCTGTTTCCAGCTGCGATCCCTCTGACTACAAAGCAGAGGACTTGGTTTGCCCCCTCACCATGGGTTAGCCTGGGAGGCTGCTGATGGAGCTGCTGCGTATCATCATCCAGGAGCCCCTGTCTGCAGGGGCAGCCCAGCATTTCGTAGGAGTGATCTTCAGTTTTCCTCCCTACTGCCTGATCTTGCATTTAGGCTCATTAACACCAAGGACAGAGTGAGACAGGCCACTTTTACACTCATTATTCACCACCCACCACATCCACCAGGTGAAAACTTTGCAGACAATCTCAGGACACCGAGCTGCTAATGACCCTTACAACGACCTTTTGAAGTCTATCAGTTAACCAGTTTTAAACCTCTCAATGTCACAAAGCAGTAAATCAAATGTGCCCTTATAAAGCAAAGGATTTTGTTTGATCAGCATGACTGTACTGCCAAAAGGATAATGGATGCAAATCTTTTTTTGTCTCCTATATCCCCATACAGGCCTCTGAGAGGTGACATAAGCTATCCCCTCTCAGAGGGGCTGGTCATCATTTAATATCAGATCTGCATCAGTTTGTCCACCTGTGGTTATCCCTTTGAATGCAAATGTGCCCTTGTGGCCAGGAAGGCCAATGGCATCCTGGGGTGCATTAAGAAGAGTGCGGCCAGCAGGTCGAGGGAGGTGATCCT
>VZSC01000936.1:170263-217494 GCA_013398225.1 Steatornis caripensis | reverse complement strand
CCCTCCCGCCGCCACAGCGGCAGGCGGAGCCCTGGCCGGCGAGCCAGCCAATGGGAGCACGGGGGCGGGCGGTGGCGGGCGCGGCGCGGGCTGTGAGTGGTCAGCCGCGCGTTCTGGCGCCAAGTTCGAAGGGGATATAAAGGGGCGGCGCGGGCTCCCCGCGCTCCCGCCGCTGCTGCCATCATGCTGTCCGCCCGCGTCCCGCTCGCCGCGCGCCACGACCAGCCCCGCACGTCGCCCACGAAGAGCCTGGCGCCCATGAAGAGCCTGGCGCTGAGCGACAAGGAGAACACGGTGAGCGCCCGCCCTCCCCTCCGTCCCTCCCGCTCCCCGTCTGTGAGCGCCGCAGCGCTCTCACTCTGCCCCTCTCTCCCCCGCAGCCCCCGGCGCTCAGCAGCGCCCGCGTCCTGGCCAGCAAGGCGGCCCGCAAGATCTTTCAGGAGGGCGACGGGAAGCCGGTGAGTGCGGAACACCCGGGCACCGCGCCCGCCCTTCCCCGCGCCCGTGCCCCCCCTCCCCGCCGCGGGCGGTCTCCCCTTCTCCCCGTGCCCGCGCCTCCCCGCCAGCTGCTGCCCCCGCGCCCTTTTCCCTCACGGGGCTCTCCCTCTCCGCTCGCCTGGCTGCCGCCCCTCAGCTTCCCGCCAAAGCCCGGCATCGCCTCAGCGCCCCCCTCCCCCCTCGCTGAGGCGAGCCGAGGCCGAGCCCCTCTCCGCCGCTCCAGGTGCCGCGGGTTGCGGAGGAGGAGGAGCCGCTGCTGCGGGACAACCCCCGCCGCTTCGTGATCTTCCCCATCCAGTACCACGACATCTGGCAGATGTACAAGAAGGCCGAGGCTTCCTTCTGGACGGCGGAGGAGGTGAGGGGGCGGGCAGGCCCCGCATCCCCGGGCTGCCCCCACCCGGGCGCGGCCCTCCTCGCTGCCCGAGAGTAGCTCCAGGACTCTGGTACGGGCCTCGGACCTGAAGCCCCCATGTTTTTGGAATTACTTCGTCTCTACTTTTTGCAATGTTTTAGGTGGACCTTTCCAAAGACATCCGACACTGGGAGTCCCTGAAGCCTGAGGAGAAGTACTTCATTTCTCACATCCTTGCCTTCTTTGCTGCCAGCGATGGTATTGTCAACGAAAACCTGGTGTGTAGAAACAGTCCTGACAAAAACATCACTTTGTGAATTGAAGCGAACAAATAACTGCATGCTTGATGACACACTGGCTGGCTGATCTGGCACTACAACATGTAATGCTGTCTTAGGTTAATTCGTGAATTGGGGTTGTTTTTACAATCTACAGGTTGGCCCATTCCCCCACGGGCACTGAGCTATAGTAATATGTGGATGGTTCAGAACCCTTGTTCTGCTTCTACTCTCAGTGCTCTTCTCCCTAATGGGGGTGAAGAAGAACTAAGAAGTTTTCCCATTTCTCTTGGAACCAAAGAACAACTCATGACTCGAGGGTGTGAGAGGCTGCTGCTCTTCCTATTGCTGTTAATAATGCACATGTCTGGAATTAATCTGAGGAGAATTCCGTGGGTTGAGCAAGAGCTGTTACAGACAGCATAAATGCCTCCAATTTGCAACTGGGTTATAAATGCTTTTGCAAACACTCATTTATTTCCTCTAGGTGGAGCGGTTCAGTCAAGAAGTGCAAATCACAGAAGCTCGTTGTTTCTATGGCTTCCAGATTGCCATGGAAAATATACATTCAGAAATGTACAGTCTTCTTATTGACACCTACATTAAAGATTCTAAAGAGAGGTTTGTATTGCTTCATGATGAAAGGCTTGAAACTCTTTAAGTGTTAAGATTTAAGTGAAGTGTACCAGTCATTCTCTGACTTGAAGGATAATTTTAGTATTTAAAGTAGATTTATATAAAATATCACTGCTGCTTAAAAGCAACTTCAGAGTACCTTTATCTTCTGAAGTGTGTGAGCAAGAACCTGCTTAGATTAAGAGTGAAACTGAAATTAAACTATGTAAAAGATGGAGCAATCAAATAAGGGGAATATATTAAATTACAGTAAGCACTCATGAAGGACCTCTGCACCTAGCAGAAAGCTATATAGGCAAGTTGCATCTGAGAATGGAAACACTCTTATTAAAATGTCATCTCTAAAATCCAGCACACTTAGATGACAGCTAGTGCTTTTGCACAGCGTTGTGCTGCCCTTACTTGACTGTTTTGCTTTGGGGGGGGAATCATGTTGCATTTGCCAAAAAGTGGCTTGTGGTCTTGATAAAAAAATTTAACCAAATGTAACAAGAAGAATCAATTCAAGAATGTTATCTTAAAACTAAATGCAGGGCTTTGAGCAGTCCAGACTTTGAGATATTCTGATGTCTTGTCAGCATCCTGTTGAGAGAAACGTCATGTGGTATTGCAATGCTATTTGCAGTCTAGAGATTTAATTGCTGCTACTTTGTAGAAAGCTGACCATGTCATTTATACTGAGATATTTAATTCCAGTAAGTGTTTAAGAATTGCTGACATAAGAGCTTCTGTGCTTTGCCACTGGAAAGTGGAGGCTGGTTAGTTTTGAAAGCCTTGTTCAAGTACAGTACTTGATGAAACAGTACTCCCTTTGATACTGCCATGGGAATTCATGCGAACTGGTGTTGATGTGATAAGGTGATGAAAAGGTAGTTGGTGGGCACAAATACAGCTAGATTGGTACAAAGTAAAGTGAGGAAGGAGACTTAATTATTGGGGTGACAGTGCAGAGCACTTGTGAGTAAGACCATCTATGACTATGAGTATTTATTGTACTAACTGTGGTGATGTCTGGTTCTAATGAGTTTTATCATTCTCAGGGAATTTCTTTTTAATGCTATTGAAACATTACCATGTGTTAAAAAGAAGGCTGACTGGGCCATGCGCTGGATTGGGGACAAGAAAGCAACATATGGTGAGTACACCTATTGGAAGCAAAGTTAGATTCCTTCCCTAAAAAAGATGGAGGAATCACTATTTATCCAGACTGCACATTTCACAGAAATTATTGTTATAGGGAGAGCACATACTCTTTCCAGTATAAGATACTGGTATGATTCTGGAGATAAAGTAATTTTCATCTCAAATGAGCTACTGATATGAATCTTCATAAAGTTGCTGGCATTTTGCGTAATAGTAACTCGTGGCAATCTGTATAGGCCTGGCTATATGGTCAAACTGAAAATTGCTGTCACGTGTCCAGAACTGTACTGGCCCATCTATCTCCAGACAGGTACAGTTGGAGGCTGCAGCTCTTCTGCCTTACTGGTTTTTGACGTCTCGCTTCCAAGGTGAGATGAGGTGGTACAGATCATTATTTTGCCAGTATTAAAGCATTCTTCATGGCCGAAGTGCCTTACTTAATCAAAGATGAGCAGGCACTGACTTAAATCAACTAAGATGACTGCTGTCTTTCAGTGTGCAATCTTTGAAAAAGGATGGTATTGATTAACCTGGGGGAAGGAGCCTTGGCTTCAGCTACTTAGTAGCTACTCTAATTAGTTTTTACTTCCTCTTATGTTTGGAAATTTTGCTTAATGACCAGAAGTCTTTACTGCAATAGTGTTTAAGGTCAGATTATAGCACACTTGAACAGAAATATCTTTATTCTCCTTGGAGGATACAGTCCATTTGCAACTTCTGGGTATTAATTCTGTTAAGTTTTCTGTGTCGTATTACTATCAATCTTTTCTTAACAGGAGAACGTGTAGTAGCTTTTGCAGCAGTGGAAGGAATCTTCTTCTCTGGCTCTTTTGCATCAATTTTTTGGTTGAAGAAAAGAGGATTAATGCCTGGACTCACCTTTTCTAACGAACTCATCAGCAGAGATGAGGTACGGATCAAATTCTAGCAGTTAAGATGGTAATGTGCCACAGTAGCTTAAAGTAATGATATGCAATTGGAGCCTATATTTTGAAACAGGACTATGTTTAGAAACAGTCTATAAAGCTCACTAAAGTGTTTAAACATGTGTCATGTGGATCTTACAGCAGACAATGAATGAACTTAGCATTTTAGTTCCCCTAAAGTAGTTAAAGGCCTTCTGGTTAGGCAGAAAGTTGTCTGTAGGTAACACTGAATGTGGTAAGTGCAAAGATGTTGCCTAGGTGTTGGGCTGTTTATTCTCTGCGACTGATTTGAGTGACTCTTAAATCAGTGACCCTGAAATAATTTTCTGGAACTTCTTTCAGGGTTTGCACTGTGATTTTGCCTGCCTCATGTTCAAGCACTTGATACACAAACCATCAGAGGAGAGAGTGAAGGAAATAATCATGAATGCTGTTCTCATAGAACAGGTAACTGTCTGCTCCTTGTTTAGGAACTTGATAGCTATTAAGCAGAAAGCTTGGGGAGCTGTTGGGTATAAAATTAACCTAGACAGTACAGAGTGAATATCAGTTTCTGTACATAAAGTGCTTCTACTGTCTGCAGGAATTCTTGACGGAGGCACTGCCTGTAAAGCTGATTGGCATGAACTGCACTTTAATGAAACAGTACATAGAGTTTGTAGCAGACCGGCTTATGTTGGAACTGGGATTTAACAAGGTAAGGCTCTAATACACTGAATCTTTCATGGGGAAAAAATAATATTAAGTTTAATTTCCTTCAGAAACTCAAATCCTAGAATGGCTGCGGCAGTATTGGTATAACTTGTAAAACTATTTAGTGATCCTGTTGCTAGATCCTGTTTGGAGACCCACAGAAGGAAAAGCAGAAAGGTGCTGTGGAAGAACAGCTCTGTAAGAGTTGCTGTGCTTCTGTCTACTGTAGCTAAAAGACAGGAACAAATACAGTAGAGAAGGCTTGGGGCAGAGATTTTTTGTTCACTACATAGTAAGCCTGCTGATGTCATTAGGCTCCTCCCAGCTGATCTCTAATGCTTTCATGTATTCACGATATGAGCACCTGTAGTGACTATAGAATGGCCTTTGCATTTCAGATTTACAAAGCAGAGAACCCTTTTGACTTCATGGAAAACATCTCTCTGGAAGGCAAGACCAATTTCTTTGAGAAGCGCGTGGGTGAATATCAGAGGATGGGAGTCATGTCGAAGCCCACAGACAACTCTTTTACCCTGGATGCAGAATTTTAAGTGGACTGAGACCGTATGAGTCAGTGTGTATGCTCCCCTGTTTACAGGGAAGCCTTAAGTATATTGAGTCAGTGTGACTTGATTCCTGTACTAAAATCCCACTCTTAAAGTGTGGTGATATTGGTACTTCTCAGGAGGCTAGTGTAGCTCCAGCAGTAAAATCCTTTTAATTAGACTTTGCCAATGGTGTTAATACATAGAATGCTTAGATGTATCTCTTACAACATATGCTACTCCATTTTGTGAAAGATATGGGCACCTTCCCTCTGCAAGATGGGAGGTTATGGGTGGTAACCACTGACTTCTGCTGTTCTCTCCATAAACAAAGGAGCAGTTGAGAAATTCCAGTTGTAAATTTGCTGAATACTCTGCAGAAAACTCTGGAGGCAACTACGTTACCTCACTGCTTTCTTAGCAGTTTTAAGTTTACCTTTTTTACTATTGTTTTAATAGTTTGTATATAAACCTGGCACTTTAAAATAAAGAACTGTCTTGTAATACTCTACAATGGTAAAATGCAAGTCTAAATTTTTAGACTTTTGCAACCTAACCTTTCATGCTTGTGCTTCTTTCTGGATATGCAACTTAAAAATGGTGCTGTGAATAAAACTATTGATTTTGAAATCTATCGAACAGGAAGAAACTTGGTATGGAAGGTGAAGAACTTAAAGTTGGGTATTCTGGGTACTGAAAGATAACATGCAGCTGGCTTCCAGACTTACTTGCTTTTTCTTTAATAACTGGGAACAATATTTCATGCAGTAGTAATAAAGAGCTGGTTGGATTCGGTGTTGTACTTGCTTCAGTGCACCGGTGGGCAAAGCTATGTGTTAATATCCTTCTGAATTACAGACTTTCTGAGGAAATGAAAGTTCTGGAGGAAATAGCTGCTTAGTCATGTGGTTGGTAAATGTCAGGTGAAATTGTTATGCTTGGCACTGACTTCCAGATCAACTGTGCTAAATGGCTGATGTTTCAGGGTGAATCCAGCTGATTCAGGCTGGAACAGTATTCTTAGCTTTTTGCATCATACAGTTCAGATTTGGTTTTAATACATAATGGTGAAAACAAAGTATGTGCTACAACCTTTTTACTCCATGCTAAATGTGGCACAACAGGAATGAGTATGCTTAATGTAACTTTGGCAAAGTCATGTGGTCTGTGAAGGAGTTACCTGTGGTTTCAGATGAGAGCTCCTGCAAATGATTTGCCTTGAGATTAAACAATAATGGGATAGACTGAAACTGGCTGCTGCCTTGATGGACAAAAAGGAGTATTTCATGAACTAATCTAACACCTAACTAATAAGGGCAGTTCTGCAAACCTGCCTTTCTTCAGGTGTAATTGATATGGAAAATAAACTTTACAGAACTTAAAGCATTTCCTTGAAAGGAAAGAAAACTTGGCTTCTTTCTGCTAAAGTGCTCCCTCTTTTGAAGTATGATATAAACAGCACTTCTTTGAGAGGTGCTGCCTTGGTATAAAATTAACTGACTTGCTGGTCTTAGCACTGAAGGTGATGGTTTTTGACTGTTCTTCTCCTGGGTTTGTGAAGCTAGCAGGATATGCACATTTCAAAGGCTATCCTAGGGAGAAAAACCAAATAATTAAAAAAATTCCGAGCCCCAAAGACTGGAATTGAATGTGGAACATATGAGACTTAACAGATGACTCTAATACTCCTGCAGGACTGATGTTGGTAACAGGTCTGCGATTGCAGTGAAGAGTATTCTAGGAACTGGGATAAGGATATGTAATTTGGGTAGGCACACATCATTCTGAAGCACTGAAACTTGATGCTTGATTTCTAAAGTTAGGCAGGTTTCTGGCTAAAGATCAGCATTTTCTTCTCAGCAAATTGGGTTTTGTGCTTTTTTTTGGTAACCAAAACTTTGATGAAATTAAATCATGGTGTAGGACTATTTTGTTCAGAGCATAAACAAGACAGTAATAATGTACCAAGATCGGTTTGGACCTAAGTATGATTTAGCAACATTTGTTTTATATTCAAATCAAAAGAGTAAGACTTCTCTAATCTGGGTAGGGTCTAGCTATATTATAGCTATCTCTTCCCATTAGATTCTAGTATGTGCCATGGATCAATATATGGGAAAGATTCAGGTGGAAAGCTTTAATTTGTTAGCCTTAATTCTGGGACATAAGAACTGGATCTGTGTTTTCAGCTTAATAGGAAAGGATTGCTTGGAATGGATGTGTAATGACCAAGTAATCATTTGTAACGGCAGGTAGGAAGAACATGCCTTTTAGCCAAGCGATGCTCTTATAGGGTAATGGATACTGTAGATGTGGACACATTAGAGACGGATTAGATGGGAATTAGAGGTAATTCAACAAGAGAATAAGACTTGCTGTGGTTCGTATTAATCTTACCTTGGTGCCACCGATGTCTAAATGCCTACTTAGGTTTTGTTTATGTACTTGCTGTAATGCAAATTGGTTTTTAACTGTGTAGTCTGAAGAAAAGGTATGTGTTTGGTCCCACCTCTTTCAAGCTTCAGTTTTCACAAATATTTAAATGCCTTGCTGTTGCGTAGTTTGCACAGATCGTGCCCAAGCCTTGATAAAATACTTACTTACTGAAGGCCGATTGCTTTCCAATTTGACTGAGATGCCAGTTGTTTTGACACTTGATCCTCTTAAGCATTGAGGAGATAACAATCTCTTATTCCCCCCAAATAAAGTAATATTCAGAAAAATAAGTTTCAGTAAGTTTAACTGACCCTTCAGAATACGTTTTGGAGCAGAGTCTGGAGAACTGGGAGAGATTTGAAGAAAAGTGGTGAAAGCACTGATTTTCTAATCCATGTATGAATCAGAACAGATGTCTGTAGTTGGGGTTCTGTCACAGTAATTGCCACAAGTGGAAAGTGATTAGGCTAGTAGGGGAAAAAAAATACTGAGGGGTAAGTGAAACTGGATGTATTTGATGGTGCAGTACTCTGTTAGTTTATGCAGAACAGATCCCTAGCTATCCCCTGTGTTTTTTATTGCTGTTAAAATTAACTGCTTTTAATAGCAGATATAATGAAAGAACAGTAACCTCAAGCATACTTTCTCTTGTTATATTTATTTCCTACAGTAATTTGTTTAAAAAAAAATTGCACGGGTTCAGGAAAGAAAGCTTCCAGAACTGTTTAATTGACACGTTTTCACTTCAAGTTACATGTCAGATGTCAAAAACCTTAGGCGATGTGGAGGAGTAAGAGCAGCAACCTAATGCCAGCCTTGTCTTCAGGAAGCAACTGCAACATTAGAGTGCAATGACAAAAAGAAAATCCCCAGATTTCTCAAATTTCCTGGAGTGATTGCAGCAATTTGTGCCCAGAAGAGGTCAGAGAACAGTTGCTGCTGCTCATGCCTGCAGCAGGGCACAGCCAGCCTGCAAATCTGAAGGCATATTAGCAGTCTGGTGTGATTCCTGAAGGGAAGCTGCTTCCTCTGCACCAGTCAATAATCAGAAACTTTGCCTGACAGAAAGCGGTAAATGGATGGTGTTGCGCTCAGTCAAAGCCTGCTTTTCACAGTTGGCCATGGCTCATTTTGTAAGTGTCTCTTTTTGTGCCTAACGAGTTGAGAAGTGAATGCTTTCATCAGGAAGAATTTGAGAGTTATGGAGAGCTAAGCCTCGTGTCCTGTTTGCTGATGGATAGCTAGTTTGTTAGGAGTTCATGCCTTGGGAGTGTTACTGAGATCCGATGATCTGCACAGATGGTCGTTTGGTTTCTGCAGTAAAATGGTCTTTATGCAAAGAGTGGCTGAAAGATTAAGCTAATGGGGAGGGGGGGAAAAGTCTGTGTCAGAAAAGTCTCTTGTCAGAGAGTTGTTGCACTTCTAAAGTTATGCCCAATTGATCTTTGAAGTAATGATGATATTGCTACTTCCTGAGCCTGCAGAGAAATAGAGGGAAAACTTTTTATCCCTTTAGAGCGTATTGTGGACTTGGATGATGAGGTCTTACTGATGTCATTGGTCAGCAGAAAAATTGGTGATGTTTGGGCATCTACTCTTAGAGATAGCTGTGGGACACCGGGTAGGATGAAGGAATGCCGGTTTTCACTCCCACATTTGGGTGTTACTGGTGCTTTGCTGGGTATCAGCTGAGAAGCCTGTGTTACCATCATGATGCTGATGTAAGGCCAAGTGAACAGCAAATCTCAGGCTGTTGACTGGCCACCAGAGCTGTGGCTCCGGCTCCTGACTTTAGGTTACTCCCACACCAAATTGTGCTTTTGAGTCTGCTGGAGAAAAGAGTTTGAAGGTGAGTGCTTCGGAAAAATGGGTTGTGTTAAAGCCCTCTGTGCTGTGGATGCTTATCTTCTTCCTGCAAGTACAAATTCTGATATGCCTCAGGGGTGAAGGAATTTAAAATGAATATCTTTTTTGCCCCCTGCTGTTAGTAATTTTTTTAAACTTCAAAAATATATGGAAAAATACTGTGGTGGAATGGCAATACTTTCTAATAACCAAATCCCTCTTCTGCTTTTTCCCTGGTTATAATACAGCGTGTAGCTTATGCCACACAGGCAATGTCGCTTTGTTCAGGTGAAGGTTACAGTGAATTATTAGGACATGCTTAAGCCGTACAGCTCCTGGGAGCACTGGCCTGATGCTCACCACTTGCCTGCTGAGGTTTTTCTTTTGGCCTAATGGTGAAGACTGGTGTTGGATACATTCTGGCGCTTCTGAGACACAGACTTGGGGAAAAAAGCGTCCCAGGCCAGTTGCTGCTACCAGTTACCAGCAAGTAATTTGTATTTTCCAAGTATTATAGGATTTAGCTTAAAGGCGGGGGGGGGGAGTTTATAGCTCTTAGGTGCCCAAATGCTGGGAGGGCTGAGCTTCCAAAAAAGTTGAGCTGTGTGTTTCGTTAAGGTTAGGAGGTGCTGCTGCTACTGTTACAGCCTCTCATATTGTCAAGCGCTGCCGATGTAATCCAGGATAGTTTGAGTTGTCTTTGTTCCCCCTTGGATTGGGCCTAGCAGTGTGGTAGAGTTTATTTTTAGCTAGATCCTCATTTTAACGAGGACCTAGCAAATGGTTGTCATGTAACTAAGCCGATTCATGGAATCCAAATGAATTGTGGGGGTAACAAAGCTGGTCTGCTAAATCAGTCATTTAAAGACTGAGGTGTTTGGCCCCAGAGGAAGTTGCTTGCAGGTATTTTTTTGCAGATGGACTAATATTTAGGTAAACCAGTTCTTGTGGTGTAAGTATGTCCTGAGCACGTTCCTGGAGAAAGTGTGCCTCCAGATCCCTGGCTTCAAAGGTGCTGCTTGGGATACAGCACCAGGGGAGGAGAGTGGAGTGATTCATTCCTTTCAAAGTCCTGCTTGATGCTCATCTACATTTTTGACCACTTACACAGCATTTCATTTCATGTTTTGCTGGCATTCTCTGACACGTTTAGCCACACTGCCAGGTGGTTTTCCTATCCTTCTACTAGATGGGGAGCTGCATACCTTGCTTGTCCTTTTAGTCACCTGTCAGAATCCAGCTCCTAGATGCTCTCCAAGGTGTTACCCCAGTGATCTAGCTCACAGGCAGTTACAAGCTCATGTAGATCTAGGTCAGGGAACAGCAAACACCAAGCCCTGCTTTGCCTGTGTCATCTAGCATCCTTCTGCAGCCTTGGGTGCTGCTCTATCGCCAGGGACTGCAGCGAGTCTGCCTTGTGACTGGTGTTGGCCAAAACTTTCCTGCTTCCCTTTAGAAGATGCTGCCTCATTAAAAAGAAAATATTTTGTCAGAATTTCTGAGATACTCAACTGCCAAAATAATGATGTGATTCAAAATCAAGATGAAGCATTTAGCTTCAGTGATGCTTCTTGTGGTGACATGATAATTTCTTTTGCACTTTTTTATGTAATGGTTTTATTTTGATTCAGGAGCTTTCAGTATGTTTGTGCCAGTGCTTCAGAATGGATCTCCATCCTCCCAGCCTGGGATCTCTGCTCTGGGAGGCACCGAAATGTGTTTTCCCAATTCAGGACACAAATAAATAGCAGGTCTTGAGTCTCCACCTGCTTTAGTTTAATCGCAGTTCTGTAAGTAGGAGGGAATATGCTGACAGCTGGGTTTCCGTACAGCTCTGTCTCTCCTTGGTATTTAATTGAATGATTTATCTTTTCTTTGAATTTACTTTCAGGGTGATGCCAACATGAACAAACCAAAAGAAAACCCAAAACCCCTATATTTCTCTGCTTCAAAAGTTAATGTTCAGCAGACAGCAGTGGCTTGGTAGGGAAGCTGTGGAGCAAAGCAGTTACTAGATGAACGTGAAAAGCAGGATTTTGAGGCGGGCAGTGTTATCAGGAATGAGCATTTCACAATAGAGAAATGTTAGATGGGCCAAGTGTTCAGTGTCTGTTCTGGCTGTAAATTTCTGTGATGCCACTTAAATGCAATATCTCAGCTAGAAGGAGCTATGTAACTCGCCACTAAAAGGAATAGAAATATTAATTATATATTGGATTCTGTAATAACTTTAAGCAGAATGCACTATAGGTTTATTGAAGGCTTAGCAATAACTTTGCCGTTTCAGTTACTGCTTCTGAAAATTGTATCTCATTCTAATGATACAGCTATTACAGTTGCTCTTGATAATACTGTAAACATGTACAGATATACAGATTTTGGAAGTTACTCCGATCTGGGTTTATTGCCATGTGTGAACTAAGACTGGCAAACATTGGGCAACCTAACAGGATTATTTTTTAATACACATTTCTGTAAAATGGTTATCCCTTGTCAAATTGGAAAGCTATTTACTATGCGAAGTAGGCTAATTTTATGATAAAATTTTAGTCTTGCCACCTTTCCATTATTTAGCTGTGATACTGCATTTCCCACTACTAAATCCCTGGGATTATATATGAAATAGGATGTCTGGGTTGCATTTAAATTAATTAAAGCAAAAATGTTCCAAATACAATGTTAAATATTGCTGTGTAGATATTTGAGAAGCAGATGTGATTTCACCACTTATCCCCAAATAACACACGCAAAACCAGATTGAGACACATTTAAATATGCCTATACACTCAAGCGTAGCTCTTCAGGCTCCCCGGGGGGGGGCATGAGTTTTGTGCGGCTTAGGGAAAGTTGTTTACCATGATGGATGAATTTTGCTTGAAGAAGCTGTTTAGGAATGGGCTTTCAAAAATGATCATCACGTGACTGGCACCTGTGGCTGTGTTGAGGTGAGCAGGAAGGGGCTGGTTGTTAACAAGGGTGCTGCTGTGCCCCCTGGGGTGGCACGTCTGGTTCTGGAGGAGATCTCCAGGCAGATGGGTGCTCCCGTGGTCTGCCATCCCCTCCTCTTGCCTGTACACATACCGTTTCTCTGCTAGCTCAAATGTTGTTTCTCTTGTAAGTTAGGCCCCTGCCACAGCAGTTAATCTAAAAGCTTATTTTGGAGTAATTTGTGCCAGATGGCAGGTTACCTATTGCAAGCATTACATCTGGCTGTCACCAGGGGGGCTCCTTGGTAAGGAAAGCAACAGCTGCTCCAGCGGTTCAGGCAACAGTGCCAAGCACCGGCTGTTTATGAAGACCTGGGTGACTTCACATCTAAGGGGAAAGCTGGGCTGCTGGGGCTTTCCCTCCCTCTGAATATAAGTGCCTTCTGTATTTTCTTGCTTACTGAGTGCAGGGTGAGAGATTACATGTGCAAATCCTGCTGTGCACAAGATTTTGTAGCAGACTTTCTCCTTCAGTGTGGTACAGGCTGCAGGGTTTTTCAGTGGAGCTGCCTGTTCCGCAGTGTGAGTGCTTCTCTTGTAACCTCACGGATGTGGGACTACATGCAAGTGCATTGTATGTGCTTAATTCACTGTGCGACATGACACCTTAGGATGGGAATGGTTTTCTAGTAGATGTGCCATGTGTTAGTGAATGCCAGAACTCTGCTAATGCTCTCTTGTGCCCACTGCTCTGGGTTGCCCTTTCTGGAGGCTGCTGAGCTCTTTTTTTGGGATCCCAGGGCTGTAGCAAACAAGCAGTATAGCTCCTGATGAGAAAGGCTTCTCAGAATGCAACCCCAAGTGCTCTCAGCAGGGAGAGATCCTCCTGTCTGTTAACATTGGCATCTTCCCTCAGGAACCAGGGTCATGTCTCTTCTTCCAGCCTTCAGCAGATAAAAACAATCCAAGCAGAAAGGTGGATTTAATGAGGTGGATGGGAGGGTGTAATGACAAGAGAGCAGAGAGGGGCTCTGTTTTGTCCTGGAAGTCCTCTAATTGGTGTCAGTTCTCAGCTGCGGTTCAGAGCTGTCACAAATGCCTGGTTGTGAAAACTTAGAGTTTCCCCTGGCTTAGGTGAGCCTGTTAATCCATTTTATTTGGGGTCAGTTGTGCCCTGCTCATCACATATTAAAAACCATAAATGGTTTACCTTGTGTCCTACACATGCAAATGGGCAAAAAATCAAACTAAAAGTGCCATGGTAACAGGCTGAAGCAATACAGTCCGCAGTGCTGCAGGTGCTGTGCCTACAGCTGCCCTAGGTAATCACTGTGCTTTGTTGACAAAGCGTGATGTTGTGAGACTCGCTCTAAATATTTGCCAAAAAGTTTACTGGGGAATGGTGAGTATTATGACACAGGATAGCTAAAAATAGAGCTCTTGCTGATAATTTCTTGGTCTTTGATTTCATAGTGTGAGATGTGATTTTCAGAAGAGCTGTACATCTGTGTTTTTCCCCCCAGTTCAATCACACTGTCTTTGCAAATCAGGCCTTTTGTACCTCTGAAAATCAAGTTCTTAAACAAAATAGAAGACAGTGATGGGAATAAATGGACCTTGAAGTCATACTAGCAAGGGTATTCTGGGGGCTGTAATGCCCCATGCTTCATCTTAAGAGTTTACTGAAGGGAGATGGGAAAGGATGTCTCACCTTTGTGTAGGACTTGAGAACTAGTTTCATGGGCTTTTCAAGTTCTTTGTGCCAAAGAGAGAGGAGACTCATTAAGAGGAACAAGTGGGCTACTCTGAAGCATGAATGACTTGATCCTGCCCTTGCTGAAGTGAATAGCACAACTTGGTATTTTCTGTAGCAAGGGTGAGAGCAGGCTGCGAGGCTCTTGCAAACCTGCCTTAATTAATTAACCACTGCCCTAATGTTTCCCAGGAGCTTGGGGTGATGCTCTGTGGTGTGCTGCAGGAGCCCACTTAGTCCAGAGGCTTTGCAAATCCTGTTTGAGACCTCCTGAGATGTGAGTTTAAAACATTACTTTTCTTAAACAAAGAAACAAACCCAATGTTTTTTGCTTTGGGAGCCCTGAGAGCTTTGTGGTTAGGAGGCTGCTTCTTGCTTTGTGCTGGAGGTTCTGCTGAGGCAGAGAGGAGGCTCAGCATCATTTTGCTGTGGGCTGGCATGGGCCGCCCTGTCCTCCTGTCCACCCGTTTACTGTGAATACCTTTTCCCCCTGGGCCTGCTCTCATGGAGAAGGGTCAGGCTTTGAGCTGGGAAGGAGTGTAGCGCACTGAAATTTTTCTTCTTGGGGTGAAAACTGGTTTCTCAGAGACAGGAGCCAAGTAAGTGGTGAGTGAACTTCAGGCAATTAAGGCTTAAGGGCATCTGCCTGGATTGGCATGGGATGCAGTTTTGGAAGATCAGGAATGTGCACCAGGAGCCACTCCCATGTGCTGGACTGAAGGTGTGTACAGCTGCTGCATCTTCAGATACATGTCCCGCCTGGCCAGGCGTGTTACACAGGCTGCTCTGCACATGCAGGTCACCTGTGTGGGGCTGGAGATCACATCCCCCATATACAGGATGCTGTTCCCGGACAGCTGGGGGAACAGGGACAGCAGTGGTCTGGGACATGGAATTTGCTGTGCAAAACGATGAACAGTATGTTTTGCGGGACTTCTTGCAACCTTAGCACTGGTTCTGGGACCTCCTTTGCTCCTGAGGTTTGGGCCTCTAGATCTATGCTTTAAGATAGTGCTAACTTGCAAGAAAATTCAAGCCTGTGTGTCAGATGAGGGAGACTTTCTGAGCTACTGACCCTGTAAGAGCAGTCTGGAGGGTGTGGACTTCCGATTCACACTTGAGTAGCAATGATCTATCTGGCCATGTAGGATAACCTTGCTGGAAGCATGTATTGGTGGGGAGTTAATCTGCCTCTTCCATGTGAGGTTGTTTCATCACTGTCTTTCAGGGAGTGGAGGCTGTAATAAAAGCCACCATCCCTAAGCAGAACGTCATATTTATCTCCACGTGTTGCTATGTATTTTGATGGTCTTTCGGTAACTATGAAATGCCAGGTATTCTTTCAAAATAATGCTTTCTTTAATTATTTATTCCTGAAGATTCAAAGAAGATTTTGTTTTGCTTAGTTACGGCAACAGCTGGGTGAGTCAGAAGAACAATTGCCAGTGCCACCAGAGGAACCTTGATATTTCTAACAGGAAGTTTATAATTAAACTGAATCACCATTATGTCATCTATGTTACCCAGACTCATGTGTCCAAAAGATATTATTATTATTATTGCATTATAGGGCTGAAGGCTGCTGATGCTTGGTCTTATCGTTAGCTCTGCTTGTGGTGCTGATGCCTTGGACTAGGACTTGAGGCGCGGAAACCACAGGTCAGCGCTGAAGCATGACGGTATGCGTCCGTAGCTGGGCTTTCAGTGTGCGTGCAGCCTCTCTGCATGATACCTTGGGTATGGATTCCTGAACGGGTGGATTGTTGTTTGTTCTTGGAAGCCCATAAGCAACGCCCCCCCAGGCTTCCCAGTATCTTCTAGATGTTTTCTCAAAATCAGGCACTTGTTGCTAAGTGTTCACTTTTCAAGACGCTTCCTGTATTGTCTGCAAGAAGAGTAATTTCCCTCAAGGCAGCCACATTTCCGTGATGCTGATCTTAATTAGGACAAGTATATGACAAATAACATCGCCCTTAAAACTTAATGAATAATTTCCCCAAACAGTTGTTAATTATCACATGAAGCCACTGCCCTCAGTCTTCATTGACATGGTACAGAAGACATGTATTTTTAAGTATCAGACTGTCAAAGAGATATTTATTATCTTGGGCAAAGGGCTGCTGGCATGGAACAGGCATGTGGCAGCATGACAAGCAAGTGCCACATGTGAGTTGTCCTGAGATTGATTTCATCTAAGTTTCCATGCCTGTGGCAGGGAAATTTGTGTCTGGCCTGGTCACCTCAGGCTCCCATTAGAGCTGATGAAGGGGAAGGGGCAACTCATCTGACCAGTGTCGGAGATCAACTTCCAGATGAACAGAAGGTGCCTCACAAGTGCTCATTTCTTTCCATGAATAGCACAGGCAATCTTGGTGATTAACTCCTATTTTGGCATTTGCATCCGGTCAGATGAATTCCAGCTTTACAGAGCTGGAATCTCATCATCGCCATGATGCATCTGAAGCTTGTGGGCTTTGTAAATGGGATTCTTAGTGTCACCCAGCTCCTGGTCCCTTGGAATCATGCTGGGGTCCAGCCTGTCCTCCTCCAGTTGTGCCCCAAGCCACTTTTCCCAGACCTTTGCTAAGCAGGCACTCTGTTTGCTGCTTAATCCCTAGGGTTATTTGATTGTTAAAGAGTGGTGAACCTAAGGAGGACAGCTTACACTAATACTCTGGACTGTGAGTGGCAGGCAGTGAATGGTGCAAGCCCCTACAGCCAAATCCAGCCCTGCCCATCTGTCAGAGCTGCTCTCCATAGGCTATTGCTGAGTTTTGAAAGGCTACCTGTTGTCCTGGTCTGGGAGATGCTGCAGCCTGGTTCCAGCAAAGGTAAATAGAGAGGCATAGAGAAGGCATTCATGCGACAGCCGTTTGGATAGGAAAGAGAGCATCATAATACCTACTGAAACCCACAGTCATAAATGGGCTCCTCGTATCACTTCACCTGTCAAGTTCATGTATGCCTGTCTCCTGAATTTGCTTCCTTTGTTGCTGAGCTTGTCTGTTATGCTTTTTGTTTTGTGTTTTTATTTCCTCTGTGTGACCTGTTTTCCTTCTGTCTCTCCTCTGCACTTGCTCCCTCCCACCTTGCCTGGATGTTCTGCTTGACGTGACGTCAAGGCAGCTGAAATGAAGAGTGCAAGCAGTGTAGTGTTCAAGTTGATTTTTTTTGTTTGCTGCTTGCGTGCACAAAATGTGGCTGAAAGAGGAGAAGAAAGGGGTACTGGAGCATCTCTGCCCAGGTGGGTCCAGGCAGTCCTGAGCTCACACGGAGCAGATCCTCAAGCTGTGTCTGCGTTTGTGCAGGCTGGTACCTGAGCTGTGCAGCAGGCCCTTTGGGCACAGAGACCACCTATAGGAACTACAGCTCTTGGAACAAAACCTTTCTCCTGCAAGGGCATATGAGAGAGGCAGACCAAAATTTAGGTCATGCTTAATCTGCATCAAAGATTAACTTGTTGAATGGATCTTCATAAGTGTGTCATGGGTGTGAGGAGTGTGTAATAAAACCAGATTAAAGTAGCTGCCTTTATGGATGGACATAAACAATTTGTTTACATGTTAGCTTATGTATTTACTAACATACATAAGCATTTGTGTATTCTGTGATCATTATTAACCTCTTACGTGAAGCCTCTGAAGAGACCTTCATATAAACATTTCCGCAGCCTGACCGCGGCCTGCTGCTTACAGAATAATGTGTTTTCTGTGCTTTCCTGCACTAACGATGTCGTACTGTCTATCATTCTCTGCTTTTGCTGTTTTTTTTAATTCGTCACTCACTTCTGTGACAAGACCTCAAACAGAATTCCCTCTGTTCCTTGACTGCTAATGTATTTGACAGATCCTTGGAGGAAAAGAACCCTGAAACTTGCGATCTTTTTTTTTCTGCTGATAGGACCATTGATGATGACAAAGACTGTCCCTCTGACCCCATCTGCTGCTCAGAGATGCACCCTTTTTCAAAACTGGGCTTCATTTCTGCTGCATCTCACTCCAGAGTTAGACCTGAGACAATTGCAGACCATTCATTAGCAAGCTTTGTGTTTGCAGAGATGCATGGCCTTGCCCAGGGCTGTGGGACAGCACCTTCTAAACAGTGTTGCAGGTGAAGACTGGGCTGTTTGGGAGTTGTTCTGGGTACCCTGATATGTGGAGGGAGCAGCAATTTTCTAACACTGTTGAGGATCTGAACTGTCAGATGCAGCAAATTTATTACTAGGCTGTTCCTTGCAACAACTTTTTGCAGGGTGAAGAGATGAAGCAGATGATTAGATTTGTGAAGAAACAGAACAGTGATGCACAGCCTTCCCTAGGGTGGGAGTTAGAAAACCAATCAAGCACATCTTTTCTGTCTTGCAAAATTAACATGCTTCCCTCATAGTTTAAAGGAGCAAGGTGGCCTGGCTGTGCTCTGCTGTAGCTGCTTAGCAACACCAGAGTGCCCTGGTATAGGGGAAAAACCCCTCCTGCTTAGTCAGTCTGCGGAAAAAGCTGTTTGCATTCAGCAAAAGGGGCTAGAAAGGACTCCCCACCACCCATGTTTTATCCACCTGCTACAAAGCAGCCAGAAGCTAACCCCCCACTGAAGCTGGCCCTCAGCCTGAGCCTAAAATCCCAGGGTATCCATCCTTCCTACCAGCCACACTTCTTCTAGGCTTGCACAGCTGGTTGCAAAAGCAACTGGTGAGTAGCTGGTACCTGGCTTTGCTGGGCCATGCATGAAGTGTCCCCACTTGTTCCCTCAGCCAGCTCTTATCATGGGGTGCAGGTGATGTGCTCCCCACGGGTTCTGCCCTCTGCCTGACAAACTTGTTCCCTAACTGGGTGTTTCCTGGGCCAAGGAAGAGCCTCTGAATGTGCATCTGTATTTTAGTGCGAGGGTGGCTGGCTTGCAGATTGTGAGAGGATTTGGGTGTGTGGGGAGTGTAGGGGCTGCTGATGCTGGAGCTGCTGAATCGCTTGGAGGCTGCCTGGCTTTGCTCAGGTGCTTCCAGCAACTGAGCGCTGTGGCCTTTGGGAGCTGGTGCCCTGTCTCATCCCTGTTCTTTGGCTTTTGAAGTCTTGTGATGTGTATTTTGTGGGCTGGCTACCTGGAAACAGAAGTTTTTTTAGGGTGAGGGAAGCCAGCTGCTCCTGGTGAGTTGTTAAAAGTCTGGTGGGGGTCACCCATTCCCACCTGGGAAATGAGTGACCAGAGCAGGGAAGTGATTGAGTGAGCCCACCTCTGAGGGACCCTGGAGCCTGGGGTTAGTTTAAGCAAACAAATTCAGATGCCAGCTCAAGTTCCTGAGGCAGCTGAAGGAATTGGACCAGACCCTCCAGTGTTCATGATAGAGCTTCCAGCTATTGCTGTGTAAGAGAATTCTTCCCTCACCTCTGGCTGGGAAAGGTAGGACTGTTTAAGATCCATGTCCTCTAACCTGGTGCCTGTGTTATTTAGAGCCTTCCATGCGCGTTCAGCCAGTGCTTCGTTATACCACTAGTGGTGTTAACATGGTTTTCCAAAGATCAAGTAACTCATACGACATATTTTACATTACAGCAACTCTTCCTAGTTCTCTTGTAGTTGAGTCTCGCTGCTCGTGCTGCCTCCTCCTCCGCGCCCGAGCAGGTGACCCCCTTGCAAAGCCCGTCTGATACCACAGTGGGAGAGAAAACAAAATCTGAATCCATTACAGGACTGCACCAATTCCATTGTGGTTATTGAAATGAACAGAAGCACATGGAATTGGGTGGAGTAATGGATAAAACTAAACAAAATTGAAGAATTACTAAAAATACTGAGTTGTTCTGGAGTGCTTTGGTAAGGAGATTAACAGTGAAATTAAAAGAGGCGAAAGGCAAGTCAGCCTGGAAGACAAGTATATCGTGATCTTCCTCTATATTTTACTGAGTTTGCCTTTAAGAATTACATGGAAAAGAGCTACAGTGAATGAAATATGCAGAATATAAACAAACACAGGTCATGTTTTATTCAGTTTAAGGAGAGGCAAGATTTAAATTACATGGGCTTGGATTTGAATCTGAACCTGGGAGCTGCAGGTTCCAAGGATGCCGTAATTTAGTGCTATATTGTCATTTAATGATGTTCAAGTGCTTGGGGTCTATAGGCAGTATTTTTTAATTGAGTTGCAGGGGTAATTTAATTCAGATTATCCAAGTCATCTTCATCAAGATAAGGTCAAATCCCAAGGTGGGGAAACCTTAATATTTTGGTCATTACGCAAAGATGTAGATAGGAAAAAAAAAATCAGTTTTTGAATGTGTAAGGTTTAGCAGTTATTTCAAGTGTGAGTGGTCTGATAAAGCCTTAACAGTAAGAAATGTTTTTTGTTGAAGTATATAAATATGCTGATTATGTTGAAGTATGTTTTCTAGCAATGCAATTTCAATTTTAGCAGCTACCTCTTAATAATGGCTTTTCATACCAGTAGGTAGATTGCTGGGCATTTTCTCTTCAGATGCTCACTTAGTTCCCTGTGTAACACTCCAGTTAAATTCATCAAGGCTTTGTGATGATCGGGGGGGTTCCTCAGGTTTCACTTGAAGAAGGATCACAGTAGCATGGTTTGTGTCCACACATCACTCCTCTACCATCTGTCTGAAGTAATGCTTTGACTTGTGCCTCTCAGCCCAAAACACTCAGAGAACCAGCCCTTCTCCTCCGGTATTCCTCCCAGCAGGCAAGGGTAGCGTTAATCTTTCTCCCCTCTTGTTTTTGAGATTCTGCTATTCTCACTAGCAAAGTTTCCACCTGCGGTCCGGGTGTCTTCTGTTACTCTTTCTTACTGTCTTCCTTAAAGTCCTTGTGCATGTGTGTACCAGTGAGATATGTTTCTCCTGGAGAGTCTGCATTGTGCTTAGGACTCGTCTGCATGGGGGGATTTACTTTTGTAGTAACAGCTCTATATGAAGTGGCAGGCCACAGCTATGTCCCAAACAGCCAATTATCATTTCATAGCTTTAGTTTTGCACACTCTAGGCTGCTTTCAGAGTACCCACCGCCAGCGCTGAGTGTGCACCCCCAGTCCTCTGAGCTGCCACTGCGATGTGTGCACTGTGGGGCTGTGATCCCCCTTAGCCCGGCTGGGTATGTGGAGAGCAAATTTATAAAGCTGCCATGACCTTCTGCCTGGTCTTTCAATGGCTGATGATGACTTAATTTAAAAGCCTAACCAGATCTGGGGAGGCCAGGTGCCTCTCCTTGTCGCAGCTCTGGTCAGCTTCTTCCTCTTGAGACCCACCAAGCTTTGTGTGCTGAGGGTAAGCTCCTTCCACACAATTTCTCTGGGAGGTTTTTTTGCTCATACACTGTGGATCGGTGCCATCCTTGCCTCCCTATCACTCTGGGACCTCGCATGTTGGGCGTGGCTCTGACTGGTGAGTGGTGGATGTGGCTGAGGAGCAGGCTGCAGGATCGTGCTCCTGATGGGGGATGCTGGGTCTGTGTCAGCCACAGCCCTTCATGCTGACAAGGTCTCTAGCGTGGCTGGATTGGTGGGTGTATAATTCTCTTCTTCCAGGCTTTGTGAACTTCCTTTTCTTTCTTTCAAGAGAAACTCGGATCCTGATTATGTATGCTGGATTTCAGACAGATACACTCACAGTTGTCATTGCTGGCTGCAGGGAAGAAACTGTATCCTTATTAAATAAAAAGAGGGGAAAAAAGAAAAGAAAAAAGAGTGGAAAGAACACATACCCGACTCCACTAGTTTGGATTAAAATGCAGACAAAGGACTTTTGCTCTTTGTCTGAATGACTTGCTTGAATGACTTGGGGAGGGGGGGGCAGGGGAAGAAAAAGTTACTCTAATGCTATTCTGAAATGTCACTCCTGACTGTTCAAATATCACATTGCACTAAAGCTTCTAAATCACACATCATTTCCTAATTAAAAAATGACGAGCATAATTGGGTATTTCACTGCTGCGGCAGAGCCTTGCACAGACAGGCGTGCTCCCAGGGTGTCATGGTCACCGGCATGTAATCTGCTTTCTTTTTTGGAACTAGACTCATCAAGGAAAGAGGTTAAACATATGACCACTTTTCATTACTGGTAAGGGGATGTCGAATGACTGATTGTAAAGAAAAAGTCCTGGAAAGCATATTTGCTCTGTGCTAAACAATAATTTTGAATTGAAGTCCAGGCATAAGCTACCGCAACAACAGAGTGCTGAAGGAACTGGTGGACTTTCTGGTTCTTGGTCTCTCTGCAGACATTGCACCTGCATAATTTGCTTTAGTGAGGCTTTGAGTTTCATAGCACCAATTATAAAATGTCTTTCTGGGTGTATCTGTCCTGGAAAATTTCAGGAGTGTATTTTCTGCTTTGGTGCAACATGCCTCAGCAGGAAAGAAATTCTGTCATGCAGACAACGTATGCAGAAGAGTGTTTACAAATTTTACAGACAGAGGCTAGGCATTTTTGGTTTAGGCCCATGGTAGGCATTTCAAATAAAATAGCAGTGACTGTTTTGCAATCCCTTGTTGTATTGTCTCCTTCACTAATTAAAGTAATCAATGTTGTTTTAGTTATCTTGCCGTGAATAGCAAGTCACTTGGGGGAGAATTAATATTGACAGGAGCTGTTAGATGGAGATTGGAGATTTTCAGTGTCCAACAAGATGTAAAAGGGTTTGTGGACCAAGCACAGCACAAGTAACTGGTGCCTTCCAAGGAGACTGCCCACTGCCCATCCTCCAGGACCTTTGCAGCTCAGAGCTTTGCGTGCTGTTGTGATGGCACTTCGCCGAGCTGAGCTTCCCCTCTGCTGCTGTTGGCTTCTTTCTGCTCATACTCCATATGCAGGTTGTTAATTTCTTTCCAATTAATAAGGAAATGAGTGAGCGTGCTGGTGAGGCCACGTTTGTTTGGTCACTGCTGGTGTTGAGAAACCGGCCGGTGGCTCTCCTTACCAACCTGCAGCCCAGCAGGCAGAGGAAGCTTCTCTTACAAGTCCTGTGGAAGTTCCTTCCCAAATGTCTACCTCACAGTCCTGATCAGCAGGACAAAGCTCATCCTCGTGTGATACTGAGTACACTTCAGAGCATGATGAGAGTTGCTCAGTCTTTGGGTATCCTAATGGAGAGGGTGATTCAAAGCAGGCATGGGTTTGTTTTCCTCCAGGCCTGGGGGCCAGGGCTGCATTCTGCACCTGGATGCAGCCGTAGAGGCCAGGCCTCCAAAGGGACCTGCAGAAGTCAGGGGCTATGCCTTGTCCCAGAGAAACAGTGGACTACATCTGCGGTACCTGACCTTTACTTACATTCACCAAAGACTTTACACCTCACCCAGGTAACCTGCTCCAGATCGTCACTATCCTTACAGTTTAAAAAGTCCTTCTGGTCTACTGTAAGTCTCCTGCTGATTTAAACCTTTTGGTTTTGCTGCCGGAGAGGACACCTAGTCTTTTCTGCTTGGTGGCTACTTTTTACATCTTTCAAAGGAATTAATTATCAAGTCTCTCAGCCTTCTCCCCTCTTACCTGTCTGACCACCAGTCAATCCAGCCTTTCCTCCAAGGCCATATTTTCATGGTCACTGATCATGTCTGTTGGTCTCCTGGGGCATCTCTTCAGTTGGTACACATCTGAAACACAAGCCCAAGGCTGCACCTGTCTTTCCTGGTGAGATCCTAGAGCTATGGAATCCTGGGTGGTCCTTACCTGCAGGGCTCCCAGGTGCTGTAGGATGTTTGCTCGTTCTGCATGGTGTGGATGCACACAGTGCTTGCGGGGCTCTGCTGAGTTGTAATTCGTGGTGATGCCCTAACCCTTATCTATTAACTTGTTGCTTTACCATCTCCTTCTCATCCTGTATTTTTCCACTGTCCTCTTGAATTGCATCCAATTTGTTTTCAGCTTGACTTTAGCTTTTTTTCTTGCTTTACTTCTTCTCATCTAAAAATATAAGCTATATAGCCTGAAAATATATGGTTATACTTTATGTAAGAAAAGACTAACACTGCGTGTCACTCTTACATTTCAACAGATCTAGATAACTGCCTGTCTTCTCTAAGGCTGCATGAAATTGCTGTTAACCACGTGGAATATTCCATCAGAATGGTGCCAATTTCATTCTGCAGCCTCTCAGAATAGCTGCATTATAATACTGGATAATTAAATTGCACTTCTATCGCCCTTTTAACCAAGGGTACCATAACCTTGCTTTAAACCGAAAATTCACAAGGAAATCTTATACCTGTGTCCTGGTCTGGCAGGATCCCAGGCAAGGTGCTACTGTGATGTAGTGATACCGGGACCAGCACTGTCCCGTGGGATACGTGCCATAAATACTGCTCTGGTGGGGGACATAAGTAAAGGGATGCTCAGTGTAGACAGATCAGTCTTGGGCTGTGTATCGCTCCAGAGGGAAAACGTTGGCTCTGTGAACTCCGGGGTCTGTGCTTGAATTTCTGTGGTGACAAATACCTGTTTCACTGCAGAGCTGAGCTTGGCATCAGAGGTGACTTCCCAGTGACGCAGTGGTTTATAGCACACGCCATACTTTCCTGCTCTTCTTCTGTAGATGCTCTTTGGCTTTTCTCAAATTATTTACTGGAGTGCCTGTGCTAATGCAGTGATTTGGGCTACCACAGCTCATAATGAGCTGTTTGCCAGATAAACATGTCGGGGCAGAGAAAGGTACGGACTAGCAGGCTGCACAGCCCACGTGCCGATGTCTGCCCTGCGCAGTGTGCAGGCTTGCCAAGGGGCTGTGGTACCACTGCTAGAAGGTGAGGGGTAGCAGACAAGATGCTGGGGTGTTTTCAGNCTAATGCAGTGATTTGGGCTACCACAGCTCATAATGAGCTGTTTGCCAGATAAACATGTCGGGGCAGAGAAAGGTACGGACTAGCAGGCTGCACAGCCCACGTGCCGATGTCTGCCCTGCGCAGTGTGCAGGCTTGCCAAGGGGCTGTGGTAGCACTGCTAGAAGGTGAGGGGTAGTAGACAAGATGCTGGGGTGTGTTCAAAGATTAAACCATGCTGGCTGGGGCCTCATTGTCCCAGGGAGGGCACTAAGGCAGGTATGGATGCCTCTTGCAGGAGAGGACAGCAGCAGAAGCACATGAAGAGCTGGGCACTGAGCAGTGCAAGGAGCTGGGTGTCCTTGGTGGCTCCTTTTTCGGTGTTTTTGGACAGAAAGGGCCAAATCCCTGGTGTCTCCTATATCATCACTGGAACAAGACAGGCAGAGTCTTCTGAGCAGCCGTCCAGCCTGCAGAGACACCCCATGTTTGCTTTCGAGGCCGGTGTGCTTAGCGCAGCCTTGGGGAGGGGGAGAGACGCAGCGGATGGAGAGGTGGCAGCTCCCAGGCTCCTGCTCCGATCATTTCAGAGTTATGGAAACGATGCTTAACTCTGGCCGCAGTTGCTCGAGCACGTGCATTTCCCAGGGGTGTGGAGAGACTTAACTGTTACGAACATTAGAACTGATACAGAAACAGCAAGGGTTAGAGTGATGTGTCTGTTCAGCAGAATGTGGGGTCTGGCAGGAGGCACAGAAATGGCAGTTTTAATTATAAATGAGTTTATAATGCGATTTGCACTTAATATGTCTGGCACAATATTTTTCCATGGGAACTTCCAGGGTGCTGGGCTGAACAAATTGAGTGCTTCTTTCACTGAGTTGTACTAAGTTGCTCTGAACAATTGCATTTGTAGTTCAGCAAATTCCTGACCTTTGCTCAGTGAATACATTTGGACAGTAAGATGAACGTGCACACAAAGAAGCTTTTGGCTTGACATTTAGATGCCATTAATGAGCCATGAGTAAAAGAATAAAATTCTAGCAAACACAGGTTATTTCAATAATTGGAACAGTAATGATTCAAATTTAATTGTATATTTACCGGTTAATCATTCATGTGAAGCTTTTTAAAGCAAGCCGCAGAGCCAGACACCAAATTAAAAGTAGTAGGTTGGCTTTTTGTGAGGAACGCTGCCTGGAAATAACAGGAGAGGAGAATTTTATATTCAGCCCATAATTTCAGGTTCCTGGGCTGCCCATTGAGTCATTGAATTCCAGATAAGACGATCAATAAAGTCTAGTTCCTTGCCTCTGAATTCAAATGCAGCTCTGGTCGGGGTTGCCAGTGATGGCTTTTTTGGGGGAGGTGGGCACGCTCTCGACTGCACGACCAGTCAAATGGCAGATCTTGGGATCATGCATCATTCCGGAGGTTGTTTGGTGAGGTCAGGGACTTTGCAGATTGTTTTACTAGCTATCGACCCGCAGAGAATTACTTTGTGTTTGCTGATCGTATTCTTTCTTTTTCTTTTTTCGAGTGGATGGAAGGTGAAAAAGATGCTGCGTATTTTCATCTTGTATCCTTGATCTCTCCCCTCCCAAAAAGTTAATCTGTAACAGAGGGTATCAGAGAAAGATATTTTATCGGGATCATCTCTTAGAGCTGGCATAATTCCGGCAGGATGTGGTGATGTTTGCTGTTGAATCTACTGGCAGCTTCACCTGGGAATGAGCTGTTTCTCATGCTGCTGGGAAAAGCTCCTATGGTTAGATACAAGAAGGAAACGAACAAAAAATGAGGAAGCAACCTCACCTGTTCATGACATTGGATAAAAGAGTGAAGCAGATGGGGAGAAATAAGTGCTTGAACATTGTTCACGAGCAGTTTAGTCAGTAAATAACTCCATTATCTGTAGACAGTTGCGAGCAGCTGAAGTTTATTTGCTTTTATTAGGCAAATCAGAAGCCCAGCAAAGGATAAACTTTTTCCTGTGGACATGGAGTCAGGACTTACGTGTGTGTTGTTGCTTGTCCAGCCCCTCTGTGGCTGGGAATCCTTCCTCAGTTAGTTCCCCCTTGCAGAAAATGAAAACCTTGATGATTGCTTAACTATTTGGAAGCTGCAAGACTCTTTAAACATTTGATCCCTGAATTTTCTAAGGAAAGTAGCCATGCAGTGTCAGTCCAAAGTGCAGCTGTAATGTACTAGTTGCAGTGGTTGGACAACGCCCTTTTAGTCTGATTACTTCTCTTGCTTTGATTATCTCTTGCAAGCGCTAAGGAAACTTTCAGTTTGCTGGCCAAAATGCAGGACTCCGAAGCGGCTGACGTTGCGGCTGTCTTCTTGGACGCGCCTCTGTATCTTACACCATGTCCAGACTCTGCTCCCACTGGAAATCGCTGCCGTCATTTAGTGCTGGCTGTCAGACTGTGCCGAATACATCATCCTCAGAGTACCAAATGCTTCTGACATGATGCAAATTTTTGTAATGGCTTAAGTCTTAATTTACTGGCTCCTGCATGCAGAAAAACCGAGGGCTGGGAGTGGCAAAACCTGGGCCTGGAGAAGACTTCGGGAAGCTTCTAGCTACCATGCTTCAATTTCCTGACTTGTACTTTCTGCTCCTCTCCATGTAGCCCATCTGTCCCTTCACAATAGTCACAAACTGGTTTGGGACCATTTCAATAATCATTTATGTTTTGAAGTTATCTAGCAAACGTGGCACCAATATCTACTGTAAACACATGCATCTGAGCTGCGTCAGATCTTAGTGACTTTGATAAAAGCCTCCATGCAATAGGTAGGAAGGTTGGTGTAAGTAAGGACTGTATATATTAAACGTCTGTGCTGAACAATCTTGCCTGGATCAGGTCCGGGCAGGCCATGTCACTGCTCCCANTTTTGAAGTTATCTAGCAAACGTGGCACCAATATCTACTGTAAACACATGCATCTGAGCTGCGTCAGATCTTAGTGACTTTGATAAAAGCCTCCATGCAATAGGTAGGAAGGTTGGTGTAAGTAAGGACTGTATATATTAAACGTCCGTGCTGAACAATCTTGCCTGGATCAGGCCTGGACATGCCATGTCACTGCTCCTGNAACGTGGCACCAATATCTACTGTAAACACACGCATCTGAGCTGCATCAGATCTTAGTGACTTTGATAAAAGCCTCCATGCAATAGGTAGGAAGGTTGGTGTAAGTAAGGACTGTATATATTAAACGTCTGTGCTGAACAATCTTGCCTGGATCAGGTCCGGGCAGGCCATGTCACTGCTCCCAGGATTGCTCCCAGCCAGGGAACTGCGTGTTGGAGCTCAGAGGGGAAAAATTTAGAAGTCTTGCCCTGGATTCTCCTGTTTCACTGACCAGTGTTCTCCTCTGGGTTGGGTCCATCCTCAGACTCTCCTGGGGCTTATAGGATGTTAAGTCATTTAGGAGAGGTGAGAGGTCCCAGCTGGAAGGAAATTACCCAACCCAATCAGTCTAAAAATCAGATTTAGTTTGAACACCTGCTGCAGACAGTGAGGAGGCAGAACAAAGGACACACCTTCAGGTTCATCCACCTCTCTTAGGCACCTCAAATAAATCCCACCCTGGAAGGGCCTTCAATTGCTACATCGCTCCCTTGTAGAGTGAGGAACTTCAAGGGAAAGAGCTGATGGTTTGGGGAGCAGAGGGCCAGGGATACACATATGTCCATGAGGTTCTTTGGTGACTTGTGTGGGGTACTTCTGAGGCCTTCCCTGGGCATTTTGGTGTAGATGGTTTGTATCAGGTTCTTTTTACTTAGACGCAATCACAGAAGTCAGATCCTGATCTGCAGAGTCTACAGCTGTGACAGCTACAAAAATTGATGGTTGTTTATTGTTAGAGGCAGGTAAAGAAAATGTCGCGTAGGGAAGATTTCTTGTAAGGGTAATGCTGAAGTTTTGTTGGCAAACTTGGAACCTTGTAATCATGTTGTGGATCAAGCCCCTTCAGGTTGATTTTATTTGGCAGCTTCCCCCATTCCTGAGCTGTACAGCTCTGGATGTTTCCCTGGCTGGATGCAGCAATATTCTTCTGATTGCTCAGTCAATAGGCAGCCAAAACGTAGCTGCCCTGTGCTGGATGCTAACAAGCACAGAGACTGATCTTGCAAGCTCTCCTAATTGAATTTTGCTTACAACATAACAGTCAATCATCTGGCAGGATTAGACCTATAAATTGTCCCCATGTCTTTTTGTGTAACTCTCCATGGGCTGTCACATGGATATGAAAGCGTGTGCTCTGAAATGATGCCCTTTGCAAATGACTCTGCAGTACGAGAGAAAGGCTCGCAGGTAAGGGGATGTCAGCTGAGTAAATGAATAGCAGGGTTTTGTATCCTTCATGAAAAAGTCTGGCTGCGTTCAATAGAGATGAAAGTAAATGGTGAAACTAAATGACTATCTAAATTCTGCGGCAATTTTCTCCTTTGAATGTGGTTTCTAGATAATCCTAAAGAAGAACTAGTTCTCAGTTAAAATCTGAAAAGTATTACGCATTAGATGTAATGTGTAGCGTTCTGCTGAAGGCACGTTCTGCTGAAGGCAGCTGGTAGCTGTCCTGCAGGATCACAGGAGCTTGGAGCAGAAGCTGGATGCTTCCGCAGCCTGTAGGGATTTGCTGTACAACAGCTCCTGGTTTCAAGATTTAATCTGGGCTAATGCAAAACTATCCAAGAGATCAAAGCTTTGACTTCCTCTCCCTTTCAAATACTTGAGTTTATTTCTTGTGAACTGTAGTGACTCTACTAATGCATAAAGTTAAACTCCTGAAAGGCCTCTGCAACACACAATCTGTTGGGTTTTAGGTTTTCCATAGGGGAAAGGTCGTCTTTTTGTTGCCTCAGACAGTGCCTGTCGTGTTCTTGGCACAAAACAGATAGTGGCTGGTATGAGAATGCAGCCTGGGAGTTTCTCTCCATAGAGAGAGTGACCTGATTTCAGTAAAGTTTTTGACTTGCAGGTCCCAGGGTTTGACTTCTTAAAAATTGTTTTCATCACTTATTCAACAAAATACCTTATCGGGAAAATTCAGCACATGCCAGGTTGTGTCAGAACCACCTACGCAAAAATTGTTAGGTTTTCCTAATATAGTATGAACTAGGTTTAAATATCTGAGCATTTACTTGAAAGCTGATAATCTGGCATATTTGAAAATGAAGACTCTTGCTCCTCTAATTTTAGCACACAGAGCTGCTGCCCAGGAGCTCACAGTAGGTGATGTCGTTTCCTTGCGGTCTCTAGGTCACACTGCCCAGTTTTTATAATTCGTACCAAGCTGGACTTCTAGAAGAATCCAAGTATTTGGTCTGCAAATCCCCACAAAGGCTCTTTCTCATAATGCAGTTGTTCTTCATTAAATATTCTTATCCAAAGTAGCACTGATGAGAAAACTGATAGGGGAAAAGAGCTGCTTTGGTGGTGTTTGTAATTAAACACAGCGACACAGATGACACAGCTCTCACAAAGTGCAATCCCACTGCTTTAATTCAGTCTGGCTTTAAATCTGTTTTAGCATAAATCAAGGACAGCCAAAATCAATTGTGTTCAATTAATAGCTTCCAACACAACTGCTTTGGTGTGTTGTGTCTGAGACCCCTGTGGCCCTGGGCCTTGCTCTGGGTGGACAGATGTTCTTCCAGCTGTCATTGGGTTCCTTTTGCATACCTGGTCTCCTAGAAGTTCCCAGCTGTCCCATCTTATTGCATGTACAATTGTGCAGCAGCTGCAGGTGGTCAGAATGAACTGGGTTGGGGGAAAAAAACTCCAAACGGAACCAGAAATTTTTTTTTTTTTAAACTAATCCAGATCACTTGACTACATCAGGTTTAGGGACTGCTTACATGAACTCTTATGCCAGTGGACTGGAGGGAGCAGTCATCTTTATGGGGAGTAAGGGATGGGGTTGAGTGGAGGGTGGCTTTCACTGGAGGTGGCTGTGGCCGGACCGAGAGGATGAGCGCGGCACTGAGGACCTGGCGAGGTGCTCTCCCGGGGCCAGATGCAGTGGTGAGCCGGACCTACAGCCCGGCTTCCTTTGAGGTTTGCGCCACCGGCGCTGCTGCAGCAGCAGTCCTTGGCTGCAGGCGGATGAGTGCTGGGACAGCTCTGCTGCTCTGGCAGCTGTATGTTGCTGGTGAGGTTGGCCAGGTCCTCTGATCTGACATAACCAGGTGGTCGTTGTCTGGAGCACATTTTGACCTTCCTTTGGACTGCTCTGCTCGCTGAGGAAGTAGGAGTAATCTGGTGAGCATCTGGGAACTGTAATCTTTGCTGCCAGGGCCATTAGAGCCAGCAGAGGACAATTTTGAATTGCTTTAAAAGCCAGTTGAGGCTCTACCTGTTGAAAACCTTACTGCTTCTCTCCCTTTTTATGTATTTTTCGCTTCCTAAGCTTTCTTTCCTCACTTCGACAACTCTCCTGTGTCTTGCCTTGAGCAAAACATCTCTTTTGTTTATAGATGGCACTGCTCTTTTTCTGGGGTTTGGAGGGAAGCTCAGGAGGAGCTGGGAGAGCATTCCTCCCTGAGCCAAGTAGTTTCCTGGAGAAAGAAACTCTTGCGCTTATTCTGCTGTGATTACCAGAGTCCTTATTCTACTTAAGACCATATGCAAACCTCAGATCTCCCTTAATAAGACCCTCTTGTACATACCTACTGTGAGACTACTTTCTGTTACGTTTGAGTGTCTCTCTTGGTGAGAATCCAGATGCTGCTTTGCCAATTTTGGGGGATGAACTGCAGTTTTTTCCACTCTTTGAATACAGACATGCCCGATGTGCATCTGTTTTGGAAAGTCGTTGTGGTCTTTGTGTTGATTTCCCAGGAAGGATGGAAACTTGGGACAACTCAGGATGTTTCTGGCCACAATTTTAGGTGGCAGAATGGCAGCAGGTTCACTGGGGCATGGCAGAGGTAGGCTTTTTCCCTCATGAAAGGATGAAGAGCTGTGGGGTTATCTGAGCAGAGCAGCCATGGCATTACTGCTTTATCTAGGAGGGAGATTTAAAAACAGGATTTGAGTAATAAATACAGGCTTCGTGCTAGTTATTAAAGCAAACACAGAGTAGCAGAGATAAGTCTGCTGCATTTATTCGTGGATAAGAAGGTAATATAGAGGAGCACAGAAATACTTTGTCCGAGGAAATCTGTTCCTCCGGAGAGTACTGTTTAATTGCAGTTGTCCTGAGGGAGCTGGATCCCATTTGTGAGGTGCTACATAAACACAGGAGAAAGAGCTTCCGACCTCTTTTGTCCACAATCAGGGGCTCAGACTCAAGTGACTACTACATAACAAGTTGCTGCTCCTTGTCCTCTGGTGCCTGTCCATGTATTTGCTTTTAGCCATGGCAAATGTGGACTAATTCAGCTTAGTTTAGAGAGACACGTGAAGTCTAATTGCCTCACGTGTCCCAGAGGCTTGGAGTGCACACACAGACCATTGCTGGGGCCTGGAGGAGGCTCGTTAAGCACAGCGATTGGATCATGACCTTGATGCCTGCTTTAAGATGAGATGCGGCAGGTCAGCGTAACAAAAGAAGGATGCAAGAGTGATGCTATTTAATTAACATCAGCTGCCACATCCCTGCCAGGGCAATCCCTCTTCCTTGGGACACAGAAGACTTTCAAGGAGAGATTAATGTAGAGTCTTCAAATTTTTAATACGAACTCTGTCCGTGTCTAAGAGGCAGTATGGGAGAAGTAGGACAGGCAAAGAAGAGCTTAAAAAAGGGAGGTCAAGTTATGCTTTTGATATAACATATTGGAAGAAAGGATCAGTCAGGCAGGTGCCAGATGGAGAATGAGGTTGCCGTAGTAAGGCATTCAGAAAAACTCTGGAGTGAATGAGGGGAAGATAGTATTGCCAAAGTCAGCAATTACCATGTCATGGTGAAACTACTGCTTTCCTCAGCAGCTGCTTCGGGTGTTGTCTGTGAGCAGCTCTACTTGGGTGGTGGTAATTTTCAAAGTGGGTGAAGGAAAAGCACTAATAGATCACCTGGGAAGGTTATAAGGAATCATCACCAGTGTTTTCAAGAACAAGCTACATGAATGTGTGCCAGGGACAGGCTAGTATCCTTGCTTCTCTGTCTTTGTGGGGTCACCTAGATGATCTTTTGAGGACCTTTCCAGTGATTGATTCAGCCACTAAAAGAGTAAGCTGTAACAAATATCTTCTTTCCTCCTGTAATCAGGAAACTAAATCAGTAGCCATGAGAGATCCAGGAATACAATCTCAAACAAGGAAAGCCTTTTGTTGCCCTGAGTTTATTTCTGCTACTTAGAATGTTGAGAAGGAGAACCAGAAATGGTGATGGTTCCTACCCACAGGACGTGGCTGGATTAAGGAGGAAGCTTTGAGCTGAGGTTTAGGCAATCTTTTGACTGCTGCTGCAGTAAAATGTCTGTCTGTCTGTTTAAAGCCTTCTCCAAGCCATTGCCCCTGGTTCACCAGGGGCGAAAAGATGTGGAAGAGTGGAGCGTCTTTAGGGTCCTTTCACTTCCATGGAGTTGCAGACTGGGTGGCATGGTAGGAAGGGATTTCTGGGGGGATCCCACATGTACACTCCCTAAGTGGGCTGTGACTGGGCGTGCTATGGAAAATAAATCCAGATTGTCTCTAACAGGTATCCAGTTCAGAGCTTCTGCCTCTCAAGTCCCGGCTCCTCTTTCAACCTTGATTCCTAGGCCAAGTGGTGAGTCTGATTTGAGCGTTGTAACCTCTGTCAAGTAGGAAGGACTCAGTCCAAGCCCAGGTTTGCTTCTGGCTCACAGTAGATGATGCATAAGTCATATTGCCTTAGCCTTTAGACCGGAAAGAAATGCCAGGATTTCTAAGAATCGGTTAATGGATGTTAGTAAAATCCTGATATGTGCTAAGGATCACTTGTATGGCTATTACTGTGTGTTTTTTTCTCCTTTGTGGCAGTGCCTTGGAGCTCTGTCATAAGCTAGAACATCATTGTGCTGGGTGCTGTGTAAGCCCAGAATAAAAAGAAGGTCCTGCATTGTATCTATGTAAAGATAGGTGTACTTTGAGGAGTTACAAAGGCCATGAAATGCACCATTGTTGGTCTTCCATGTTTGATGTAGATGCTGAAGTAAGCAGTACTTGACTGGTAGGATAGAAACAGCAAGCTGTCAATCTTTATTTGATTTAATATGCCTTTCAAGCATTAAATTTAGCACTCAGGTGCATATGTAGATCTTTCTGAAGTGGGCTGTTAAACTGATATTCTTAATAAGGTCAGCAGTCTTAGTGTAATAAGATAGAGCAGTATAAATGAGAAGTGCTCATCTGAAATGGTCTTTATTTTGTTCTCATGTCATATGTCCCAATCACTCAGCCTTGTTCAGTTTCATCTCACAAAAAAAAAAATATAATAAAAGGCAGCATGAAAGAGAACTGTTTCTTTTGGAAACTGGAGAATGTTGTTGTGTGGGAAACTAAATCTGTGAAATTCTCCTGGTTTGAAACTACCATCCAGGGTCAAAAAAAGGTCCGATGTAGAGGGTTGTCTCACCACGTTACAGATGTAGTCTTCTTTCTGGTCCCAACCCTTCTTAGGGTACCTCTACTGACTGAAGATCAGTGAGTTAGGATGGGTGTAACACCGTCAGTGAGATGGTTCTGACAAAGGATACAGTCTCACTCCTGTTTGCTTTTGAAAGCAGCTGCTGCAGTCTCAGCAAAATAAACAAAATACTTGAGGGATGTTCAGGCTTCAGGTTTGATGGAAACAGCTGGGAGGAAGTGTAGAAATGACATCCGGGGTGGCTGGGATGGATGCTCACTAAATGCCTCCTTCAAACGTGGAGAGGGCAGTGATGAGGGGAAGTCTCTCATTTGCTGCCATGACCATCTGCTGCTTTGTCTACTTCAGAGTCCTACCTAGAGATGTCCCCACAGACCTGTCAAACCTAAGAATAATGCCTGGGCTCCTCCACGCTTTCTTCCTGTCTTATGGCCATTTCAGTTTCCCTCTGCTATGTCTTTTAATAGACTACATTATGTCTGAAGGGAGAGATACGACTAAAGATGATTTTGAAGCAAAGGATGACCCCTCTAGGGCATCAAGCTCAGAGGACCAAAGGGAATGATCACAGGCTACGGCTTCAGCTGCTCTCTCCTCTCCTCTGAAAGGGAGGGAGAGACATGAGCCAAAAAGCTTACTTTGAAGTCTCCTGGACTCTGAAGGTGTGAAGATTTTGATGTACTTACGTGTACTCCTCGGTTCTAGGTACTAAATCAATACCATGTTTTTTTTCTGTTTCATTCATCTCGTCATCTTCTTACCACCAGCTGATGTTGAAGATCACATGCAAATAAGGTGAAACCTTAGCTGTACTTCAGCAGGATTTATTTTTACAGGTAGATCAATTTTAATGAAGCTGGTGCTTTGCATTGGCCCATTGCTGGTTATCACTCACCTTTCCTGCATTTCAGTGTGTTGCTGCTTAGGGATAAGGCTGTTTAATTACTCTCCAGTTGCTCTTCAGTGTTTCTGTAACGTTCAGCAATGCCTATTACAAATATTTCTCTCCACCAAAGGACTGGGAGCCGTAGCAGACTGGGGAACTGGGCTGGTATGAAGAGAGACAAGGATGGACAGGACGTATGCTTGGCATCTGTGGTTTCTTATGAGTCTTTTTCTCATATAGAGATGGAAAGCTGATTTCTTTCTCCTTTTTAGTGCTGCTTTTCAAGTTGAAATGGAGGACTGGAAATGGAGAAATGAATGATTGCGTTGGAGAAATGCTCACCCATTTGTGATTTGACCTTGTGCCAGTGCCGCCAACTCATTAACCAGTGAATTGACTAAAATGACTCCTTTGAATCACTGAAATCACATTTGAAATGGCAGTTTGATTTTCTCCTTTGTCCCTTGCCTGTTGCTACCTTCCCTTGGACTCTGGCTTTAAGCTGTAGCCCTGTAGCTGTCTGCATGTGTGCGACAGCATTGCCTGTTTGATGTGAGCCCCGGCCACAGCTGCGTCCTGGAGACACTCCGCTGAGCAGCAGTAAATAACAGTGGCTTTGGAGAGGCAGTGAGAGGCCGCTCCTTAAACCACCTGGTAGGAACAGTACGAGTGCTCTGTCCCGTATGGGGACCTCATCTTGCTGCTTTTCCCTTGGTCTGAGCTGCCCACCTCCTCACGGCTGCCCTGGACGGATGCTCAGGCTTGCTGGGGGGAGGAGGGCTTGGTGCAGTGCCACACTGTGTGCTGTGGGGAGCTCGGGCACGGGCTCAGCTCAGGTACCAGAGCTGGAGGTGCAGGATGAGCCCGGGTGCACAGCCTGTCTCTGCGGAGTGGGAGTACAAGCGTGAGGCTGCCCTTCAAGTCAAGACCAGACTCTTAATGCAGGTGCCCCAGGTAGGTGCCTGGAGTCAGCCGGGGCAGATTCAGGCCTCCATTACCCCAAAGCATGAAAGACATAGGGTGGGATAAGCCCCCAAGGCTGACACCACAGGAGGGTTTGTGTGAGGGGAGGCTGGGGCTGTCTGGTTTGCAAAGGAGCTGAGCAAAACAGACTGGGAGAACAGTGTGGAGATGCCGTGTGGCGGTGCCGAAGGTCAGCTCGGTGTCCTTTGTTCTTCCTCCTAACCCAAGAACAGGGGAAATGCAGTGAAAACGGAAGTGAATTAATCTAACAGGAGTGGAAGGTGATGTTCGTTAGGTCTGTCTCCTGTGGGCCTTCACTGAGGCCAGGAGCTTAGCGTTGTCTGAAAAACCAAACACCCACGTGGGTGGCAAAATCCCCTGTTTCAGGGCGGACAAAGATGATATGAAGTTTGTGTGTATCCTGTCTCATAGGAAATGCCAGTGAGGCCAGACGCTTCCCTCCCTCCGCAGAGGGTTAGCCGGGGCTGGGGCTTTTCACACAGCACATCCCGGCTTGGCAAGCTGCTGTGGGGGGTCGCGCACCGCCCCGGGTGTGCGGACACCCCTGTGTTTGCTTCAGTGCTGAGAGTCAGCTGTGTTACCTGGTTAGGTGAAAGTCTGATAGAGAGCTTTCTGTAGGTGCAGGGCCGCTGGAGTCCTGCAGGGTGAACCTGACCTCAAAAAAGTTTAAAATGCGCCGCTCCTTTTAAAACTTCCAGCAAACCTCTTTTTCCGTATCAGCTTTTTAGTGGCCACCATGGCACCTGAAGCTGACCGTGTCTGTGACCTGGCTCGGAACAGCAGTCTGCAGAACCTGTTTTGGCTATAGAATCCAGCTCTTTGATCCCTCAGGGCCCTTGTAAGCCCTTCAAAAAGCAACACAATTGTTCGGACAGTTATTTTGTGAGTTAGATGGACACACAGAGGTTTCTGCAGCCCCGGGCCCCTTTCTTGAGGCTCGGTGCAGGGGGACCTCCCTTCCCAGAGATGGTCAGGGTCGGTTGGAGGAATTACACGCTTCCCACCCTGCTCTGTGCTGGGATCGGACAGAAGATCGGATAGAACATTCGTGTGGCCAGTCCCTGTGATCGCTGGGCAGGCAGGGAGCGAGCTGGCCTCCTCCTCACCCACAGTGGGTGCTGGTGGCATAGGGGGATCAATGACTGCTTTTGAAGGATTAAATCGTATTTTTCAAAACGTGGGTTAAAGTGAAAAGTTTCAGGCTATGCATTCTGGAACAGAGTCTTCTTCTCGTGCTCCAATTTTCTGTCTTTGCCTCCATCGCTTCTGCCTTTTTAGTCTCCTAACATGCAGAGGGCTGGAAGCCATGGAAAGCTTTGAGCTGGTGTTCGGGCTGTGTTAGAAGCTGCAGGAAGGAAACCTTGCCGCAGCCTGTCCCTCTGCCAGGCCACCTCCGGCAGCTGTCCCCTGCGGGCGTCTCTGACAGATGGGCGATGCCTGAACAGCAACTTCGTGTTAATTGAGTTAAAAATCAGCACAATTTTGTAGAACAAACAGGCTTTCTTAGCTCTGGGACTACTTTCTTTTTTTTTTTTCTTGTCCTCTCTTAATAATTTGCATGTTTTTGTTGGAGGAGAGAAGAAAATAGAACAAAACTCAAATAGGTTTTTTTTTAAGGAAAATTTTCCTTTTTGAAGTAAAGAAAAAAGCAGATGTTTCCACTAACTACTTTGAATGGTGTGCTTTAGCCACTTCCAGAAAACTTTTAGCATTCCTTTGAACCATCATAATTTTTATTTAGTTGAGCCACGGAAGAGTAATTTTGGTTCTGCCCCTTGACGAATCTGCCGGTGTGGTTACCATTATTTTGTCTCCTTGATAAAAGCGATTGGCGTGTTACTTTCTGTCCTGGGAAGCCTCAGCTGCCACAAAGGGCAGCAGTCTGATGGGATGTCAAATTGCACAGCTCTTGTTAAGCTCTGGTGACTGGCAGCATCTGTGCATTTGCAATGACATCTCTAATTCCATCCAGGACACAAAAGTACTCCAAAATTGTAGCCTTTGTGTGTGTATGTGCTGTATGTTTTATTTATAAAGCTTTTAGAGATAGCAGCTTGTTCTCTAATTTATTTTGGGTCGGTGAGGAGGAGGAAATCTCATTGGCAAGATAGGGAATTTGCAATCTGAATGTAAAAGGAATGTGGAAAAAAAAAGAGGAATTAAAAAAAAGTCCAAGGTTCTGGGACATGTTTGCATGAATAATAATGCTTCCAAAATGATGATGGATTGTGTGTCATCCATTTGTAGAACTGCAGAAGCTGCTATGATAAATAAAACGATACGTCAAATTTTAAACAGCATGGGGCCTGTGTGTGTCACTCATCAGACACAATTAAACAAGAGGAATAATTGCCTGCCTGCCAAGTGAAAAGTTGCGATGTCACAATGCCATGCTCAGCTTTCATTTGCACGAGGGACGGTTGCTCTGGACACGCGGGCAAGGGCCTGCCCATGTTTGGTGGGGAGCCGTGAAGCTGAAGATGGGTGGATGTTTGCCAAGCAATTTGGGGAGCCAAAGCTGTGCTATTCTGATTCAGTGTTTAAGACCTCCCTTACATGTTTGTAGGGGCTTGACCATGACGGATGCTGCTGGGTACGTGTTCCCTGCTGGGTGCATAAAGTCCTTGTAGCGCTAAGCCTGCAGTTGGTTTTGAGCCACAAAACCACCGTTTCTTCACACCAATCCTGTACATTTCACTAGAATTGTGTTGTTGGGTCTTCCCAGCCTGCCAGGGCAATGTTTTGCTCTTGGAGGATGTCCTAGTCTGGCAGTGGAAGAGATGCTTGAAGACATGGCCTTAGTTCTGGGGAACTTCTACCAGCAACTTTGCTTCTGGACAGCTTGAAGATGGATCAGGACCTGCTAGATGAGACCTGAGCCAGCTTTGAGGAGGAAGAGAGATACAGACAAGCTGATCTCTGAGGTCACTGCCATGTCTATGTTTCTATACCGCACCATGGCATGACTGCCACTATCTGGAGACTAAACTGGTGTTAGAGATGTGGTGGGTGGGCCCATTTCTACAGCTGCTAGAAAGGCAGAACTTCTTTTTTCATTCAGCCTGGCCTGTGTCTCTTTGCTACTTTTTTATTCTAGTTGCTGGCATGTGTTGGCACTAAAATACGAACTCCTAATTGCTGTCTACTCGTTAACTAATAACAGGCAACTCCTTAGATGCAGATCAAGGACAAGTGCATATCAGTGGTTCCAGGTTGTGCTGTCTGCAAATGCTTTACTGGAGGCAACTAAAATTTCCATTAAATTACTTGAAAATGGCTTTTGGGATCCTAGCTGTTCTAGTCAGATGTGAGGGAAAATGCCTTTTTTTTTTTTTAAACTTTGACCAGGCATTTATTGCTTCTAAGTCTTCCTGTGCAGATTTCAAGTGCTCTCTGTTCTGTGCTGGTCTCTAACGCAGGTTTATACTATATGAAGACTTCCATCTGCACTACAGTATGGTGAAAAATAAATAATTGTAATGCTGAAATTCTGCTTTTATCATTTCAGGACTTTGAAACAAACATTTCTTCATCAGAAACATTAATCTCCTTCCTTTCAGGTAATGAAAGTTCCCATTTACCTTCAGCTATGTAGCCACCTAATAGCCAAGGTTGTGTTGGTCTAGCAGAGGGTATTAGCACTCATATGTCTTACTAGTAAGATGATTAAAACATGCAGAAATCAGGTACATTGGCTTTCGTAAGACTGTACTGCTCTGCAAGGCACATGAACAGATAATGTTAAATCCTCATCACAACCTGATGTTGAGCACCGTGCTCAGAAGTCAGGCTGGCTGTGGGCAGGACAGTCATTTAACATTATTCTCCTCTCTTGTATGTTCTTTCTAGGTTGAAAGTTCCCTGGAGCACCAGTTTCTTGTGTCCGACAGGCAGCGTGCACAGTGCCTCTAGACTCTACTGGTGCACGAAAACACGACAGGTGAGAGCATATGATGAACTGCCACTGGAGATTAGGTTGATCGTGTCAATGACAGTAACCTCAGTTACTGAGTTACTCAGTTACTTAGCCCAAGAAGGCTTTGCATCACTGAAATATAGTCTTGACAGGAAAGCATCACTCGGGCAGCTGAGCTGTTTACTTCAGCATCTTGCCTGGGTGTTACGAGGAAGGAAATGGAACTGGCTGTGAGCACTGAGCCAGTGCAGATTCTTTGGTACTTTTGCCTTCCAGATGTTGCCACTGTAGCTGGAAAGATGCTGTTGCTGCCCAAAAACTAGCAGCAGTGTCTTAATCTGCTGAACTGTGAGAAGCATCCTGATTCCAGGGCAGGATGGTTCCCTTAGGTCTGCCCCTGCGGCAGACGCGTTGCACGTGTATGGCTCTGGAGCTCTGGTTGGCCTGCCAGGAGTGCCAGCAATTTTGCTCACAGTGCTTATCAGCCAGAGATCTGGCTTTAAGTGTACAAGTGCAAATATCTCAGATGTAGACAGAGCCATTAGCTTTAAAGGTCAACGCTGAAGCCTTCCATATACACAGTACAGAGGCTATCTGTGTTAGAAAGCTCTTGTAAAATTAGAGGGTGAGAAAACGAGCATTAGCATGGGAGTAAATGGATTTGCTGGACTGAGCTCAGTAAAACAGTAAAGCTGAGACTTGAGTCTGAGCGGTGACAAGCTATCCTGGGGCATGGCATCATCTGCTGTCGGGCTGCTCTTCATCTGCCACCTCTGCATGTCCTTCCTCCTCAAGTGCAGCACGTATGAGGACTTGCCCAAGTGCTCACGTGCTCTGAGATGCCCAGGGTCCATGTGGTTTGCATGCAGCAGCTTGATGCATATGTCCGTTGGCTGACTCAGCCACGGCAGTTGATCTCACTTTAGAGGAGGCTCCTCTTGGTCTTGCTCGTGATCCTTGGGTACTGCTGAGCTTGGATGCAGCTGATGGAGGTGCAAGAAGTCTTAGAGGGGACCCTAAGTCCTCCTGGTTTTCAGTGAACTCAGGTTGGATTGCAACAATTACACCCTGGCCCGAAAGGTCTCCTATCACTTGCTCCTCTCTCCTTGCTGCTCTTGTTGTTCATAGGGCTGTGCCATCAACTCTAACGAACCAGAATAAATGTCCCTTTTTCTACTTGGAGAACCTTAGCTTTTCTGTTCTGCAAAGCACAGATCATTTCAGTGATCCTGAGTCCATTATAGACCTGTGAAGACTTACATCTGCACAACCCAAGCAGACATCCAACTGCAAATACGAGAAGCTGAGGACGGCAGAGGGGAGAGGGCACTGGGCATCGTGAGCCACCCAGCAGAGCATGCCGGGAACGCACTCACACTCTCAGACTAACCAGAGCGCATGATAAGGAGGCTACACCAGCTTCACGCTTTTATGCTGGCATCAGGAGACCGCTCCCAGTCTAAACTTAGGGTGGTTTGGGCAGGTGTTACTCCACTCCAGTCTAACAACTGCAGGTATAAAATTCTCTAAAAGTTTTTTGGAACTTAACGCTTGTGGAATGAATTTGTACCAAACTCACGGGGTTATTTTTCTTCTCAGACTTCTGTGTTCGTATAGGAGCCCTAAAGCCAGATTTACTGAATTGGCAGTGCAGGGTCTTCATCAGTATTACAGAGGAGGATTTAAGTACCTAAATCACACTGATACTTTCAAAATCTTATTCCTTGTTACTGTGTGATTTTGATAAACTCAGTCATTGGAAAACTGAACGTTTTATGGAAAAATACTTCTGAACTATAAGAAAAGCCCTTTTTTTCTGAGAAAGAGGATGGAGGTGAGGGGAAGGTAAAGTCATAAAATATTGACAAGCTCTGTTTTTAATGCTGATACAATTGCCACAGCTCTATACAGCTGTATTTTCACAGAATTTTGAAAATCTTGGCTTTTGAAATTCTTGTGGCTTATTGGGAACAACCATGCTTTATCCGACAGAGGAACCCAAACAGGCGTGTTTCTTCTCTTGATGTTGCCAGTGATTTTTGGGAACGGATGTTGTGAGATGCTGGTTTGGGGCCTCCAAGGGCTGGGTAAAGGGGGGAGCAGGGGCTGGGAATTTGGGGTGGAGAGCAGAGCGCTTGTTCTGTGCCTGGGGATCTGACCCTGCACGAGAGCCTCCGGAGGGGACAGGGTCCCTCACTGCAGACTGAGTGAACTTTGCTTTGCTGCAGGCAAAGAGGATGATAAGAGAAAAGCTGAGAGACAAGACCCTCATCATGCCTTTCAACTGTCATAAATGTTTTCTTCTGGTTTGGGTGAAGGAGAGTTTGGAGCAGCTCTTTTCATGAGGCTCTGCCGATCCCTATGCAGTTTTCTATGTGTACGTCCTACGGCAGGCATGTCAGGGAACACGGCACATATTTTTTTTAGTTTCATGGAGATCAAACAGAGTAATGAAAGACTGTGTGAAGATGAAAGTTTTTTAAAAATTAAAGAGCTGGATTAGGTGTGGGTCTTCCTGTCACGTCATCTCTCTGAATGTTTTCATGTCAGCAGAAAAAGCAAGAGCGAGGCTTTCTGACCTTGAAAAGAAATGCCCGAGGGAAAGACTCCTTCATGCAATTTTTAATACTCTTCCTAGTGACTTTTTTAGTTTTCAAACTGCTGTAGTACGATACAGGTCTGAACTAATGAATGTCACGCTCATATGGGGCAGTTCCAAAAATGAAAGACCTTGAGTGACTGAAGGCTATTATTGCACTATACGAAGATGTTATCAACATCACCTACATTTCTGACTTTCAAGTGTCTTGGTATCCTATAGTTAGCCTGTCTTATGCATGAGAGACACACTCCAGATTTAGTTTCAAGCCCATCACAAAACTTCACTCAAAAAAAAGGTGCATAAAATGGAGCATTATATGCTGATTAATTTGTCATTATTTTCATTTGCCTGATCTTTTTTATTTAAAGTAATATTGCTAAAGTTCTCAGCAATGACATTCCTAGGGGAAGAGAGGATCATTTTCAGATCCCTTCGAAACCCATTTCATTTGCAGGTCTTTGGAAGACATGGATGAGATTGTCATTGTGGTACAACCTTGGGTGTGTTTTGTACCTTCAGCAAGGCATCTCAGTCTTACCTCTTCCTTCCTGGAGGGGGAAGACCTCCTTCCTTTCAAACATTCCCCAATAGCGGATGTGTTAACTACTTGAGGGGGGCAGTTATTGCACCACGTGGGTTTTGAGGGCCCTCTGCTGATGACATGTTCGACTCAGGCACAACAATTTGATATGATGAGCTGATCAAGTGGGGATCTGTTGTCATCAAGGCAGGTGTTAGGGATGGAGCTGGACCCCTACTGAAGCTAGTGATAAAATATTCCCTGATTTCGGTGAAGGCAGTTTTATCCCTCTCTGTTTTGGGCAGGAGTATGTGGAGGTAGGGTTCACCTTTCAAACATAGCAGGCTCACTGTAAAAAGCACTGGATTGGGACTAGGGAGATTTAGTCTTGTTTCTGCCACGGGCTTTCTGGGGCACTGTAATTAAGTTATAGTGCTTATTTCAGTCACAGTTTCTCCAGCAAAAGTGTGTCTCAGTGTTGAGACTCAGCCACAGTTGCTGATTCCCAGACCTACATCATCCCCAAGTCATGCTAAGTTTTTGCCTCCTTTTCTGCTTTCCTTTCAAGACTGTTTGCATTGGTTGTATCTCTTTTTCAGTCTTATGTATCACCCTGGCCATTTTTTGTCTTGAAGTCATGCAGAACTTCTCTGTACTAAAATTAATTTCCCTTCTCCATACTCCCGTGCCGCTTCTCAGGTTAGCAAAGCTTTTCATAGTTTTCAGTTGGGACTTAAAAAGCTGGAAGAATACATGTCCTGAGTGAAAGCTGCTGAAGTGAACAGGGGGTTTATAGAAATGGACAGCGCATGGCGTTCTCAGGTCAAAAGTGATCTTAGCTCAGTGATGCAGAGGTCCATACCAGCAGTGGGGAGGGAGGTAGGTATTTTGCTGAAGCTGCAGCATGATTCTTGCAAGCTTGTGCCAGCAGAGGTGTGAGCTTGCAGAGTGCAGTGAAGTGTCTCATCTGGTGCGGGTGCTTCTGCGGCACAGTTTCAGAGCTCCTTGGTTTGAGTTTGCTTCAGTTGTTTAACCTGCAGTTCTACAATGATGTGCACAAATTACAAAACCACACACTTTGTCCTGGTTTGGGCTAGGATAGAACCGATTTTCTTTTTGTAACTTTACTTTTTAGTTATGTCTCTTATGAGAAGCTGCACTCTCTGAAATTAACTGAACATTTTTCAGACAGTGCCTGCTTCTAGCAGTGATAAGGCTTGGTGTTTATAGTTAGTGCTGGGAACATCAGTAGGAACGGTATGCAGAAAGGCTCTTGCTTACAGTTATTCCTATGGAGACCAAGGTCAATGCTTGCTTCTGCTAACTTTCTTATGCATCAGAAATGAGCAGAGAAGTGGTCCCACCTGTGACCCTGCGGTGGGGAGGAGCGGGTCAGACAGGTGACCCAAACCTGACCAAACACATTATTCCATCCCATACGCGTCATACTCGGTATAAAGCTGAGGGATCACGAGGGTCACACTCTCTTCTTCTGTGGCCTGTGTCCGAGGAGGACTCTGTCTGATTCTTCTGCCTCCGATCCCGATCTGTGCATTCCTGAATCCAGCTCCTGCCTGCTGCTGAGCACAGTCTGAAGCTTTCCCAGGGCGTGCCCTGCAGTGTCCGGGTGACATATTTGTCATCAGTGGGGAGAGGTCGATATTTGTTTTGTATATATTTGTATATATATTTCATTATTGTTTTTTCCTATTATTATAATACATTGTTACTGTAGTTAGATTAAAGTTGTTCCAACCTGTAAGTCTCTTTCCCTTTTCTCTTCCCCTCCTGTTGGGGAGGGAGGGGGTTAACAAAGAGTGCCTGTTGTCCATTTAATAGCCAGCCCAGCTTTAAACCATGACACACTTGTGCTACAGAAGAATAAGATCTGAGGAGTTTTGCCTATTCGACACGTGTGCATATGTCAAGGGGCAGTAACAGCAGCAACACCACAGATTTCGTAGTCATGAATCCCCTCTTGCTTTGGGAGAAGAGATGCTTAATCCACTTCAGCAAGTGAAAGCAGGTAGAGCATCAGGTGGCCTTTGCTGTCTGCGATCCTTGCATGCCAGGACTGATTCATCTGTGGTCTGGTATGGTATAACCTGACAAGCAATGAGAAGATGTTGTAGGACACGCACAGGCTTTTGGTTGACAGAGGTTTAGTCCAAGAAAATAGAGCTTAGCAGAAAGCTGCACCAAACCCTTGGAGATGCTGGTGGAGCCTTGCTTGGGGTCTGCAGCCCGTGGCTGCACAGAAGGTCCCTCCAGCCACATGGCCTCCAGCTGCTGCAGCAGGAGCCGGGGAAGCTGCTCTCTGGTTGAGCTGCTAGCAGATAATGTTGCTCCTTCCCTTTCTTAGTGCTGTTAGTCATTGAAAGAGCTATTTCAATAAAATCCCTGTACCACAGGTCTAGTGAATTCAGCTTATAGTGCAGGTCTGTTATGCTGCAGCCCTGAGCCCACGCTTCCCAGTCTCATTTCTACTGACCGGCAGCATCTCTTCTACCATGGAGAAATGAAAGGGCTTTGGATTTTTCTTGGCAGCATCTCTGGTAGCAGCCAATGGGTGGTGTGCTGTCAAACCCCAGCTAGAGCCTCATTTTCTCTATGTGGCTGCCCAGCACAATGTCGCAGGGAGGTCTGGAGGGGTTGAGAAGTTTTCTACCAACTACACCCTGAAGCTATTTGCAGTTGGAGCTGGAAAATTAAATTAAAACAAGAAATCAAGCCAACTATGTAAAACAAAGCGTTTTAGTGGTTGGCAAGGTGGTTTTGTGATGTGAGTCCTGGGCTCTCAGTTCGCTTTTATTTTCCCTTGCTGTAACCTTCCTACACACTCTTACCCCAGTCCCGCGTAAGTAGCGGTCCAGCCTGGAACAGGCTGTAATTATTTAAGAAGAACTGGTACAAAAAGTGAAGGCTGTGGCTAATGAGGAAGCACTGGGAAGAGGTGCCTGTTGTCCCTAGACTGCGCCACCAAGGACAGGCTCCTGTCCCTCGCTGTGATGGAAAGCTTGCAGACGTCTTCTCGGTCCTCATTGACTGCATCAGGGTTTGCGATTTCACTTCAGTGCTCCCATTGACCAGCAGTTCAGAGGGGGCTGCCCACAGCCGTGGAGTGTCTCTTGTTTTATTGTCTCCCAACAACAAAGTTCTCTAAAGATAAAATAGAAATTACTGGAAAAAAAATAAGTGCAAAATCTAGTTTGGTTATATCTTTTTTCCTTTTTCTGTAGTTTTGCCCTGAAATAACTCTAGCAAAAATTTAATCTTAGCCTGTGCAAGCTACTGTTTTGAGTAGAAAGTATAACCCAACAGAGGAAAAAATATCCAATAATCCTGTTTTAATATAGGCACACAGACCGGTTGTGCCTGGGTTACTTTAGACTATTTTTCAACGCGTTTTACAATGACAGAAGAAAATACAATCTATAATTCTATGAAGATTGTTTTCATTGGAACATTTCTCATTTATTTTAAATTTACCAGGAAGAAATGCAGCCTTTGTTTCCTTCATTAAATTGAAAGTCTGGGCTAGAAATAAATAATATTGTCAGAATTGAAGAAAAATTCAGTGGTTAAAGGACTTCTCTATCAGGAAGAATGTTTTCCAGCATACAAAATAATACCTACTTTATTTTTCATAAGAAAGGAAAAATATTAGATACTCTCACATTAAAAATTCCTGTATTTGCAAATGTTTTTTTGCAGATGCATTTTCTTCACCAAATTGGCTATGCTAAGAATCATAGAATCATAGAATCATAGAATGGTAGGGGTTGGAAGGGACCTCTAGAGATCATCCAGTCCAATCCCCCTGCTAAAGCAGGTCAGCCTAGAGCAGGTTGCACAGGAATGCATCCAGGCGGGTTTTGAATATCTCCAGAGAAGGAGACTCCACAACCTCTCTGGGCAGCCTGTGCCAGGGCTCTGTTACCCTCACAGTAAAGAAGTTCCTCCTCA
>VZSC01000936.1:96929-159183 GCA_013398225.1 Steatornis caripensis | reverse complement strand
CTGGAACAGGCTGCCCAGAGAGGTTGTGGAGTCTCCTTCTCTGGAGATATTCAAAACCCGCCTGGATGCATTCCTGTGCAACCTGCTCTAGGCTAACCTGCTTTAGCAGGGGGGTTGGACTAGATGATCTCTAGAGGTCCCTTCCAACCCCTACCATTCTATGATTCTATGATTCTATGATTCTATTGTTAGTGTAACGGGAAGAGAAAAGGGTGGCTGGAGATGAAACAAGACAAAGAATTTTGATTTTGAATTATTCAGAAACTTTCTCCCATGGAAAATATCAAATGGGAGCTCTTCCTGGAAAAAAGTGCTTCTTTATACAACACTATCCCCCATGTAATTGAACAATGATGACAGATAAAATATATTGCATCTTCCCAGACTGCTCATTCCCATCAGCACTTTTTTGTCCTCGTCTCTTCTCTTGCCTTGTGACATTGGCTCGTCCTGTGGCCGAGGTCCACAGCTGCTCCTGGCATCGGTTCCTGGCGNTTATACAACACCATCCCCCATGTAATTGAACAATGATGACAGATAAAATATATTGCATCTTCCCAGACTGCTCATTCCCATCAGCACTTTTTTGTCCTCGTCTCTTCTCTTGCCTTGTGACATTGGCTCGTCCTGTGGCTGAGGTCCACAGCTGCTCCTGGCATCGGTTGCTGGCACGATGATGTCCACCAGCACAAGGCACCACTGTGCCAGGCAGGCAGATCCACCTATAAACAAACGAGGGATTTTTTTACCCAAGGTGCTCATAGCCTAAATGGAGCCAAGGATTCTGTGTTAACCCATCTCACGAAAGTGGTTAGATCACAGCTGGATGATATGTCTTTGAAAAGGGAGAGCCATGTGGTCTGGGGTTGTTGCTTTCTGCTGCATGCCCACTTTGGGAGTGGGCTGCTTTGGGAGGGATGTCTCACTCTCATGGAGGTGGCAGCTATGTCTGTGTCCCCATTGGGCTGTGGTTGGGCAGCCTGGACGTGTCACATCTCTTCTGGAGAGTTCTGCAGCTTTGGACAGGCTGCCAGAGCAGCTTGTGGGATTGTCCAGCGGCCTGTGGCCAACAAGACAAGACAGTCACTTGAGCAGTAGGTCTGACAAGTGAAAAGGCTCCAGTGGCAGTGGTGACCAGCATGTCCTTGTGGTAGTCTTGTCGGACAACACAGCTACAGGGTGGAAGGTGTCAGGTTTTTACTGAGAATTAGGTTTTAAAGTGATACAGAGAGCAAACAGGACCTGATGGGATTCCTGTATGTTCTTCAGTGCCTGACTTGGACACTAATCGGAGTTAACCTCAACGCGGTGCTGGAAAATCCTACCAGCTGCTGCCTTGCACCTTCAGGAGACAAATACGAAAAATGTGAAAATGCAATCAATGCAATCAACACAGACTCCCGCTGGGCACAGTGTGTTCCTGGTTTTGGAGGTGGATCCTCCACCCATTTTCTCACTTTGGTTCTTTTTGGCTAAAGATTGAAAAGATCTTAAGTTATCTCCAGCTCCCTTTTTTCTAAGTGTCTAGGCATGGACAAGCATTTGGCTATGGAATTTACAATGAGAGCTATTCAAGTATTTTAATTGTAACATTAGTCTTGTGGATTTTGGAACATTATTTTTCTAATGAATTGTATTCAAAAGGACTGATTAGTATTCCGATGGGGTGCTGTTTGTGTGTGTGCTTATCTGCTATGCAACGTACTGCTAACAAAGCACAACACTCACATCCATCCAAGATGATATTAATTATTCTTCAGAGAGAGAAAAAACCTCATTTATAATCGCTATACCATTCTACACGTGCCATTAGTTAGCATCATTAAGCACCGAGAGTGTGCTTGGTGCTGTGTGGTACAGAGCTTGCAGACTGGGTTTGGATATCTACTGAGGCAAAGACTATGCTGGGAGTGGTGACCACCCAAAAGCAGGCTGGGGATGGAGGCTGGGGAGGGGAATTGAAGCTTCATTCCATAGACAAGACAAGGACAAAGAGAGGTTTTTGTAGACTTGGTCAATTCTACTTAGCTGAACATTTAAACGTGATTGAGGTAGGGATCCTCTTAGCAAGATAGCAGGGCACTTGGGACTTCTGACATGGTTGTTTTTGGGGAAGGAGCAGAAATCATCCTGTTCTCACTCATAATGTGATATTTCTCATGTATTTGGGTCCGATACAGGCTCCACATGCCCTAAGCCTCCGTCTTATGCCTGGTGGTGGTAGTGAGGAAATAAATGGAAAGTACAGAGGCTGGATGGGAGCCAGATGGCTGCAATCCTTGCTCTTGCTGACTCCAGCACAGCTTTCCTCTCCGTGAGGGGTTTACAGGGCTGCGGCAGGGTAAGAAAGACACTTATTAGTGATCGCCATTGGAGAAAATAATTGGATTTCATTGATTTAACTGTACGTAACTGCTGTTTATCAATCTGCCTGAAAGCCCAGATGCTGTCTATGGCAAGGGGAAAACATTTTGGCTATACATGGGATTAGCTGAGCAAATGTGATCGTTGAAAAATTAAGGCAAGACCTGATCAGAAGAAGAGACTGCAGTGTCAGTGGCTTGCTTGACTGTTATGATATCGCTTTGTTTCAATCTCAAATTCAGAACTAATAATGGGGATAATTTTTCAGCACTGAGGACAAAGATCTATTTTTTATTCTTTCAAGACCTGTTTGCTTAGTAGCAGACGGACTCCATTGACAGATGATTTTAAAACTCTGATCAAAGTGTGGCAAGCCCTTTTGCCTTCCCTAGCTTTTTGACAGCCTTCCAGCAGGATCGTAGGGCAGAGATGGAGAAGTGCCGGTGATGCTGCCACGGTGCTGCCCAGCTGCTGAGCTGGGCACAGACGGGCTTGGCCAGATCATAGCATCACAGAGTCACAGAATCACAGATCACAGAATGGCAGGGGTTGGAAGGGCCCTCTGGAGATCATCCAGTCCAACCCCCCTGCTAAAGCAGGTGCCCCTAGAGCAGGGTGCACAGGAACGCATCCAGGTGGGTTTTGAATGTCTCCAGAGAAGGAGACTCCACAGAGACGGGCTTGGGGCACTGCTGGAGCAGGGTCGCCTTTGGAGGAGATCAGCCAGAGACCAACTCATGATGCAGAGTAGCCTTTGACTTTGGCTTTGAATTCGAGCTCCTGAATTAAGAAGCCGGCAGGTTAGTATGCTCCCTGCACTAGCACTGTGCTCCTTTGCTGCCTGGGCTGGCTTGAGAAGGAGGATATTAATATTAATATTAATGCAGCATTTATTTCTCTGGTGTTCTTGACATTCAAAAAAATGAATGTATAATATACAGAGGTCAAGGTAGGCCAGTCCTGCCATTTCAAAGAGAACAGGAGATGAAGACAGAATAGCTTTCTTCTGTGACTTTAACATTTCCACAAGGGTATTTCTCACTTACACTTTTTATCACGCCAGGTGATTTCTAGGCCTTGCTCTATGTATCTATACGCATACACAAAAACATATACAAATACATACGCATATGTACTGCTATAGCTTAGGACAGTATCTTGATTGACTTGTGGTTCTACGCTCGCATACAGAGGAATACACCTTTCAGTTACTTGATGAAGGAGCGATCACTAACAAAACCCTAAACCTGGCTGAAAGATCCTGAAATGATAAATCTCTTTTGTCCAGAGATATGAGGTTTAATTTTGGCTGAACAATTCTCCACACATTTGGGTTCCCAATGATCCGTTTGTAGCTTATCAATTAATTTTCATATTTCCCCTCTGTGGAGATGCGGAATTCATTTCCTGCTGGAGTGGTTACTGGAATGATAATGCACAGGTGGCTTGAGATATAGCATAAATATATTATGCTGTGATATGTCTCATTTATTATGTAAATACGCATACGCTCCATGCAGATGAAACAGCTTGATAGTGCAGCAGGTTCGTACATTGGCTGGCAGTCATTTGCAAGGTTGTTCAATAATGCAAGTCAAGCAGTGACCGCAGATGCTGTGGCTTCAAAGAGGGTGCCCTCCCACAAAAGCTGGAGGATATGAGGCTGTTCTCATAAATGTTTTTGATGGCATTTACCAGTGCTTGCAAACAGTGAATGAAATGCAAGGGAAAGGATGCAAGAACTCAGTTATTGCGAGAGCTGTAACAGCGTTGTATGCCTGCTGTCCTTGGAAAGGCCCTTAATTTCCTGATTTTTCTATAGCAAACCTCATCTACTAACCTTGGAGGACTAAGGGAACATTCAGGCACCACAACTCAGTGCCAAGATTAGCATAGTGGCATTTGAATAGCTATTTGCTCACCAATTGTGGGACCTTTAAGGTGTTTTTATTGGAAAGGTGGTGTTTCGCCATTTCTGTCGGCTGTATTTTGGGAGAGAGACTCTCACTGTTCTGGGAGTTGAACCCAAAGAAATCATAGCTTAAGCCAGAAGACTTTGGAGAACAAGCCTGTGTTATTTGTCCTGAGATCATTGCTTTGGATGGGCTGTGTCTACTGGTCCCTGTATCCTGCAGCTGTGGTATCATCAAAGAGTCGCCGTTATATCTAGGGGAGGGCATCAGTCTTGATCGTGATTTTACAAGCAGGAAGCCTCAAAAAAGGCATTAAGAAAAAAAAGGGAAGGAGAAGCACATTTTATGTTGTGGACCACGTAATTCATGATGTCGTGCCCAAGGGGATAAAGGGAACCAGCTTGTCCCCCCATCCTGACTGATGCTCATGTCCCTCAGGAGCCCTGGTTTCAGGTGCTGGGAGTGGTTCCTGCTCTGGATGCTAATACTGTGCTGTCAGTGGGTTTGATTCATAATGACCATGTTTGCAGGAGATGTTTTATACCACCATGACAGTTGGTTTCACAGCCTTTTTAGATAGGTGTAGCAATAAACCAGGCACTTCCGTGAGAGTTACTCTTTGCACAGGGTTTGGCAGAGCTGCCGAGGGACTCGCAGCTCGGAATGGCCCTCCCACTTTGTCTTCTCTTTCCAAAGCCCTCTGCTCTGCATTCAGCAACGCCCAACAAAAACAGCCGAGACAAATCTGCCGCTGCTGCTCACTTCACAATGATTTGCAAAACAGATCTGAGGCTGAACAGTTGTTACACAAATTGTGACTCAGTGCGCAAATAGAAACTAGAAAACAGACAAACAAAACGCAGCACGTTGTTGCACTACGTACCTCTCCACGAGAAGGACTTGAGACTTGAGGTGGGATGTTTGCTATCTCTTTCCTCAGAAGGCCATGCAGGTTGCCAGCTGCTTTCCCTGTTGACTGAGCAGCAAAGCCGGGGAAAGGCTTGTTCTGCCAGCAGACAAGCAGGAGCGCTTCCAACGCCATCATGAGTGGCAAAGTGCATCCTACAAGGGCAGAGTTTGGCATCGTTATAACTAACTCCTGGAATTTTTTCCTCCACTTGCATTTGGCAAGATGTTAAGAGATTAAGCTGTGCACATGCCTGAAGCTTTGAATGGGTCTGTAAATAAATAAATATTCCTCATGAAGAAAACACTTTCCAGACATCAAGAATTGTTAATACAGCAAGGGATGCTCTGAATGCGCGCAAGAAGGGGAGGAAGGGGCCATATGATGAGCAGATGGGGAATTGTTATTACAGTGGCCTTATCTCCTTTATACTTTAAAAAAAAAAAAGTTTCCAATGAGCTTCTCCTCTCTTGCATGTCATGGAAACAGTAGTATCTGCCAGAACAAACACTCCGCAACCTAATGACCATTCTCTTGAAAATACCACTATAAAAAATTCAGCACCTGTGAGTAGTTTATGAAGTCTTGGTACAGGCTGACCTAAAAATTCAAATCAAAATAGTTTTTTGCCTATTCACTTTGACTGAAAGGCTGATGCACAGCTGTTGGTTTGGGAACTGGATGATTTTTCAGCTCTTTTAGTTAATGACCAAAATCAAAAATAGTCAAATGACTGTTTGAGTCGAGTGACTCAAGCCGTGAGCTCCCTTAAACTGCCTTGAACTTGGTGAGGAAAAAGTCCTTGCTCTTCTATGGCCTGATTCAGCCAGAGTTTCTCTGGCGGGATACTCCCAAGAAGTGTCAATCACAGCTTAAACCCAGCTTTCATCCTGCAGCTGGGTGGTGGAAACACGAATTAGGTGGTGCAGGAGGGAGAGAGAACGTACTGGTTTCTGGTGAATCACACCCAAAACGAGTGACATGGCTGCATGTTACAACAGCCTTTGTGGTTCCCTAGCTACAGGCAGAAACAACAGGCGATGCAGAGCAAACAAAAGGGCAGAAAGCTGTAGTGCCCGATGCGTCGGTGCAGAAAAAGCCTGGCTTGGAAGAAGCGGCATTATCTGGTATGTCCTTGCGTGAACATAAAGCAGGAGCTATTCCCAGCTTTGTATGGGGCAGATCTCAGCCCCTCTCTTTGCCTCAGCTTCCCAGCATGGGAAGTGCTTGCTGAGGTGCCTGATCAGCTCATGTAGCTCTTCACTTTGCTGCTGTCATACCTGCTTTTGATCAGCTCCTCCTCTGTGAAGCACACCACTGAAGTAAAATCGCAATTTTATTTGAATGCTTATGTTGGGATGTGGGAATTTGCTGGGGTAGGGTAAAAATTTTTCTTTAAGCCCCCGTGGATCGAGCTGTCATAGAAATAAAAAGTAGAAAACAATGCAAAAGAAATTTCCTTGCCCTTTTATTTCATCTGTGGTCTTGGGCCCGTCTGAAAGCACTAAAATTCAGGAGAGAAGCTGTTCATGTGATGCTGTTTGTATAGGTAGAAGATTTAGGTGGGCTGGTGTATGGAAAAATTACCATTTCCGCTTTGGTTTTCAATGGGAAAAGCATTGGAACATGGATTGTCAGTGAGTTTGTGCATTTTGAAAATGTTTGTATTGGGAGAGGAGTGTGTACAAGTGCAATTTTCAAATCAAAACCGGAATTATTCATGAGGTTATAATAATCGCTCATGCCTCTCATCTAGAGCTAGTGCTTCTCTGGTGGCCTTCTTTCATCCATCTGCAGACAAGAATTGTAGCAGATAATGCTGTTACTGTGTACTAGCTTTCTATTAATAATGCATATATTGAGTGCTTTTTCTAAGGTCCGCATGTCTTTTGCATGAAGTAGAAAAGTCATGACAAGCATAATTTATGTCTAGCCTTGAAGATCTTTTTGGCCCATAGCAGAGAATTGCCCATGCCTCTCCCTGCCCCCAGAGCCTGCGGGATGTGAGGAGGAGGGGTGCCTGCTTGTCTGCCGTTGGCTCAAAGCGCCTCTCATGTGGGACAGGTGGGAGTGTTGGAGGTAAAGGATGGGATGTCAATATTTTGACTGCACAAACCACAGGAGAAAAAAACAGCTTATGGAGCCGGCAGGCTAACCTTTCACTTGGCCCTGCCGCTACCTGCAGGTTGTTGGTATTGAGGGAGTGAATAGTAAAACAATGAATGCACTTTGGTCATTGCTGGTGGTCTCACTGGTGTTGATGTATTTTTCTCCTGATTTCAGAGCATCCCTGTGGTGTAGAATTTCTCTGTTATCAGATTAGCTTTTGTGATACAGTCGGTTTGGAAAAAAAGATTTTGTTGCTACAGAAAATTGCAGCTTTGCATATCAAAACCTGAAATATTTCAAATCAAAATGGTACATTTCCACAACTAACAAGCCAGGGCAATAAACTCCAGTTCTTGTCTAACAAATAGGTTAGACACCATTTTTTGAGAAGTCAGTCCTTTCTCTTCCTTTCCTGGGGAGATATGTCGTGTATCCAGGGGTATCAGAATCGCAAGAGGTCCGGATTTTAACTTCCATATGGCAAAGCAGCACCACCGTGGTGATCTGGAGACATTCTTGAAGACTGGAAGAGAGCACATGCCACTCCTACCTTCAAGAAGAGCAAGAAGAAAGGTTCAGGGAACTACAGGGCAGTCAGCCTCACTTCAGTCCTTGCAAAAGTGAAGGAGAAAATGCTCCGGGAAACTATTTCCAAACACGTGACAGACAAGAAGGTTATCATCAAGAGTAGTCAGCATGTGTTTACAAAGGGGAAAACACGTGCGACTAACCTCATAGCCTTCTACAATGAGACGACTAGCCTGGTAGATAAAGAGAGAGCAGTAGATACTGTTTACCTTGACTTTGGTAAGGCTTTTGACAGTTTCTCCTATAACATCCTCATAGACAAGCTGACAAGTGGGCAGTGAGGCGGATTGAAATCTGGCTGAAAGACTGTGCCTAGAGAGCAGTGGCCAGCTGCACAATGTTCAGTTGGAGGCCAGTCACTAGAGGTGGACCCCAGGGCTCAATACTGGGACAAGTACTGTTTAACACCTTTAGTAATGACCTGACAGGTGGGATGGAGTGCACCCTCAGAAACTTTGCAGATGATACAAAACTAGGGGGATACATCAGATTGTTGTGGTGCCATCCACAGGGACCACAACAGGCTGAAGAACTGTATAGAGAGGAAAGTTGTGAGGTTCAACAAGGGGAAATGCCAGGTCTTGCACCTGGGGAGGGACAGCCTGATGCACCAGTATGCTGGGGGCTGACCAGCTGGAAATCAGCTCCACAGAGAAGGGCATGGGCGTCCTGGTAGACAACAAACTGATCATGACCCAGCAATGCACCATCGTGGTTAAGGCCAACAGCCTCCTGGGCTGCATTAGGAGGAGTGTTGCCAGCAGGTTGAGGGAAGGGATCCTTCCGTTCTGCTCAGCACTGGTGAGGACACATCAGGCGTGCTGAGTCCAGTTCTGGGCTCCCCAGTATAAAGGAGACATGGACATATGGAGCGAGTCCAGCACAGGGCCATGAGGGTGGTGAAGAGACTGGAGCATCTCTTCTATGAGAAAAGGCTGAGGGGGCTGGGGCTGTTCAGCCTGGAGAAGAGAAGGCTCAAGGGGGATGTCATCAGTGTATGTAAATGCCTGATGGGAGGGAGTGAAGAAAAGAGAGACAGACTCTTCTCAGTAGTGCCCGCTGACAGGACAAGAGGCACTGGGCACAAATTAAAAAAAAAAAAAAGAAAAAAGAAAAAAAAAGGAAAATTTTGTCTGAACACATGAAAACACTTCTTTCCTGTGAGGGTGGTCAAACGCTGGCATAGGACTGCCAGAGAGGTTGTGGAGTCTCTGTTTCTGGAGATATCCAAAATCCAACTGGACACAGGCCTGGGAAATCTGCTCTTGCTGACCCTGCTTGAGCTGGGGAGTTTGAGTAGATGATCTCAAGAGGTCCCTGCCAACGTCAACTGTTCACTGATTCTGTGATATTTTAGTTGTGAACACTTACATCTGATAAAAATTGCTTTCAGGGAAATGATTAAGTTAAAAACTTGAAATACAAGTAAGAAAGAAACCCTTAAAGTAGCCCCAATATATTTGTCCAATATTCACCAGTGACGAGACCTGCCAGTTTTTAATGTTTTTTAGATTGCTACCTGGCCGATAGCAGAGATCCTCATCTGAAAGCAGTGGATTTCAAATGGGTTTTCTGTGTTGTTTACAGGATGATAAATGTAAGCCTGACACACTTCCACATGCAAGAAAATGTGTTATTCCACAGCTAAAATGTCTGTCTTGTTTATTTTCTGAAAGCAGCACAAGGCAGATATGTATATCCAAAGCTTGAGAGACAAAGGTTTTTTCTGATTATTTGTCAAGCACCACCTTGTTTCTAACATATTATAAATGAATAAACCTGTCACTGAGCTGAGATAAATTGCTTGAAGTTCCCAGGAACTTATTACTGGAAACCCTTGCTTCACAGATCTGACCCGCCCTTGTTAAAATTTTCTTGTTTGTCTTCAGCGTGCAGTGCTCAGGTCCCTCCTGGACGGCTCCTCTGTGTGCTGCAGCGTATAGCTCAGAATTGGATGCCACATTTTTCTCTCTCACTCTAGCTTGCGTATGGGAGATGTATAGCTATATAAACGCAGTAGGTGCTTCATAGATTGACTTTATAATTTCTGCCTATACAAGAGGTGGTCCTTTCATTTTTCCCCCCTCTTACTGCAGTCTACATTTATAATATGCCTTGGATCATCAGCAGTCACATCTTTTATTTCTCAGTATCAGTTTTTCCATCACCCAGCCAGGGAGGCACTGAAGCAGTTGTTCTTTGCTTGGGTTTTTTCCCCTGCACTTATTTACATAGCCATACAAAAGGTGTAAGGATTATGCACCAACTATAGTGACAACCAAGGCACTAATTCTAAAGTCCTACTCTTGCTAAAGTACTTACTGGAGGAACACTGGCACCCTCCTATTGTTTCCATTGAAATCTAGAGCATGATGTGTGGGCACAAGACAACCGTTGTATTTACTAGATTGCAGAAGACGAGTCTCTCATTTTCAGTTCTGTGGGACTGACTCATGTATCTATAAAAGCCTCGTACTGCCCAAAACAGAGCGTATAAACAGTGCAAGTCAATGGAGATTAAGAGCAGGGTATTTGGAAGTGCCTGCTTCCAAAGGTGACTGTTCAGCATCCAACTCTCTTTATCACTCAGCCTCAGGTAGCCTTGGAGATGTTTAGATCACCTTTGAAAATGGACCTTAGGCACTGAAACAACAGATATGTTGTTGAAAATCATGCCTTTGGTGTTTAAAGAAGAGAACCCCTATATTTACCTGCAAAGCATGCAAGTCAACCAAGTCAGTGCCTTTACAGGAAAGCAGATTCAGTACTGTTGTGCTTAATGATCCAGTGCAAATGAATTTTTTTAATTGCATCCATAGATATGTTCTGAAGATGAAACTCAGGCATCTCTAGTTTTGAAAATTTGTCCCAACTCATCATAGATGAGAAATCTCTCAACAAATTTATCCTTTTAAAAAACTAAACTATGTTTCAAGCCAATTAATCTTCCTTCTCATGTCTCAAAAAAACCTAATTGAGATGCTGTTTCAAAATCCATCCCACTATTTCATGCCTGCTTTCACCTTTAAACATCACATTTCTGCTTTCAAACTGCTACATAGATAACCTTTATGAAGACTGCAAGGTACCTTGCATTTGAGGGGCAGCAGAGCCAGCTGGTGCATCTCACAAATAGCATCTATACACCTACATCTGTTTGACAGTATTTTGTACCATGTATACATAAAAATATGCATAACTCGTTTCTCTGTTATTGATTAGAAAGCATAATCAGCTCTGAACAGTTCAGCAAAACTACATAACTATTATTTGTTAAGTATACTGGAAAAGGGAGACTTTCAGACAGTGTGAAGGGCATTCAGGTGTCTGAATTAGGTTGAAAGTCAATGAGAGTTGAGGGTTGATTTTCCCTGCAAACACCCTGGTCATGACTCCCTGTGTCAAAAGCTGTCCTGGCTCCACTGGACCTTGCTCATGTGAATATCCTCAGAAGGCTATATGGTGAGCCATGGTGGGACCTACACCGCTGACTTCTCTGGTGTTGCTGTCTGGGCAGTTGAGTTTCTCCACCTGGTCCTCTGGGTGTTTCGTCTGTTTGCCTCCCTGACAGCAAACAGGTTGCATCAGTAAATGTCTGATGTGTAAAAGCCACTTGTGTCTCCAAATAGGCATGGAGGGTTTGAGTCTGTCCCCCCGCTCCATTCTGTGAGGATTCTCACTCCAGGAATAGCCTGCTGGTGGCCGTGAGAGGAAAAGCCTTGGTCTGTATGGGGCAGACCCTGCTGCCTTGTCCTTGTGGTGCAGAACAGGATGCGAATGTGAGACAGGGAGAGGGCTCTGACCTAGAGTGTCTGATGGCAATGACTGTCTTCATCTGCTCTTTGGGGTCTTGTGGGGCACCAGGTAGCAGCAGGTTGTGCAGCAAGGTGGTTGCTCTTCCTGGGGCTACTTGCCCCTTTGTTCCAAATAAAAGCAGACAAGCAAATACCTGCTATCTCACTCACACAAGACACCTGAAAGGACTGACCCATCCAATGAATTTCCTGTAATGAATCCCACAGTTTCCATAGAGATCCTCAATTTTACGTCTTGGTGATGCCAAAAGAATCAGAAATAGCTGGGTTGTATTGTTGTGCATTTCAGGCTTTTCATCACTTGATAAAACTAAGTGTTACTGTTGACATGTCTGTATCACAAGGGAAGAATCTAAGTGGTGAATTTCTCATGGCTTGGGTGGGACAGGGCATTTTCCAGGACACTGATGCTCATGATGAAGTAGCTTCTGCCTCTCACCCCGGAAAGTTCTGCGATTTGTTATGTTGGAAAACTGGCACCTTAGCAACCTCTCTGAGTGCCCCACAGCCTGCAGCTGCCTACTACTGTAGGTACAACTCCTCAGGGCAAGGTTTAACATGACGGTGCTGCCTGACGCTTTCCACCATGCTGCATGGACACACTGCTGCTCCACTTTGGGTGGCATGTTCTGGAGAAGAATGCCACCCTCTTGCCCCATGGCTGGCAAGTTAGGACCTTCACCAGCCCCAGCAAGGTCTTGCCAGCTGCCTAGGGCTTTGGAACTCAGTGAGGCTGTCTCACCACGTCACCAACTAATGCTGGTATCTGCATTGGCGTAGTCAAGGTCTCAGTCGGATAAACTTGTGTGGTTGCCCAGAAAAGCTGGGAAGGAGCTAACCTAGCTGGCAAGTGAAAGATACTTCTGCAACTGGAAATGCTACTGACCAGCTGGCCAGACCCCTGGGAAAAATCATGTAAGACAACAAACTTGTGCTTTATTAATAAATGCCAGGTGACAGCTAGCCAGTGAGACAGAAACTTGCTTAATTTATTGCTCATGTTTCCTCTTGAAAGTGACAGCAACTTCTTCTTTCTCTGGCATAAAACAACCATGACCTGAAGGTTAAACCATCCCATCAAATTTCTTTGTTTATTTTCCCTGGTTTAGAGCCAATACTAATCTTGAAACATTCAGATTTAACTAATTAGAGATGCTGTGTGGAGAGTGGAGAATGGGAACCGGAGCAACCCAAAGCCTCAGCCAGCTGCTGGCCGACTCCTCACCTCTGCCAGGCTTCCACAGCTGAACACAAAGCCGACAGGACTCCTTCCGCCCCGATCTGTCCTCTTCCTCACCAGCTCCAGGAGAGGGGACATCTCCACGTGCCCAGAGCAGCAGGGCTGGCTCTGGCCAGAGGCAGCTCAACTTCTCCTCCCAAGGCAGCTCCCATGGCCATGAAGGTGAAGCAAAATTTTTCAGGCAAGGGTTTTGGACCAAGTGTAAGACCAGAAGTCCTCGTAGCTGTTGCAAATGCTGGGAAAAAAGAGAAAAAAGACAAAAAGCACTACATTTTCCACAACCTGTGAAGAGTTGTTCTGGTTCCCTCCATCCTCCGCCTTTACCCCAGCTGGCACTGGGCTAAATTCAGGTGGTAGAGAGAAAAATAGAAATTTTAAAATGGAAGTTGGCATTTTTGTCTTTACTTTCTCTTGCTATGGAAAAATCTGAAATTCTGATATAAATATTTATGTGACATTTTTTCTAGGAATTAACAGACAAAGGATTTCATTTTTTTTTTCCTGTTGCTAATAAGTGTTTCAGAATTTCTTATATTAGGTAGTTATATTTTCTATAAATGTAACCTTCCTTTTGCTTAAATGTAATTTACTTTCAGAAATTAAATTTACCCTCCACATCAGGGGGCAAAAATTGCATGTATTCTTTGTGCAGTGTAGCTTCCTCTCTACAAAATAGCTACTTAAGATATTAAATTACGTTATTTAAAAATAAATAATACATTTTCATTTATTTAATAATATTCTTAGTAGTATTTTCTCTCAAGCATGTAATTTTATGTGTTTCCTATTGGAGCAGGGACCTAAGACCACAGAAATCAGCTTAGCCTAAGTGAGAACTAAAAATGTTGCCGCGATGTTAATAAGACACATGAAGGCAAAAGATGCTGTAGAAATGCTTGGTATTGTTCGGAGCATGAGATATCCCATGTTTGGATATCTTCCTGTAATTTGACAGTTCTCTTCTGCTTAAGCTCTTGTGATTTTCCTAGTCTTTGCTGTCAGATTTCAAGATCTTGGTGCACGCTCGAGTTCAGGCACAGATTTATGGAAGGTATTACCGAGCTGAAACAGAATCTGTCAGAAAATGTTTGTGCTGTGATATTTATGAAACATGGATAATCTCAAAGGCTCAAGAACTGTCGTGCCAGCCTCGGTGTTTTAATCAAAAACATCTTCAAGTTAATTGATCTGCTGCTGTATTTTCCATGTGCTCCTCTTATAAACTAGTCTGCCATCATCATAAATTTATATAATTGCGTGATACAGTGATAGCACCTTTCTGAAGATACCTGGTAATAAGTAAGTTTTATAGGGAAGCAAATCTTAGCATTCACAAAGGCCACTGCCTCTGCCATTTGTGTGTCTTGAATTTTTGGAGCTAAAAAATGGAGCAGTGCAGGATGACATTCTTTATAATGCCTTGGGGAAAAATTTTAAATGATGGCTCTCTCTGTAACATAGTAAACATTAGAGTTGGTTGGAAAAGGATTTTTCCCCCATTACAAAATTTCTGGCTGACACTTTTCTTTAGCAGAAATTTGTATGTAGTCGGCTAATTATTTTTCACTGGAAAGCACTAACAGAAAATTTTCAAGGATACTCATCATGAAAAAGGCAGCTCTAGATTTAAACAATGTGTTCAGCTGAATGACAGAGGTTTCTGATGTAAACAGATCTGGTGCATGCTCAGATAAGTGTGTATAGATTTTTGAACATGTAGAAGGGAATATTTGCTATTATTTTCATTTATACACTCACGTTACTCTGCAATGAGTAGTCCTGTAATCTAACAGGACTACAGGTCAACAAGGAAGATGTGCTTCTGTGAAACCAAAGAAGGGAATAATTGGTGTGTTTCCTATTTCATGTTAATGAACTCTGTTGTTTCTGCTAATGTGAGACACCTGTGGACAACCTAAATGAGGCAATGGTGATGCACGATGGGTTCACATCACCCCAGAAAGGCACCTAAGGGGGCTGGGCTGGCTCCCTCTCAAGGTGCTGGTGGTGCTGGGGAGGTGACTACTTCGGGGAGTGATTCCCCAGCCAATCCTGCCTCCATCTACAGCAACGATCTCTTCCCAGTGACCACCAAGAGGAATTTAGCAGAACCATCCATCCAGCTGAGCTGGTGAAATCAGGCTGCACATGTTGATTGGGATGGATATCTTTTTCTTCTCTCTCCCTCACCTGTGCCGTTCTCCCTGAAGAGCTGATGGAGAGGTCGGTGCCTCTGAGGAGCAGTTGTGAACACCAGTCTCAAGGAAGGAGGGTGTCTGCACAGAAGGAAGGATCTCACTACTTGGCTTTGACCACACTCCGAGTGGTATCACAGCGTCCTCTTTCACTACTGCAGCAGTGAGTGTCTTAAAAGAGAGAAAGAATCGGGTGTTGTTAATGGAATATTTAAATGTTAGGCACATCAGTCACACATTGGATGCACAGAGGGCTGGTCATGTGCAGGGGACTACCCAGTAACTTGCCTCCTGGTACAGGGGACCTTTTAGAATAGTTAGATGGGTTACCTGTGGAGAGTCAGCTGTCATGGTCTGTATTGGCACAAGTCACATGTGGAAGTGTGGGAGCTGTGATCTACAGGCTAAATTCAAGTGCTGGACAGGAGTCTGAGGTCCAAGACCTTCATGTAGTATTTGCTGAGAGACAGACAAACATCTTGTTCTGTGAACAAATCTGTGATGTAGAAAGGAGGGAAACAGGGAACTGAAAACTGAGAGAGGATCTTTTGGTCTAGAAGCTGTAGGAAAGCCAAGAGGCACAGAAGAACCTAGACTGACATGAGCTGCAAGGTAGAAATACCCACATTCCTTTGAGCACACAGGATCTCTTTGAGGAGACAGGAGTCATGTAAACAGCACAACTGTTACCAATAAGGCAGGCGGATTATTGCATGTGTAAAAATGTATATTATTATTGCATGTATAAAATGTTAGAGAGGACTCAATTTGCAAGTGTTTTTAGACCAGTGCAAGAAGCCTTAAAAAATCAGGTGAAGGAACTAAGATGCCTGGCAGCCCTGACACAGCAGGATCTCAGAGACATGATGGAAGGGAGACAAACAGTGAGACAGATTTTCCCAATCCATAAAGTTCATAGAAATGTTAGTGTTAGATGTACAGGTGGGGGAGTAGCATCCCATGTGAAGGATTACATAAAGTGAAACAGCATAAAATGATAATTGGAAAAGAGAAGCACAATAGGGTGGTTGTTGTTGGAAATCCCGCACTACAACAATAAATGTGCAATCCTGCCATTGTACTGCCATAGGCAAGACGACGACAGTGATCAGTCAGTGCTAAGACAGATTAAGTATGCTGCAAATTTAGGACAGGTAGTGAAAGCAGGAGAAATAGACTATTTATGCATGGACTGGATCAGTGCCCCACAAGAGCAAGATGCAGTGGTAAAACCTTTGGGTCTAAAACAACAACTTCCTGCAACAGCTAGTCCTAGGGTGCACAAGGAAAACCATCAGCCTGGATTTGATCTTGAGTGGTGCACAGGGTCTTACCTGGGTGTCGTTGGTGAGAGAGATAATTATAGCAGCAGCCACAGTGCAAATAGTTTTAATGTTGTGGCAGCAGAGAGCAGGCCAAATTAAGCCAGCATGGAGATATTAAACTCAGAAACAGGGAACAACATCAAAAGGCAGTCATTAGTCAAAAAACATACACAGAACAAGCTAAAAGAAACAGTCTGAAATGCTTAAAGCGCAGGTGAAATGTGTGCCGTGAATCAAACAGAAAACAAAGTAGTCCAATGAAGCACAGCATAGTCAATAAAAAGTCAGGGTGACTCTCAGAAGAAAAAGATGAGTGTCCAAGAAGAACATTTCCAAATAAGGTTAATAGCAAAACCCATAAAATACGTGAGATCAAATGTAAACAAAAATAAGAAGACTGAAAAAAGAATTTGGAAAACACCTCATAAAAGATACTCCAACCAAGAGTAAAAACTTAATTACATCTAAAGAAAGGGAAGGAATTAGTGTGAAAATATAAAAGAGACCTCACTGATAAATGGCTCTTCAGGGATAATAAGGCATAGCAGAAGAGCTCAGTGAATTCTTGATAAACTCATTGCTGAAGTTGTTGGAGACATTCCCACACTGGATACGTACCTCAGGGCCTGTGGGTCAAAGGAGTAAAATGTATGTGAAGTAAATACATGGAAAGTTTTAGATCAAATAGATGAATTAGGTACTGCCGGGCAAAGTTTGTAACCTGTCTTTACAAACGACTATCATGTCAGATAACTGGTGAACTGCCAGTGTAATTCCCAACAACCCAAGAGACTATAAAGGAGCTCACAGGGGTGATGAACCAGCGAACCTTACTTCCATCCCTTGTAAGGTGGTGGACTTCATAATAAAGAATAAATTTTCTGAGCACTCCTGAGCTGGGAAGGAGTTGTGATGCTTTTTGGGAAGAGAATCCTGCTCCACCATTCTGTTGCAGTTTTGGAAAGGTGTCAGGAAGCATGTGGATAGAGCAGATCCAGTGGGTATTGTGCATTTGGTTGAGTGGATGCTTGGATGGACACCAAGTGTTGCTCAAGGGAGTAAGTTGCCACAGGACTGGGGGAAAGTCCTGTTACAGGTCAAAAGCTGGTTAATAAATGGGAAGGAGAGGGCAGGGCTTAGTGGTCACTTTCCAGGATGGAGAAGAGACATGAAGGCAGTGGATAAAGTGAAGATAGAACTACCAATCACCAAATCAGTCAGCAAACAGAGGATATTCAGTAGGGTAGGGCTTTACTGTGTAAAATCTCTAATACAACATTTGTGGATGCTGGGAGTAATACAAGGAGAATGGATCAGAGGAAGTGACCAGACTTGCATTCTGTCCCTAAACAGCGCGTCCTATTGGGGCCATTTATCCTACCCAGCATGGTCTGTTTTGTTCCTATGCGCTGTCCAGAGACAGGCACACTAGGAATACAGCCTTGCACCACCCTTGGGTCTACGTGGGCTTTTGAACACCTTTTCAGCTACTGAGGTGGACACCTCCTGGTTAGGCAGAGAGCATCATGGAGAACAAGGCTATGCCTGCAGCTCCTTAAGCAGGAAGCATTGCTGAGTTTGAGAGATGGTGGTCTCATTCACTGGTTGAAGTTCTGCTCTGGGGCATTGCATCTCGTGGAGAAGTAGGATGCTAGAAGCCTGCTGTGTCATAGACAGAGAAAGAAGAATGAAGTTAACTCAGAAATATGGGAGAGAAGATCAAGGTGGAGGACTGTGGGGCGGGGGGAATGCAGGCATAGTGCCCTCCTGGGTGATAAACAGGGCTCCTTGGTGCCACAGATGGGCAGACCACAAATTATAGATCCTCACATCTTCTGCTGGATGTGCAAAGCAAGAGTGTGAGGTATCTGAAATGCTTGTGTTTGTGTAACACCGTGTGTGTCCGACAGAGACTTGTTTAAGAAATGCCACTTGCTTGCAAGCCGTATGCCATGAACAGCCTCTTCTGCTCATTTACCGTTCAGGCAGGCAGGCAGTGCTGGGTGAGGAACCACATGGCTCACCTCTAACTACAGCTAATGACAAATTTATAAGCCTACAATGCTCGGTTTTCTCATCTGAGGAGGGGAAGAGTAAGGATGAAGTTCTTCCTGACATTTAATCTATTACCGTGTTTGCTGCAGTTTGGAGGCTAGACTAGTAAATCTGAGCACGCTGATAAGGGATTTTTAGCTGATAGCATTTGTTTGGTATATATGCTGACATCTCTGGAGAAAGGGCTGCAGGGTCTAATGGAAGGGTCCAGAGAAATCATGTAGATGTATTTTCCTAGTAATGCATTAAATTCCTCCAGCTGGAAGTAAATAATCTATTTTTCTGGATTTCAGGTGGAATGGGGAAAGAGGCATGAGGTAGTGGTTAGAAGAGTGCAGAAATGTATAAGTTAAGGTGGTGTATAAACTAATGATGACTCCATTTTGAAAAGTTTAGAAAATGTTGGTTTTATGAGTCAAGAAGACACATAAAGAGTTTTAGGACATACATAAGGATCATGCTAAAAATGATACTTTTATTGGCAGAGAAGGGATAAATTTTATTTAAAAATACTTAAAAAATGACTGTAAGGATAGAGGTACCGCTTGATATTGAACTATTGAAATGAATTCCTACTATTTGTATCATATGAATACAGTGTTTAGCGGTAGCTTTTTCAATATTATTCAGTTAGCCGTGGGTTGGATTTTAAACTAATTTCTTTTGCTATATATTGTAAACATGCCCATTGGGGTCCTAATTGGAGAAAAGCTGAGCACTTTGTTCGAGGTCGGCAGTCTCTCGTCCCTTGGTAATGACTGCGTTGTGTTTTTCAGTAAGCTCCTTTCTTAATGGTATCACAACAAGCTGCATACGGCTCTACAATAAAAGGGTTTATTGTATTAGTGAAAAGCACCGGGCTATGCATTTGGTATCAGAAAAAGAGTCAGCCTAAGGTAGGAAATGGCTATACTGTTTTGTTTCCAAATGCTTGCTAATAATTTATTATCAAGAAAAACAAATGAGCGTTCTGTGCATTCACACTCAAATTATCAGAGGAAAAGGCCCAAGCTACCACCAATCTTAGATATTCCGGTAAATCACCTTCCTTGTCAATAACAATGTATTTAAAGGAAGTACTGCGGAGGTTTTACAGAAGAAGAAACGGCACAAGTAAACAGAGTAGCAGCCTGGTAAACAGATAAGTGGCCTTAAGCCTCACATCTGATCTAACGAAGACCATCGATGCCCAGACCAGAGTCCCAGCAGGACCACTTTAGCTTTTCAGACCCTCAATGAGAATAAAATGCAAATGGGAGTTGATTTTATCTTTTGCCTTTTATCTGTCATACACAGGCATTAAATACCCACTTGGGCTTTCAGCTCATCTTCATTATCTGCGCTACCACCTTCCTTCTTCCTCTGGAGCAGGTGTGCAAAAGCCCCATGGATGGACATTAGTACTGGTCCTGGCATGCAGCGCTGCATCCAAAGTTCATGGAAAGTAACAACCGTGTGCAGAATATAAACCATTCCAGGCCATGGCAAGCCCTGAGGTCCTGATCTCTTGATCATTTCTATCAGTAGGTTGGCTGAAACATGTCCATGCAATCTGATTTCCTCTCATTGAAGACTGCTAATGGGAGGGTGATTTATAGCCCATCTGTATTTCATCCTGATGTCAGATGAAGACTAGAGAGGCTCCTGGGTCTTGCCATTCACACTGTGCAAAGCTGCCCAATGACTGAAGGCGTTTGGGTCAGAAGTCTTATTTTAAAAGCATCCTGGGACGAAAGGCACTTTACTGTGATCAGAAAGGTGGTGTAAGAGGGAGAGCTGACAGCTGCGGTTGTAGATCAGTCTCTCTCTTGGAGATAGGAGCTGGTGGTAATAGCCCTGCTGTGTACATTATCAGCACTTAACATTTATGTACAAAGTAATCTGAATAGTGCTAAATGCTATCAGGGAGGAAATGGAGCAGAGAAAGAAAACAGTAGGAAATACTACTCATCAGTGTAAAGATTAGTGCAATGCATAAATTTTAAGGTGGTTTCAGGGTCTTCCTGTAGCTGGGAAATGCATCTCAACAATGCCAAGCATTGTCAGGTATTTGAAAGACGAAATGCCTAAGTAGCTGTGTTGGATGCAGAGGTCAGACCATTTTAGTGATGCTCCGAATAGAATTAATAGTTCAGAATAACCTTAAGCGAGAGAGACCAGATCTCTTAGATCTCTCCTCAAATAAGATCTCTTCCCAAAGCAATGGAGTTCAGCTCCTGTTCCCATATCAGGGTAGTTTTGTAAAATTTCTTTTTACAAAATTTCGTTATCTTTTTGGTTGTCAAGAGATGGTTTAGCTAAAACTACGAATAGTGCTTTGGAGGTTTAGAATATTCATCATTTTTCAAGGCAAAGGGGAGATGGGCATTACACATGTATGCATTTCTTTTTCAGTTGATCTTATAGTTCTGTCACAAAGATGAAGATAAACATTTTGTTGCAGCTGTAAGACAGATGTGTGCTGTGAGTCTTCAAGTAAGTCAGATTAAGAACAGCCCTTTACCTAACCCTAGAGCTTGTCTCTCAAAGCCATTTAAATCAGTGGAATTAGAAGATGCTTAGTCCAGCTGAGGGCACATTTCAAGAAAACTCCTGGCATCTAGTCTTCCTCCTGTAGATTTATTATTTTTTCCTTTATTGTTAGTTCTACTCTGGATAGCACAAATCTGTCCATTATATGCAGTTTTAGATAATGTTTTTGCGACTCATATGACTGCACTCACATGGAGGGAAAACTCCATTCCTTGAAAGGGTCCCATTTCCCAAAGGGCTTGCAGATGTACAAGAAATACTCAGAATACACCTTCAGGGATACCATGTTCTTATAACCAGAGGTATTTCAAACGGACATTTTAGTAACATCTAGCAGGCCTAGTGACAGGCCAAGACACTCTTGTGCCAGAGGCTACTGGTTATATTGGCTGTAATCAATAGACAATCCCAGCCACATGTGCATGATTCAAGGGTCTGTCTACACTGAAGTTGGTATACGTGTATCCAAACATGCTGTCACCTAACCGGCTCAGCTGCATGTGGTGGCAGGACAGGCATGAGCATGAAACCCACTGTCACTGGTTGAAGCTAGGCTCACTATTAAACAGATGACAGATGCTCTTTCTTTGTTAACCCTTTCCCAGGGTTAACCTGGTATTTCCACCCAGGTATTTTTCCCCAGACTCTCCAGGGAGACAGCAGGGGAATTCAGAGATGGTGATGCTCAGATAGCCTGTCCAAGCTCAGGACATGACCGAAGAGTTGCTGGCCTCTGATTTTACCAGCCTAATCTCTTCATTTTAGGTACACAGCCCAATCTGTTGTTTTGTTTTTTTTTTTTCAGTTGAGTGGCTAAGACTTGTAGGTATTTCTATATAAAGTATCGTCAAAGACTCCTAAGAAGAAGTTACCCTGAGAGGATGCTCTCAATATACATGTAGGTCACTGATGGACCCTGCTCACAAGAGCCTGGCAAGTCCAGAAGGACAAGGACCGGAGCCACTCATCCCTATCTAAGGCTTCTTGTAGTCCTCTGTTAAATTTGACGTGAACAGCTTGCCCAAGACTCATAGGAGGTCTGTGAGAGAAGAAAAACTAACAGTCAAATATCCAGGCAGACCTTTCTTCCCCAAACCTCTAGTGCCTGTTGGTGAGCTCCTTTCTCATCTCTCCCAATGTCCTCTGCAGTAAGTAATGGGGAAGAGTGTAAATCTAGCTCTCCTGTCCATATGATACAAATCACACTAGCTTCAATGTATGCTTAGCACTAGAGCATCCTGCAAGCTGCCGCGTGCTGCGTGATTGCTCTCCTTATTTGACTCTGGTGTTGATGAGTCCCATGGTTGCTGGAGCACGAAAATATCAGCGTCTGTATCTCTTCAGTGGCTTTTGCCAGCGATGACCCTTTGAACAGATGATGTCCAGAAACAGGAGATGTGAGATGACTATCCGGGTTTGGGGATATGAATGGCTTTTCTATATATGTCTTGGAAATGTCAGCTGTAATTGAAACTTAATCTTCCAACAAGTTTCAGCCAGCTGCTATTTGCAGACAATGTGATTGTTGCATTTTAGTAAATGACATCTGAACTAAAAGTTTCTGTTGATTTATCCTATTTTTTTTTTCCCAAAAGGACACTGACAGCCAGGGTGTGGGTCTTAGATTAATTTGACCTTCAGAAATCAGATACTTCCTGTTCTCCAAGTATGTTTAAAATAGCCTGGATAGCAAAAAACAACATCTCAAAACTTTATGTGGAATACTGCTGCTATCTGTAAACTGCCAGAGTTGAAGATTATAAGCTAAAAGATGAGTCTAAACCTGTATTTGCAGCTAGCTGGTGGGTACTACAGAAAAGCAAGGAGCAAGAGAATTTAGGTCCATGTAATCAGCGTTTATGCAACATCTAACTATGAGAGAAGTAAATTGTGTTTCCAAAAGGAGGCCTACTACCAGAAAAGACTGCTGTGATACTCAGTGCTTAAAGGGTTTCAGATCCTATATGCTTATTGATAAAGACAGGGACGACTCCTTTCCCTCCCTCAATCTGCCAGCTCTGCAAACTGAACCTCACTTGTTTAGGGAGCTAGGATGGTTTCTGTTTGTGCCAGGGATAACAGACCCTGGTTGGTGTAGATGCAACTCACCCTGTGCAGCAGGTCTCCACAAACATGATGGTTTGGACTTCGGTTATCAGTTTTGCAGTTAGTCGCAAGCGTGAATTGTTCAAATGCAGAAGAGGCTTTCTGTTATGTTGAAATAACTTTGTGTGAAGCCCAAGAACTTTCCACTCACTGGGGTCATGCTGGTAGATGAAGTAGGGATCTACTGCCAGGTTTGAATGTAATGAGCCCCCTGTCCCACATGCTTTCTGCCCATGCTGTGAGCATGTGTGGAGGATACACATGGCTGGGGTGCACAGTGCCCACACTGAACCGAAAACCGAAAAGTTCGGCAAAGTTATGGTGGGTTTCATTTCTGTGGCCCCAGTTCCTCGCTGACTGAGTTTGAGCCCTTGAACCTCTCCACTCCACAGAGCTCAGGACTCCATGCAAAGCTTGACAGTTAGCTTGAATTTGTGGGGACAGTGGAGAGGCTGCACCTCAGGCTGGGCTGGGACTGAGTGTGAACCCTTCACAGCAGAGATGAGTGCCTGGAGTCCTGGAGTTGCAGGAGTACCCAGCCGAACAGCCAACATTTATTTTTGTCTTTGAAGTCAGCAGCTGCAAGCTGGAATGCATCCAGGAAGGAGATCAAGGAGGCATTTATTTTTATGGAGTAAATCCTGATGTTAAGTGAACTAATCTTCTCAAAATTGATATGACTGCCTTTTTGTAAATTATGTGCGGGAATTCCTGATAAAGGATCCTTCTCAAAAATCCATCTCAAAGATGTGTTTGGTTTGTCATACCAATGGTTTTGAGTCAAGCTTTCAAAACTGGTCTCTAAATTATGCCTGTAGAAAAACGTACCCACACACAATGGCCTCCAGTTAATATTCAGAGCATGAGCCCTGTTTTGAACCCATTTGAGAATTCGCCTGTATTCAGACATTCTTTAATACACTGTGTTTTATAGTTTATGTAATAAGAAAGGAAAAGACAACAGCCAAATCCATCATTCTACATTATAAATCCATGTGATGCTGCGTACATCCTGGTCACTCCATTTTGAACAAAGATACAGTAGAACATGAAAAGTTACAGAGAAAGGTGTTAAGCAGAAATATGAAACAGTTTCTATGGCAGGAAATATTTAATAGACTAGGCTTTTAACACCAAGAATAGATGACTGAGGGGTGAATTCAAATGATCAGAAAAGGTGAATAAAGGACAATTATTCACTACTTCTTCTAATGCAGGTATCATCAGAATATAGCGAGTTATTAGCAGAATATTTCAAACAAGATAAAGGAAAACTTTTCATACATACACATGGTTAAATCATGGAAGTTGTGAAAAAAATACTGCAGTAGTAAAAAGCAATGAGAGGCTGGAAGATACAGTCTGTTGTCTCAATCAAGCACAAAAGTCAGATGTATCCTGCAAGCCAGGAAGTCTTCAAACTGCTGATTGCTGGAGGAGCTGGAAGGGTAGGAGCAGTGCATGCTTCCCACATTTCTTACACCTTCTCATTGTCACCTATTGCTGGTCAGTATCAGAGACATAGATGGTCACTCTGCATTTAATAATAATATCTGTCTTTAGCTGTATTTTGAGTACCACCCAAGGAAGACCTCCTTCTGTCATCTTGGCAGGGTTCCCACCACACTGAACCCCATCCAAGTTTCAGACAAACTTGTCCGTCTGCTTTCCAGGACTTCCTGGACACGTCTTCGTGCTCAGCCTAGAAGCTCCTTGGGTGATTAATGTTACTTGCTCATGTGCATATAGTTGTGCTCGTTCTGAGGAGCAGGTCACCTCAAAGGTTTTTGTGGTCCAGGGTTGAGCAAAGAGCTACCTGAACTGACCTCAGAGAAGCCTAAATAGTTAGATGAGATTGTGTAGTTGGACTGTGATTTAGAGTGGTGATAACTACTGGTCTTAATGTTACAGACCAGCGCTTGAGGCATTTCTTGAGGGACTTCACTTGTGGAGAAGTTATGTGGCATTGTACCTACATCAGTACTTTATATAACTGTCCTAACTGCTAGGCCACAGAGTATCCTGGGTGATTGCAGTTGCCATTGCTTCTGACAAAACTAAGCCATTTTGTAGCCGTGCAGACGAATGTCACGAGTTCAGATGAGGAGCAGATTAGAAGACAACTCACTCGAGCCTTGGGGTTCGGCACCCTTCTAGGAGGAAGGGAGTTTGAGTGCTAGACCCTGCTTTGATTGTTGCTATGTCTGAACAAACAAATAAGTGGGCCAGGGACTGTTCTTTTTTGTTGAGGACAACTGGCACAGCACAGCTCATATCCATACAGCTATATTCCCTTACTCTCCAAAACATGGTGACTGCACCCCGCCACGGCCCATGCCAGCCCCTAGCCATGCCCAGGTGCTGTCTGAGAAAGTGCTAGCTGCTCTGAGCTGAATCTGTGCCACGGGAACCACAGCGAGAATTTGCTGGGACATGCTCTGGCCATTCGTAGCGTGCAGGGTTAGCCAACTGCCCTTAGAGACCTGCCCTGTGTGGGCTCTGTGAAGGACGGTGGTCCCAGTTCCCCGCTGCCCACCTCTAGCCCCGAGGAGGCAACACGGAGCTGAGTGCTGTTGAGCCTGCGTGCCGCCCACCCTCCTGGTTGTGGCATCTCCCAGGTGGTTCCTTGACCTGCTGAGCTGTGGCGTGGCAGGGCCATATCCCCCTCTCCTGTGCAGCTAAGAGAGGCATTGGTGCAGGGCTGCCTGCGTCCCCCCACCAATCTTCAGCAGCACCCACCCTTCTCCGCTGACTCCAGAAGAAGACTCCAGAGGGGTGTATCAGGCTGCTTGAACTGTCCTCTTCCCCCTCCTCTTCTGGGCCAGATGCCTAAAATTGCAGCAGAGCTTTGCCTAAATTACTCACCTAAATGAGACTGACTGGAGCCTGTCCAACATATCTGTTCTAATGGGTGGTTTTATTACCTCAGCTACAATTGTTTTGGAATGTGCTTTGTTTATAGCAATAATTGATCATGCTTTGTTACAAGTGAATTAGCGGCAGCTGGAAGATCTAAGCTGCAATTTTTCTTCAAACAGGGAAAAATTTTATAACTTCCATTGCTCATGTGTAAGAAAATGTCTTTTTTTCTTCCTTTTCCCCCCTCTAGTTTTGGAAATAGATTTCTAGTGTGCAACCCGCAGTAGGAGACCCTTGAACGCACTATGGTGATTTTGTTGCTCAGGAGAAGTCTGCCATTGGTCTTTTTGACTTAAAAAGATTGTTTGATATTATGCTTCATTAGACAGAGTCTAACAAAATGCTTTACAAATATTACTCCAACATAATTTAGCTTTCATAAGGAAGCTAAAGGCAATTTTATTTGCGCAAAGAATGGGTTGGTGAGGGGACCAGGAGGCATGATCTGCAGAAAGTATAACCACTTGGGCTCATCGAGGTCTGCAGGATAGTTAGAATTTCTGTGAGATGAAGGAAAACCTCCAAATAACAAACTCCTGGCATTTGGAATAGAATATTTTAATACCGGCTTCCAATTTGGTGGTCAAAGAAAGCAAAATGATTAGTCCAACTAAATAATGTGGCATTTCAAAAGCCACTTCAGGCTGTGTCAGCTCTGCCACTACTCACCAGTGATCCTAGTCTCAAGTAGTTAACAGGGGCCCTTGGTTAAGCACTTTGCCCACTTCTGGCTATCCGTATGGTGATGTAATGAGCCAGGCACTTCCCAAGGTCGTCCATGTCTTGGGAGAGCTGAGTTGTGCTGCAGAGCTCTTGGTTTCCCTCCGCTTGTTAGAGAAGGCAACCGGCCCCCTGGTGCGGGTGGCATAAGTTTGGGCCCAGCTGTTGCTGTGGGCCTGGGGGAAGCTGTTGTCCTGCCTCCATTTCTCTTCATTAAAACGTCATCTTAACAGAAGATATTGGCAGTACAATTCTGCTGTGAGAATTAAAGTATATGCAGAGGACTTAGACAAAGGGAACACAGTTTAAATGACAGATGGTTTTTAAAGCATTGGCTGATGTTTCCCATAATGAGGGATATTCACTTTCATTCAGGGAGGGTCAGATGCAGAGCTGATTTTAGGTCTGAAGCATCTGAACTGATTCCTCCTACCAAGCAGTCATAAAAAACTTGTTTTTCTAGGTTGGAGCAGGAAACAAGCAGAAGCCAATGGCAACTCCCAGTTTCCATCAGCTATAGGGAATGAGCAGGTGTCATGTATTTCCTGCTCTTTGATCACTTTGCTTTGAATGCTTCACAGCAAAAAAAATGCTTAAAAGCTGTTGAAGGCTTTTGCTGTGTTACATGATATATCAAGACAGGAATGCTGCTACGCTCTTCTCTGCTTGAAGTAAAAAATTAGACAAAGCAGCTGTTCTGGTGGCTGTTACCGTGAGTTTAAAAAAATTGTGTTGACTAGTTTCACTTCTTACACTCGCACCCTCATCATATTTTTGTTTGCAGCAACGAGGATTAATAAGCCTGGTGGAAAAAGGCTTTTTTTGAAAGCAGTAAGTTCAAGTGCATCCCCCAAGCTTATTGACAACACTCTATTCAACTTTAGAGACATTGCAATTTCCTGGCAGAGTCCCCTAGGCTGTCTGTTTGTCTGTGCTCCTTGGACACCTTCCCCAGAAACCCAAGCTGTCATTTCAGGCAGCTATACAAGTGTCTCAAAGCCTCAAGAAAGCCTGAGCTTTTGTGCACCTCCTGGCTGGCTGCCCAAGTCAAATGTCATTGCCTGCCCTGTCGATGGGAGGAGAGCACTGACAGTTTGCAACAGTCCGTCTCTAACCCCGTGCACCGAGCTCTTTAAAATACGGGGCTTTTGTTCTTTGGTAACCTTCTAAAAATAGCATAAGTGACTTTAGAAGCCTGAGAGACAAGGTCCACCTTGAAAGTGGGTGTTTAGTTCTGAAACCAAACCTAACCCAAAATTTCCATCTTGTGCGGTTGGAAGATATCTGACTTGGCCCCAGCTCCTGAAAATCTGGCCAAATGCTCTTTTAAAAGTTGATCACAGCTGGGAAAATGTTTAATGTGCATGAGGGGATATTTATACAGCTGACTGAAGGATTTAACCTCAGGCATCTAATGCCAGTTAGGGAAAGAAAGGGCTCTGCAGAAGGTGCACTGGAGCACAGGAGTTTGGCTCTCATTCTGAAGGGCTCTGTTGAGAAGTCTTCTTCCCACCTCTAACCACAGAGAGCCCAGCTTGGCTAATCGGGCACGTGGTTCTCTTGGGCTGTCCTGCTTGGTCCTGAGGCATTTATGGTCTCAGTTACTCTGCAACAGGGATTCTTCCTTTGTTTTGCCGTTGGGCCTAAACCAAATGAAAGAAATGATGCTTAACCTTGAACATTTGAAGGCTAGGGCTGACTTTGAAAAATGAGTCCTTTGCGGTTTTTAACAGACTCTTTTTTATTCAGGTTTAATGAAAGTAAAAGGAAGAGCTCTGAAAAATGCAGCCAACCATGACAAAACGTATAAAGCACCTAGAGAAGCTGTGTCTGCATGTTGGAATCACACTGTGTAGCAGTGTATTGAAAATGCAGGAGAAAAGGAAGCAATTTTGTCACTATTGACAGGTCAGAGAGACACAGAGAACAGGTTTAACACCTTCAGAGCAGATGTTGAGGTTTTGAAGGCATATATTTAGTTTTCTTTCCATTAACTCTCTCTCTGCTTCTACCAGGCAGCATGGTTGTGTTGCCAGAGTTTGGGCACGCTTGGCTGCCTCTGCCAGCACCGCTCATGCTCACTGCTGCTGAGTGCATCCTTTCTAAGAGGCCGTATCGAGAATTGGGGTTTCCCTCGCCTTCCTGTGTCCGTCATGTTATGCAGAGACGGCTGCTTTGCAATTGCTGGGCAGGCTTTTACTGCCCTGATTTTTATCTGGCCATGGTAAAATTGGCATGGTAATACCTGACTCTGCAACTTGTAACTCTCCCCGAGGGGGAAGAAAAGCGTGTTGGGCACGTGAATACCTGTGTGAAGGTGTTTGAATATGAATCTCACTCTGTTTTGTTGAAATCTGTAATATTAAACCCAAGATTGCATGAGATAAGCTTGGTATTGCCTAACTTCAGGTGCTTTGTTCACATATTCTTGTATCATACTGCACCAGACATTTGTGCACAGGCGCTTGAAGACCTGGATTTCTCCATCTTTGCTGATCCTGACTTTACAGACTGATTGATTCAAAAGCTCTCCAGTGTGTGCATGGGATGAGATGAGTTTCTCTCTCTGTTGACTATAAAGGGAGTTCATGATACCTTCTGCAGGAGACAGTGTCTGCATTTGGCCAGTTGAATCCCACCCATGCACAATCCCTGGTGCCTCCTGGCACCACTGTGCTCCTGGGATGTTTCTGGAATGGAGAAAGTCGTTGAGGGCAGCCTGCATCAGACATGCATTTCATTCCCTGTTGTGGCTTTGTCTTTCAGCGGCTCGGGAGGCTGTGCCTCTTACAAAGAGTGAATGATCGTAACAAAACCAGCAAAGAACGAGTAAAATGGCATGACTGATGTGATACGTGTGAAAAGTTCCTGGAGTATGTCCCTTAAAAACAGTTTGGATCCTATGCAGAGAGAGAGAGAGGCATCTTTCCAGGCAGCTTGCTTTCGGAACGCTATGCCGCTGCTCACATGGTGAGTGGCATAGGGTTTCTAACAAAACACTGGAGCATATGCTTCTTTTTAAAACTCCGAGATGTCCTGATGACCTCTTGGCCAGATGGGCTGACGTGGGGGTGTTGACACATCTCCTTCTTTCCTGCATATATTCTTCTCCATGTGGAAATCTTGCCCTCAGGGTGGGTTTTGAGGTGGTGCCGTGTTTGCACAGATTTCTGGCTCTGCAGACCAGCCCATCCTTGCCACAAATCCGTAAGTGTAGTGCACACACTGTGCATTGCTTGAGGGACACAAGCAGCAGTGTCAACCTGTTGTTGGAGGCAGCAGAGGTCACTCCTGTCCATGTGGGCCATGTTCAGCAATCTAGGGGTGACTTTCTGAAGATGTGGTTCCTGCCAGAGGCACGATGCTGTGGTGAAGCAGCCAAAAAGATTCCAGAGTAGCCTGCATGAGTTCATCACAGTTGTAGTTTAATGCTTATCACCATCAAGCCCTTTGCACTCAAGAACTGGATGCGGATTTCTGCTTTGGCACTTCACAGAGTCACAGAATCACAGAATGATAGAGGTTGGAAGGGCCCTCTGGAGATCATCCAGTCCAACCCCCCTGCTAAAGCAGGTGGCCCTAGAGCAGGGTGCACAGGAACGCGTCCAGGTGGGTTTTGAATATCTCCAGAGAAGGAGATTCCACAGCCTCTCTGGGCAGCCGGTGCCAGGGCTCTGTCACCCTCACAGTAAAAAAGTTCCTCCTCATGTTCAGGTGGAACTGCCTGTGCTCCAGTTTGTGCCCGTTGCCCCTTGTCCTGTCGCTGGGCACCACTGAAGAGAGTCTGGCCCCATCGTCTTGAAACCTGCCCTTTAGATATTAATAAGCATTTATGAGATCCCCTCTNCTCACTGTCCACTCATCTAACCCACACTTCCTAAGCTTACCTGTGAGGATGTTGTGGGAGACAGTGTCAAAAGCCTTGTTGAAGCTGGGGTAGACAACATCCACTGCTCTCCCCTCATCTACCCAGCCAATCATGCCATCATAGAAGGCTATCAGAATGGTCAAGCAGGATTTCGCCTTGGTGAATCCATGTTGACTACTCCTGATAGCCGCCTTCTCCTCCACATGCTTAGAGATAACGACATCCAGAATGAGCTGTTCCATTACCTTTCCAGGGATGGAGGTGAGGCTTACTGGCCTGTAGTTTCCTGGGTCCTCCTTCTTGCCCTTTTTGGAGATTGGAGTGACACTGGCTTTCCTTTAGTCCTTGGGCACCTCTCCTGTTCTCCATGATTTTTCAAAGGTGATGGAGAGCGGCTTGGCAATAGCATCTGCCAGCAACCTCAGCGCTTATGGGTGCGTTTCGTCGGGGCCCACGGCTTTGTGGGTGTCCAGTTTGCCTAAGTGATCTCTAACCCAATACTCCTCAACCAAGTGGAAGTCTTCATTTCTCCAGACTTTCTCTTTTACCTCCAGGGTCTGGGAAGCTTGTTAGACATCTTTTAAATAGAGACTTAAATGGCCCTTTACAACACACACAAACTTAGGAGCTTGTGTCCGGCTCACGTCAGGCTCCCCTTGTGACTAGGACCTCTGTTTTTGCTTAAAGTCTTATTTGAAAAGTTATCTTCATAAGGAAATGTAGGATTTCCTCTATTCCTGTGTGCATTTCTCACTGAGTAACACCATTGTTTATCCGTCTTATGCTCCGTTTCCCACTGTGATGTTATCAAGTTTCAAGTGGGAGGGAAAGGAAGCAGTCAGACACAGCAGCACAGCAATACAACCCCAACACAACACCCGAGCAATACAACTTAATTTTGAAAAGTATCCTGACTCCTGGCAGGATTTTGACTATTGATAGCATCGTATAACGAGCTATGAGAAATTATCATAGAGGCTTCTAAATGCAACTTTGCTTCCAAAGGATCAGGAGCCTTCTGGTTCTGAACGCTTCTGCCCTGAATGCTGATCATCGTGTAGTGCTGCTTCCACAGACATTCTTGGAAAATGTGGTTTGTGCCTGCACCAGAATTTTGTTTCAGTATGAAACCAGAGCTGGAAGTGGTGAACAACAATACTAGTGAGGCTGGGTTGTTCAGTCTGCAGTATGGGTTACTAAATCACAGCTCTGGGGTACTTCTGTACTGCTCTGTAAGTGATTCTTGAACCAGTATTTTAAAGTTTTCTGGGGTCAAAATTAGGAAGAGCAAAACTTCCCAGGAATTTATTGTCTAAATAAGAGGAAATGAGCAAGCAAAAAATGAAAGCTGAGTTTCTAACTTAAAAATAAAATAAATTTTTTCTTCAAACTGTGTTTAAAAAAGGTTTAAACCACAGACACAACCAGTTGAGCCTTTTTTCTTGTTGGAAGTCAATGGTTTCTACAGAAGCCCCTTAAGCCTTCATTGCAGAAGGTATGATTTTGTCACTGATACTTTTGGTAGGAGACATCATGCTGATCATGACTATTACCTTTTAATACCAAACAGGAATATATGCTGCTCTGCATATAGTCTTGATGCTATTACTGAGTTTATGATAGACATGTGTATGCATGTATTTTGTATTCCCATTAATTCTAAAGATATAAATCATCGGTGTTACAATTTACTGCCTTATTTTATTTATTACAATGAAATGCAGGTGCTTCTTTTGCTGTTACGGGCTATCTTTCCAGGGTAGCTGTTAGGAAAACATCTTTTATTAATATTGCACTTTATTTTGGCTTTCGTAAAAACTTTAAGAGCAACTAATGAGAATCTGTTTTGCTGGACGTACTAGCTGCTGGTAGGCTATGGTCCTAAGAGATGAATTCCAATTTATGCATAGCCAGTTCGAAAATATAATCTGTCTCCAAGAAGCAAAATCATTTACTTTTTTCTATTAAGTTAGGAAGTTTTTGAAGGCAGGACTGGTTTTGGGTACTCTCTATGGATACATCCCTACTATTAAATAAAAGAGAGCCAAGGGCTGATCTTCGGGTGGGAGGCCAAGAAGAACAGACTGGTTTGTGTCCATTCTGCTCCCTCCAGAGCAGACTGGCTGCATCTACACTAAACAGCACTTGGCCCTGGCTCTCCACTGGGCCCCATGAGGGGGCTGTTGGCCATAAAAACATGGTGATTATTTTTACTGTGCTCTCCCAGTTCCATTTGTCTAAAGGAAAATGAGTAAAGCATTGCAACCCACAACAGCACTGGTTTTCTCACATGATCCTGCTGGTGTGTTTTGCTGATATTTAGCACGAGGGCATGTGAGGTTACAAAGCTGCCTGGGATAGCATTGGAGAACTTGTGGGGTGGAGGGAGCCAAGCGCTGTGCAGTCTAGTCAGATCAGTCTAATAGTCACATTAGGGAAAAAAGTTCTGCAACAAGCCATCTCAGTATGCATGGCCAAACTCTCTTTTGCAGACAGCTGGTGGGGAAGGTCCAGGACAGAGTCAGAAACGAGCTGGCTGAAGTGGTGCTGGTTGGTCAGGGGCTTAGTGCTGAACTTTCTCCCCTGTTCTCTTTGCCTAGGATGTAGACATATTCTGTATGAGAAGCACTTTGCCAGGGAGCCTTTTGTAGGAGCAGATGGCTGCGAGGGTTGGAGGGCTGTAACTTTCCCCTCCCCAACACCGGCACAGCTTGCTGCAGTCTACACCCCCTGCCCATGCTATGTGATCTGCAGATGAGACGATTGCTTTGGGGATTGCAGCTCAGGGGTGCCAGCTCTCTGGGAATGAAAGGAGACATCCTAAAGCCATGTCAGAGTCTAGCAAGACCACCCCAATGGGCTCTTCTTTCCAGCTATTAGGACTCACAGGATGCACCTTCTCACCAGCAAGATCCTTGACCCCAGTGGCTGATGGGCTCTAGGTGAACCTGGTCTGGAGAGAGACTTGCGTTCTCACCTTGCTCACCTGCAGTGGGCAGCAGGCCACAGAGTGAGAAGGACATACCTGGGACAGCCCAGGCAGGAGAGCTGTGTGTCAGCAGCAGGACTCATCTGCAAAGGTGTAGGCTTGCTATGGGAGTTGGGTTAAAATCTTCTAGATAGCATTTCCCACTAGTGTTCAAAGTCATACCGAAACAGTGCTGCGAGTGGCAAGGGCTAGGATGCAATGTAGCTGAACGCTGCCGTAGGAATGACTGAGCTGCATACAGAAACCTATTATTTTTGCGGATACTGTGGCTTCTGTTTTCTCTCCACCATCTGAGAAGGCAACTCCTGGCATTCTAATAAAACTGGAGTTAATTTTAATTACTGACAACTGCAGCTTGGGTTGCTATGGAAACACAAAGACCTGCCACTTCTCCAAGTTTCGTCTGCAACTTACAGTCTGGAAATGTCATATGGGGTCTGATTCCTCTCTCCCGTCTAGCAGTAGCAAAACAGGCATGGCCACTGCATCGGTCAAGTTTAAGCAACGCACAATCAGTTTAGGTAAGAACAAACCTCCATCTTTTTTATCTGTGCCATTTCTCTGTGATTTTGAAACAAAATTTACATGTTCCCAGTTTCCTAATGACTTTAAAAACAGTCCTCAGTCAGTTGATGAAGGAAACTAGAGCACAAAATCATTGATATTAGAGTTGAAAAGCAGCTATTAGGTCATGCAGTCCCCATACAAAATTGTTTCTATGCTATTTTTTCCTACTACTTTTCACTGTCTAATTATAAATGCAGCTGCATTTGTAATAAAATCTCCTTCAGCTTTAGTTTCAGGGCCAGAATATTATACTTAGAGTACAAATTGTTGGACAAAGAAGGTTGTCCAAGTGTTTCCATTCTGAACTCCTTTTTCAGTTTACTGCTCTTTTCTTTGACAGAAATATTTTTACTCTCTGCCTCTTGTCTCAGAGTAAATGGCTTTGGAAAGCTGGAACTTGAATAGTTCATCTTCCTAAAAGCTATAGAAAAGGCTTATTTTCTGCATCCAGTTCACTAAAAAATTGTGTGTGTTGAATTGACGCCTGGAGTTAGTGACATAATTTATTGAAATTAGTGGAGCTACACCCATTAACACTTAGCGTTCCTCTCCCTCTTTAGTTATGTATTACTGTTAAAAGTTATGCAAAGTATTTAAGTTGCTGGTGATCCTAGAGCAGCTGGCTTTCCGCACGTGACTCAAAAATCTCTTTAGTACTCTCTGTGTAACAGGTTTGTGAAAAGAAAATACTAATGCACTTTTATAAAAAAGAATGGTGAGCAGGATTAGAAATGTGCCTTCAGCTTCCTCAAAGTGAATATATTACAAGTTTCTACTATGCCTGTAATTTTCATCCCCGCACTGTGGTACTAGAGCACAATTCCCACTGATTTCAGCTGATTGTCCCATTTTGATAGACAAGAATAGGCTTTCTCTCATACTGGCCTAAATAACCATGTGAGAATTTCACTTCAGTTATATATTTCTGCACAGGAGTGTAGACCTGGTCTTAGGTCACCAGCAAAGCTTTTAACATGATCTTGTGAATCATTTTGAAATGCAATTAGTTCCACTCCCATTGAGGTCCAAAAGCACTCTGGCTCTTTCTTGCAGAACAATATTTGGTGGAACTGCATGAGATGACAGCGAAGCAGACTCAAGCCTCAAGATGAGGGAAGCAGCACAGCTCATTAGCTGTCCTCAGTATGGTGATTTTAGGGTTGTATGTGTTTTACAGTCTTTAATTCCTGTCTGGTCTGGGACAATGAGCAGGTAGTTGGAGAATGAAGTACAGAATGTATCTTTATTTTTTATAAGCCTGCAATTATTTCGCTCTGTTTTATTGCTAGCATCTGATTATCTTGTAAGAGTCACAGTCACGCTGAGTTCATGGAGACTTGTTTGGCAAAACTGAATACTGAACTCAGCAGAACTCTGCAGAGGGAGTCTGGTAGGTGCAGGAGAATATGTGGAAGACCAGTGCTGGTGGGATCACTTAAACCCACCACAGGGCCAGCTTCAAATACCCCTTCACACCACATGAAAGATTAGGTCCATGTTTGGACACCTGCAATTCAATTCAGCCACTTGAACGTATTTGTAGCCGAGATGCCCTGGAGTATCCTGCCTGGCTTCCAGCTGCCTCTCCAAATGGACATGGGTTTTCCATAGGTCCTGAGTCAGGTCTGCCACTTCTACATGCCAGTGCCTGACACATCTATGTTATCATGTTAGACAATACCTGCCCGGGGATGTTGCAGATCCGCATCCTTGGAGATACTCAATAGTCAACCAACAAGGCCTTGGTCAACTTGCTTTGGCTGTCTGTACTCTGAGCAGGAGGCTGGAGTAGGTGACCCCTGGTGGTCCCCTCCAGCATGGAGCATTTTATGATTCAGTGATTCTAACGGAGAAAGTGAAGCCTAAGGTGGACTCAAGACTGCAGTTTAGTTGATCAAACATACCTATTTAAATAAAAGTGACTCGTGTTCCTGATGCCAGAATAGGATTGCTAAAAATGGTGAGGACCTGGACTTTTCTTAAAAGCTTTGTTCATTCCCTGCCTCTGTTCCTGCTAATTGTTTAGATTTTAAATTGGCAGATGTATAACTGATGCTCTGGACAGAAGCTTTAGAGGTCTCTGGTGCTTCAGAGACCAGGGAAGTGGCCTGTGGTTGAGTTCGGGGGAAGACAGAAGAAAGGTCTCAATGGCATCTTGAAGGAGACAGTAATTCTCCTTTTATGTCTTACAATATGTTCTGCTTTACACTGGAAGTTTAGGAGAATGCAAGATGATTAATTAATGTTCAGTTATATCTAGAACTTTCCTTCAGTTTGTCAAATTAGGCAGAAAGTTTTAATAAATGAAAATAGTGGGTCTGACACATCTCTACTGCTATAGCTGGAGAACTGATAAAGAGCACAGACTCTGTGTGGTAGCTTTTGTGGTAAACCTTCAAACGCTGACAACTCACATCTGAGCTGATGAATGACTCAAAAAAGAGCTTCGCCCTCGATCTTACTGTTGTCACCCACAAGGAATCTGATTCCAGACATGTGTCCTTGTGGTTAAGAAATCCACAGCTTTCCCCTGTGCTCAGCTGATGGCAGATCACGGGAGGGGGGCATGTAAACGCACCCCCCTGCTGAGCCATGTCTGGCTTTCGAGGGAACCCTCTGAGGTCATAAAGGAGCTGGATACAGTCTACTTCTCCATGCTTCTTCAAGCTGTTTCTGTGGCTGGGCTGGCTATTCCTCTCCTCTGTCAGGACATGTGGTCTCTTCTATTACATCGGTGTCTTTGGGCTTTTGAACACCCCTGTAGGTAAATTTGAGACAAACCCCTTATTGGCTACTCCTTGACTGTCTTTTGTAAATTTATATGGTCCTTTCACTCTGGGGGATCAGAAGCCACCATGATCACTTGTGCTGTTTGGAGCTTTGTTGCGAGAGAAGTGGGTTGGCGGAGGTAAACTTCCACTTGCAGGATGAGATGTGATCATTCTCCACCGTAACAAGCCACTTGGCTGGAGCTTGTTCATTTCCTCCGCTTTTGCTCTTTTCTAGACTCTTGTACAAATTGTCTATTCAAGGGCTGTTTAAATTGAAATGCCAAACTAAACCAAACCGCTTATGCCCAGATGCTTTTTGTATGGATGCTGTTTTCGCACAACCTGGGTTGTCTCTGGATAAGATTTACAATCAAACTTTGCACTGCTCTTCCTGGTGTCATCATGAAGCAGGCCGTTTTTTTTTCAAATGACCACAAAGATGGTAAGCGGCAGGCTAAGATTTTTAATACTTCCAAAGGAAAGTTTGGCACAGAAAGTTTATAATGAAATACTAATTAGCACATGTTCTTTAGCTAATCAAGGACTTTCATTGCCAAGCCCTTAAAGTGAACAAGTTAAAAATGTTCCGTTAAGTGAGATGGTTGCCTGTAAGGTTATTTAGCTGCTTTGTTTGCAAGCAAAACACGATCCTGACTTCTAAATGTAGAGGGGAAAAAAAAATCCCCAGCAATTTCCCAGTCTGATTATGAAAAAAAAAAAGAGAGAGAGATAAAGAAAATCACAGCTTTTGAAATTGTGGAGGATTTTTCTGATGAAGACTTCAAGAAAGTCTTAGAATAAATAACAGCTGTCTGCAACAAAGGACATGTGGTGCACAGTGACAGGAATGGGTCATGAATTGCACTGAATTGTGCCACGTAACTGCACCGCAGTGGATGTAGCTGCACCAGTGATGGAAGATGGAATGGGACAAGCTGTGTACACTTGGTGTTGTAGGATGTCTTTGGCCTGTTGTTCTTCTAGAGGGGTTCTGTGTTTGGGGCCACTGGGGTCTGAGGGGTTAAGGGCATCAGCTGGGACATACGAGGAAAAAGGAGCCACTGTCAAAGAGCATCAACTGTTGTGCAGTTTTGGGTGTGCTGCTTCTGGGGAGGTCCAGAAACAAGAGCTTCAGATGGAGAAGCTTCACATTCCGATCTTGGCAATGAGGGAGGCTAGAAGGTCCTTAAGTGCAGCGGACAGCATGCCTGGAGGGTTGGGGGGTCCAGACTGGGTGGAAACGATAACACAGATTTACATCCACCTGAGCGGAGGGAGGATTTACGCCCACCTGGACAGCCAGATTGCGGAACACCTCCATGGAGAAACCATGACGTTGGTGTGAGCTGCCTTGCCCGCTCTCCAGGTGCCAATATGCTCAGCAGCAATTTTATGCAGACAGTCGGCCTGCCTTTGCCTTGATGCTGAGGGGTTGGTATGCCCTCAACAAACACCATCTGCAGACAGTTGCCAGGGGATCTAAAATGGACTTAAATGAGAGTGCCCCTCTCTGCCATGGGTTGGTGAGCATCAGAAAGAGCAGAGCGGCTCTACAAAATTCCCTTGTTTTACATAAGCGCAGCTACACTGTAAGGGTCCGCTTGCTGCAGCAATTGGGTTTACTGTGTGTGTTTATCCAAGGGGTGCTAAAAAAAAGCCACAGAGCAGCTAGGAGAATGTCTCCGTGACTCCTCCTTCCCACCTGGAGTGGATCTCCTCCAAGGAGGGGTCAGAGGCACTTCCACCTCCTTGCTGTGGCCCATCCCATGTACCAAGCTAAAGGCACTATCGCAGTTGGTATTAGCCAACATCACGCTGTTGTCACACATCAGAAACTCTCCCTCTCTCTTTGAGTCTTGTATTTGTGGCTTCTCAGTGTGCTTTACAGTACATTTTGTGCCCATTTCCTTGCAGAGATGACTCATGTGATAGAACGTCATGTTTCTCAGTGAGTGATCGTAGTAACTGAATAATTTTAATGCCTCTGAAAGCCAAATTTTCTCAAACAGGCTTCTGTTTTGTGTGTAGCTTCCAAGTAGACTGTGATTTGAGCATTTTTTATTAATTCATGTTTAAAGTTCTTAAATCCAGACTCAAATGAAGCTGTCATATGTTTTAAAAATTCAACTTCAGTTACTGGTTTTCTTTTTCCTGATTTTTCTTCTTTCCTGATTTCTTCCTGGAGTTTGTAACATTTCAGATATGTTTGAATGATGATTTCTATGGTAATAGTTCTTGTATTTCAAATGCAAAGTGTATTTTAGGAGGCTTTCTAAAACCCAAGATGTTCTAAAATTGCTTTACCTGGGTAAGATACCTTGCCTTTTTTTTCTTCAGTGTGTTTAATTCGGGGGCTATTCGATACAGTATTTTTGTTCTTTTCAAGGTTTGCATGGTGCTCAAGGAAGTCACAGAAGAAGAAAAGTTCACATTTCATAAGATTTTAGCATTTAATTCTATACCAGTATATACTACTCAGAAATAGGTGTCAAGTGATGTGGGAGATAAACTGAAGTCAGAATGAGAGCAAAGTATCTTTCTCTCAGTTGTACTTAACAGTTTTGAAACCTTCAGTCCATGAATTCGTGTCTCTGAACTAATGAGAAACTTCTAAATTGAATTTGTACAAAGCAAATCCACTGAGTTAGTGGATACATACACCTTGAGTGGCCTGTCGGGAGAGCAGCAGAGCAGACAAGCAACAGGCTGAGGGGTATTGCACCATTTACCTTAAACATCCCACTGCTGATGCCTGGACAAGGCATACGGTCTTGCTAATGCATCCTCTACAGCACATGGAGAGAAACAACATCCTCCAGGGTGGGACAAAAAACAGCGGATGAGCTTCTGCCCTGCTGCGTGCTCTCCTTGCAGCACAGAAAATACCAGAGGAGAGGAGAGACAGCAAAGCTGTCATGGGGCAGAGAGCTCCCTGAAGCACCCAGGGCTGGTCTGTGCTTGGATGTGGATGCCCATGTCACTGGGGTATGGATGGTCTCAGACCTCCGGTGCAAGGCTCAGGCAGCCATGGAAGCTGCTTCCCTCACTAATGCCATAGCTTGGAAAGCTTTCCTCCTTCCAGGCTCTTCATGACCATCCTTATTTTCTGCAGGGAGCCTTTCCTGGGCGCTGCCGTGTGTCTTGACCACTTGAGGTGCTCCCAATCGCCTCGCAGCTGGGAGGAGATGGATCTCCCCAAGCCTGAGGTTGGATTCACCCTGCTTTGGTGTCTGCCTGGGGCGCAGTCCCCTTCATTGGCATCTGGCACCGCCATGCCCCACCCTACACCTACCCTACAGCCAGATCTGCTGTCTCCCTTGGCACGGTGTCCTTCTCCTTGAGGGACTGCCTGTTGAGGCTCTGCTGATGGAGGGGACTCTATATGTTCAAACTTATGCTTGTTTACTTACTTTTCTTTCTATACCCTTTTTGAGTGCATTCTAAAGTTGAATCCATCACTCCAATTCTGAATAGAAAAAACACCTGTGTTTGACTAAGACACACTCTTTCAGAAAGGACATCACAAAACGGAGAATTTACAGTAACGCGCTCTCGGGTTTCATCACTCTCAATATGGAAATTATGTGCCACCTTTCTTATTTCAAGACATTTTCTTTTAGCTTCCCACCGCTGGTGCTTATTATGTTTTTCTCTGCTTGTTGCACCTTCCTCTTATTTTCTTTTCCTCTTTCATGTTCCTTCATTCATTCTAAAATTTTTTATCCTTTTCTTTCCTTTTCTTCTTTTTGTCTGGTAAGAGCAATCACAGATCAGCATCAAACAGCTGTATGAATTCTAGTAAATGTTTTTATCTCCTGAGATTTCAAAAATTTGTCAGAATATCCTGATAATATGCTGATTGAAATTCCCCTCGGAAGCCTCAATTTTATACACAATGTTGTTTCCCCTGTACCTCTTTGCAGACAGATACTTAGTGATGCCTTTGTTTAACCTCTGGAGAAGACACAAAATGGAAAACAAGCAAGTAACAAGCATTTCCAAATCCCAGTGTCATAAATCTGTTTTGTTTCCCTTCTGCTTATAAAAGTGACAAATTATTTATTTTATTATCTGATATCACACCAATAACAACAGGAGCCTGTTCCATACAATCTAATTATGAAAAACCGCCTGAGATAAAATGATTCACAGTGGACCTGGGTTTTGTGGCCCTGTTGCAAAGAAAAATTTACCTGCCTAAAGTGATGAAATTTACTTATGCTGGCAGCTGAAAACATCCAATGAGAAAAAAAATTGTCAGATAAAATGTTGGTCAGTCCCAGTTGTTTGGACCATTTTGTTGATGCTTGAAGCCTAGTTTGACCACAGCTGTGGCAGTTTTCTAACTTTGGCCAGTGGTAGAGTTTAGGGCATTGGGAGGGGTTAGAGGAGCCACCAAATTCTTTTCCAAACCAGTTTTCTGAAAAGCTGAGAACAGGTTTGTCTGTGTTACTCAAATGCTTTCTGTCCAGATGTGAGAATGAATTGACTCGAGTGGATTTGATTCTTCTGGGTTTGGTATTTTTATTCATTAGTAGTAAACTAGCTAAAAAGCTGCATAATTCCCTGGGTATGTGTGAACTGTTGATGGAAGCGAAACGTTAGTAATGCGTGTCAGTCACAAGATTAGTGCCTCAGTTATTTTATTTGGTTCCACTTCCAAAAGGCTGGATCATCTCTTGTGCAATACAAAATGTGAGTATATCTGCAAGAAGCAGAGATCAGATTTCTTTGCCAGGAAGCCACATAACAGAGCATTATATATTTTCTGTATTTTCACAAAAAATTGCTAAATTCTCAATGTCTTTTAGAGGTGTGCAGCCTGCTAAGCCTTCAGACTCTAGGAATGACTGATGAAATGCATGGGTCCCATTCAGCAGACTTTCATATCAGAGTGGAAATATTCTGAGTACACATACATGGACATATAGACAAGTACACAGAGAGAATTACTATGTCAGTCTGCAGCTACTTCAAAACACTCTGTCCCATCCTGACCTCACTCTGGTGCCTCCCACAAACTAAGGGGTGTGAATTTTCTGTGTGCTCCTGGCTGCTAGCGTGGGTGCTCGTGGTTGCACTGGCTGGGCGTCCTGGGCAGAGAGGGAAGGTGGTTTGCAAGGGCACAAAATCTGGAGCCTGTGTCATCAGATAGGGCCTGATCAATGGCTGGTTGAGCTGAAAAGCATTTATATTGGTTCAGCAGGATGCTGGTTAAGATTTAATGCTCAGTCACTGAGTAAACAGTATATTTATTTTCTTAATCATATTTATGTGACACAGGGGATAAGGCTGTCATTCTAGATGCAGGACAAGTGCATGGTTTTCCTATTCACTGGAATGGTGACACATGCAATTAGTCCTGAGGGTGCCGTACATGATTTTCCACTGTGCAGCCATTCCAGGTAGTGAGCAGAAGAAGGGAGCAACGCCATTGCATTCCCAAGGCTTTCACTAAGCAAAGCAAGCAAAATAAATTTTGCTTGGCTTTTTCTCTCCCCTTTGTCAGTCAGGATGTTCTTGAGAGAGAAAGTGCTTTAGTTCCAGCTCAAATGTTAATGTTAATGATTAATAGCAGAGGAATGTGAAGATGGCTTACCAGGATGGGTTTCTGTGGTGATTAATGATGGGGCAGGCTCTGTCAAAACCGTGGTGGGAATCACATATACGTGTTTATGTACTTACATGTACTATATTTGTGTGTGTGTGCACAGATATGTTGCTGGAAGTTCATACTAAAAATATCTTCTTTGAAGTCAGAAAATGGCCTTTTTTGTCTCCTTTGTGTCTTAGAGAACGGCACTAGACACATTCCATCCTCCTGAAAAATTAATGTTTGTTCTGGGCATTTCTTTGGTCTCAAGGCAGCCCATTTAGAAATGTGTTTTTAAAAGAAGAGTGAGAAAGATTTGCTAAGCTACTACCAAGCCTTGCAGAGGCTCCTGCACTGAGATGGTCCTTGTGCCCTCAACTTAACTCCACAAGCCCAGGCTTCCTGCTCTTCTCAGGTAAGCCTTCACACTGCTGTGGCACAGAGAGTTTTGCTGGAGAGGAAGCCTTCGTGCAACCCATTTGAGATGGTTTGTCATGTGCTGTGCAAAAGAAAAGAGTAGAACAATTCCTGCTCTGAAAATTGTCTATCCATAATTTTTGAGAAGTGACACTGATGAAGTTCCCACTGACTGAAAAAGGGGAAACATAACCCCCATTTTTAAAAAAGGAAAAAAGGAAGACCTGGGGAACTACAGGCCAGTCAGCCTCGCCTCTGTGCCTGGCAAGATCATGGAGTGGATCCTGCTGGAAACTATGCTAAGGCACATGGAAAATAAGGAGGTCATTGGTGACAGCCAACACGGCTTCACTAAGGGCAAGTCGTGCCTGACAAATTTGGTGGCCTTTTACAATGTGGTTACAATGTTGGTGAACAAGGGAAGAACAACTGACAGCATCTACCTGGAGCTGTCAAAGCATTTAACACTGTCCTGCATGACATCCTTGCCTCTAAATTGGAGAGACGTGGACTTGACAGATGGACTGCTAGCTGCATAAGGAATTGTCTGGATGGTCGCACTCAAAGAGTTGTGGTCAATGACTTGACATCCAAGTGGAGACCAATGATGAGTGATGTTCCTCAGGGGTCAGTATTGGGACTGGTGCTGTTTAAGATCTTTGTTGGCAACATGGACAGTGGGATTGAGTGCACCCTCAGCAAGTTTGTTGACAACACCAAGCTGTGTGATGTGGTTGACGTGCTGGAGGAAAGGGAAGTCATCCAGACGGACGTTGATGGGCTTGAGAGGTGGGCTCGTGCAAACCGCATGCAGTTCAACAAGGCCAAGTGCAAGGTTCTGCACACGGTTTGGAGCAATCCCAAGCACAAATAGAGACCGAGTGGACAAGGTAGCAGCCCTGAGGAGAAGGACTTAGGGGTAGTGGTTTATGAGAAGTTCAACATGAGCTGACAATGCATGCTTGCAGCCCAGAAGGCTATTCTGGGGTGCATCAAAAGAAACCCAGCCAGCAGGTGGAGGAAGGTGTTTCTCCCACTCTACTCTGCTCTCATGAGACCCCACCTGCAGTACGGAAACCAGCTCTGGGCCACCCAACTTAATAAGGACATGGACATGTTGGAGTGAGTCCAGAGGAGGGCGATGAAGATGATCAGGGGGCTGGAGCATCTCTCCTGTGAACACAGGTTGAGAGAGTTGAGATTGTTCAGCCTGGAGAAGAAAAGGCTCTGGGGGGACCTTGTAGCAGCCTTCCAGTACCTGAAGGAGCCTACAAGAGAGCTGGACAGGGACTTTTTCCAAGGGCGTGTAGTGATAGGATGAGGGGTAACAATTTTAAACTGAATGAAGGTAGATTTAGATCAGCTATTAGGAAGAAACTTTCCAATGACGGTGGTGAGACACTGGAACAGGTTGCCCAGAGAAGTTGTGGAAGTCGCCTCCCTGGCAGTGTTCAAGGCCAGGCTGGATGGGGCTTTGAGCAACCTGGTCTAGTGGAAGGTGTCCTGCCCATGGCAGCAGGGTTGGAGCTAGATGATCTTTATGATCCCTTCCAACCCAAACCATTCTATGATTCTATGAATTGTAAACCTGCTTTGAGGCAGACACACAGACACAGAAGGTCTCACAGACTGCAGGGATGAAGAGAAGGCTGGCTCTCTAGAGGTCCCTTCCAACCCCTACCATTCTATGATTCTATGATTAATCAGAGGAAGAGCATACAGCTAACATAGGATCATTATTACCTGGATTAATTATATATCAATGGAGAGATTAAAAAGAATGTAACTGTACTTCAGCAGTGATGCAGTGCCTCTAGGATTTTTCTGTGACTAGTGGGGGGCCTCCAGCCCACGAGGGTGTCCACCCCAGAGGAGCAGATACAGGAACTTTCATTTTCATGAGTCCTGTAGGGACGAAGCAGCAGAGCAGTGATATGCTGGGAGTCACATTGCCATTATCAGGCTGATGTCCGCTCCTGCGATGAATCTGTAAGCTCATGATAAGGCTGTTACAGGCCATAAATGAAGATGCTTTTCCTCTTTTTTTGGTTTATGAGGAGAACCTCTCTAAGAAAAGTGTCCAACTTCTGCACCTTTTTCCATCCCAGAGTGCTGAAATACATCCTGATGACTTCAGCCACCTGATGTTTTGGAGTGGTCATGTGTGATATCCCACATCAGTCTGGTTTTCAAAGGCAATGAGATCACAGTTTCATTGTCCATTGGTCTTTGCTTCCATCTATCTTTCTGTCTGACAGTCTCTCCTCCCCATCAAACATCAAGAAAGTTCAGTTCGGATGGAGAGATCTTAAAGATGATGTATTTATATGGATCATGATACTTGACCTCTAGCCACCCTCTAGCTAGAAGAGAGACACTGATTAATGTCCCTGCATAGTGATAGGTTGCAGGGTGAGCTCAAGTATTTTTGTGGCTTGGAACTAGCTCATCACTTGCTGTCCTTTCTTCTGCTAGTAAGCAGGAGTGTGGTGAGGATATAAGGATGCTGCTGGGAGTGTAGTGGTGCTGTACTGACTGGAGACCGTTGGAAGGGAGGACACCTCTCTGTGGAAAGCCAAGATTTGTTAATTCTGCTGCTCAGTGAAGAGATGGATGAATTTTACTCACAAACCACTTAAAAATATTCTGTTGGAAAACTAAGACAGATTTATATATAACAACAAGAAAGTTCTGTACTTGCTGTGAAGCTGTGAGCAAGTAATGTGCAAGGCTGTGTCTCTTGGAGGCCACAAGCTATTACGTGCTTCATTAATTATCAACATACCATTTTTCCTTCAGGGGTACCACAAAGAGCTTTACAGGAGAGGGCTAGGCATTCCTTCTTTGCTTTATTCAGGTGGCCAAAAATGGCCAGAAACAATGGGAAGGGGCCAGAGTAGTTTTCAAAAGGAACAGACAGCCCCATTTCCAGCTAGATGGATTGCCACTCAGGGCTAAAGGCAGTGAGTAGTTGTGCTAACCTTGGTGGTGCAGCAAGGACAACTCTGAAACCTTCCCTTTTCCTGGCAGTCTGCAGGCAAGGGGAACCTGCACCGGTTCTCCTCTTTGGATGGCTTTTGAACACCTCCAGGTTGACTGAACAGCAGCGCCAGGTGGGTGCTGACTTGGTGGGACACGACTGTGGTACCTAGTGCCAGCCCCATCCTACCTCCATCTCTGAAGAGTGGTGAACTTGGTAGGGCTGCTGTGTGCTCTGTGTTAAGACTCACAACATGACTAACCCATGCAGGGAAACAGAAGTCCCTATTACCTCTTTGTGCAGAGATATGGAAAGGTTCCTCAGTGACCCTTTGAAATACTGCTGTGAGACTGCCAAGGTCTGCCAAGTGGAGCCGTCTTACAGAAGATGGTGAAATGCAGGGTGGAGCTGATCAAGTTTTAACTGCAAGGGTTTCAAACACACATTGCCTAGGCCACTACCATCCCCTCCTGGGAATATGCACACAGAGGTAAAAGTGTTGCTTAATGGTTTATGAAACTGCTCTTCCAAAATGCTCCAGATGGCACAGGGATCCCACAGTTGCATGTCTCTGAATTGCTATCGATGTGAAAAAATTGCTATTGAGGGAAAACTGCCTGTGTGGAAGTGAACACTTCTACAGTCACTCAAAATACTACTCTTGCTCTTTCTTTTTTCTTGCTTACTCAGTACTCAAGGCATTTTCCAACAGTGGCTGCATATGAGAGGAGAAGTTTTTCACGGCACGGTGTCGCTGCCGTAAGACGGTGCTGTCCTAATATTCACAGGACTGGACCTACTCGTATTTATTTTTATCCAGGCAGTTGGGTACCATTTTCAGGAAACCCACATGAGATGTGCCATGCTAGCGCCAAGACCTTCATCGCTGGCTCAGGGTAAACCAGATCTGCGCTGCTGCTGCTGTAAGGCTTGAGCCTGTCCTCTCTTGGCCACTGGTGTCAGAGGTATCTGTGCAGTTGCTGAGTGGCTCAAAACTAGCCTTAAAAGCTAGTCTTATGACTGGCTCAAAACTAGCCTTGAAATCTAGCCTTAAACTAACCTTAAAAGTGGTTTGCAAACTGATATGACTTGCAGTGACATTGTTTCTGGGGTATTTACCACCAGGCTTTGCCGTGTCTGTTTTGGTCTGCCACAGCTGCGGCATTAGTATCAAACTTGTTAGGGCAGGCTGGGCTGTGGGTCATGAAGAAACTGAAATTACAGTTGTCCTATATGGGCACAACGCCACTGCTTTCTGCTCTTTGCATCTGTAGACACTGTCTTTCTTGGCTCTTTTTTTTCCCCATGCATCACCTGCATTAAATACTCAATATTCCTGGCTACAGTGTCAATGGAGACAGCTTTCTTAGGTCAGAAGGTGGTTGTTCCTCATTTGTATAAATATAAATACAAAGACTATGTAAGATTTTGATGAATATAAAGATTAAAGCCACATATAAATGAAACAATTAGAACTCTCTTGGGCTGGCTCCTTTAGGTAAGAGAAACACAGGTTTAAATCATTAAAAATGTGTTATTTCTTGGCATTTGTTGAGTTTGGCTAAAAGTTTGTCCAAGGCAACGTTCATTTGAGCAGCAGTGCACTGACATGTTAGAAGCCTTGCACATGACATTACTATAACTCTCTTTAATATTCCCATAAGTAGTTGTATGTGTTTGCAGTGCCAGTTGCGATCAGTGCAGTCTGATTCCTGTCTGGTTGATTTCCTCCTCTGTGTAAACTTTGCTTTCCATGAATCCTCATGAGTTTCCAAAGTTTGCTTTCCGTGAGAATCTGTGCGACCAGAACTGGATTATTTGTCTGTTTGAGAGAAGCAAACACAGCTGGAACAAATTCTTTTTTTTTTTTTAATTAACATGAGTATTTGTGAAAATATTTTTGGTTGTGTTCCCTCTTGTCTGCCTTTTCTGACTGATAGTTGCACAGAAATGTGGAAAAAAATCAATATTATTCTTTCAGTAAGACCACCACATGTCTCAGCTTTTAATTGTGATAAAAAATCTCCTTTGACGGGCCTGCCAACTTAAAAGCCAACCTTGGTTTATTGAAATGAAAGAAAGGAATTGAACTTCAGTTCTCCCAGAGAATCATTCTTCTCATATCTCAAGCACACATTAGTTCTGGATCTCTGTGGAATACAACAGCAGAGAGGTTATTGAATTGAAGTTTCAAGCACAGAAGCAGAGCTCTGGCCAATTATATTTTGCCAGGGCTGAAATTGGACTAGTCAAAAAAAAGGATATCAAACTGCAAACCAATGTGATGCAGAATCAAATCTCTTCTGAGATGAAATGCTTCTCTGTCTGGAAAAGTGAGGGAAGTGATGCTGTATTTTTGCCTTTAGTATCTGCCTGCTCTTTATGCCTTGCTTCCTGACTTTGTCTCCTTTTTCTATCATAATCTCTACTATGGCTGCTTGGAATTCAGCGATAGTACCAAGTATTAGATGTCAGAGTGCTTTTGCCTTATAAGTACTGGGCTTGTTGAGGGTGTGCTGGACAGTAGATGTGAAAGCTCAAACCACGGGCTCCTTCAGGATCTTAGGAGGTCAGCCCCCAAGCAGTTGCCAACACAGGACAGGGAAGGAGAGATTGCTTGTCAAACGTCCTGTTTGATGCAGTGAGACGACGTTTCGTGATCAGCTGTTACAGAGTCGGCACTGACTTTCCATTACCCTCCTGTTCCTGTTGGAACGGCAGTTATGCTCTATGCTTTGTATGAGATGTTGAGCTACAATTTTCTTCAAACATTTAATTTTGTGGCAAGTTTTACTACGCTTGCTTCCCTTCATATCATACCTTCCCCCAGGCATCCTGCGCACCTCTACGCAAGACTCAGATGCGCCATCTGGGAAGCAGTCTGTGGGTGGTTGTGGAGCCCACATGTATAGCTATTAGCTTCAAGATCCTAATGTCTGCATTAATCATCAGATAGACTCCCTTGTGTTGCATTTTTTAAGAAAGTCTAAATTGCTTAATTTGTCTAATTATTTACAGTCCCATTTATATCAAATTTTCTTGCACAAATTATTTCTTCTGATGCAAAGTAAATGACTCAGTTTTCACAGACCTTTGGGTATGATGCCATCTGCATTTCTGTTATCTCAGGAAATTTTCATTTTGTGATTATCTGAACACACACACACCACAAATGTGAAATACGAGATGCAGGAAGTCATCGCTGGGTCAAAACTAACAAGATACAAGCAACCTCAACATGCTGAGATAAAATGTTCTGAAAAAAAAGACTAAATGACTGGCAAAAATCACTGGAGCTTCAGAGGGAGTATCTTTGCTCTTTGTATCAGGCAACTGAGAATTCAGATAGTGCAAGTACTCTTTGCTTATCCAAATGAGATACAAGACTAATATGTCTAGGTAGTTTAGTTTAAAAAATAATTTCAAGATTTCCATTAACTGAGTGGTTTTGGATGGACCCAGTGCTGAGGGCCCAGTGTTCACACTATGGATATTTCAAGGAGGTTTACTTCAGATTAGCTCTAGTCTGGTCTCATGGATTGGAAAGCCACTAGAAGTTGAAGCCAACCTCTGGTTTAGCTTCATCCAGAAGATCAGTTTGCATGGCCCGCTAACACTCAATGGTGGAAATGAAAGCAGGGCTAAGTAGGGGTCATCAGGAGATTTTGCTTCAAAAGTAGGCTCTTGATTTGAACCAAAATGTTAGTGTGGATGCACCTAGATATTGCTTGTAATGACAACTGGAACAAAATTTTCTCTCAAAATCATTTATTCATGGAACATAGGAGTTCAGATCAAATTAAACAGTGTAGTGAAAGCACCTCCTTTCTACGGAAAACATAGTTCTTGTTTTCCATTAAAGGTTTTCAACTAATACCGACAGATTTCAACTCATGCCTTTTCTGGCAGACCCAGCCTACGGCATCAGACACCTCCATGGAGATGGGGACAGGCTGAGGCTGGGCAAGACATCAACCCATGGGTGGGGGTTAGGGTCAGACATGAGCTTTGCTGCAGCAAAGCTGTGGCATAGCTCAGGTAGAGATCGCGTGCAGGAGCTCAGCTCAAGGGCAGATCCAGAGGAGAGGCATGACCCTGGCCCAGGCTTCAACAGCCCTTTTACCAAGGCCACTGTCTCAGCTGGCCCCGAGCTCAGGCTGCCAAAAACCCAGGAGCAGTGGGAAGTGCACTCACGACCCTGACATATGTGGTGTAATTCCAAATATCCATCTTAAAAATCAAATACTTTGCTTACACTGATAAATGAGGTAGAGATTTTCAGAAGTATAACAGGGTACGGATCTCCAACTTGGCAGCTTTCTGCATTATTGCCTTAATCTGGAAGGATTTTAACTGCAGTGGAACAGATGTCACGTATTGCCCTAGAAAAGGCTGCGTATTGCATCAAGGAATACTATGTGAGAGAGCTGGTTTTAATACGCTTTCCAAAGGAAAACTCCCACTTTGAGAGTCCATGTCTTAGGAAATACTGGAGACTTCAGCCCCGAGAGCTGGAGGTTCTTTGTGGGTGGTGGACACCAGGCAGCGTAAGGTGGGGTCATGAGAGAGTCACTTTTTTCTCTGGTTTTGCACTGAAACAGTGAAAAGAATGAGTTGATAGGCTCCAAAGAAAGTGGCCAGGGTGCAGTTTGGACTTAATATTTTCTGTGGACTGAGTTACTATTTTAGACAGAAAATTACTTGCCCAGGGCATGCAGGGAGCATTAAAAGTCAGAGAGCAATGGGAAAAGGTTCTCAGACATTTGGTTAATTGAGATGTTTCCTGTGATTGCTAGAAAATAAAACAAAACAGATCTGTAAACTCTAGTCAGCTGGGAAGGTAGTTGATTGAGATTGCTTACCAAAACAGTAAGATTTTGTTTGGAAAAAATAACTAAATTATAAATATCAGTTGTCTCTTTTGTCTTCTCACCCTTTATATTAAACTTGGGTGACATTTTTTGGTTAGGGTTTGTTTGTTTTTAAGATAAGAAAGAAACTGTTGTTTTAAGGGGGCATAAAAGAGAAAGCAACTACAAAAATACAATCTCAGTACTCTAGAAACTGAAGCTTTTCAAAACAGTTACTGTAGGATTTGCAATGAAGCTGTGAGGAGCGGCACTGATGGACAAGGAACAGGATACGGTGTTCTCCTAAATTGGCTCATCTTCCCTGCGTTAGAGCACGAGCCTTTACCATCAAATATCAGCAGGAAGTTATAACCAGGATAAATGGGGCATGCTTATTTCTTTCAGCATCTTAATTAGTTATGATGCCCCCTTCCTAAAGACATTACAGGATCCGAAACAGTCTCTGAGCTAGGAAATGTGTTATCTCATATCCTGAATCCCTGGTGCAGGATGCTGGGCAGATTCAGTCAGTGCAACATTAAATGTGGCACATCCTTGTTTACACCATGGGGTTTTTGCAGTGCTGGTGGGCACATGTACAGAAGTTTTTTTCTAATTTTGAGGGAGGATTGATGAAGAGTCTTCAGCCTGGAGTCTTGAAAAAAGTGCTAAGTGGTGAATAAAACTTTGGGCATCTTTAGGGCACAGGATAGCATGTCCCACACACAGGTGAGGAGCAAGGAGCAGCAGGGCTGTGCTGGGTGTGTGGAAAAAACCAAAACAACAGGGAACAGACAGTTACCTGCATACGACTTGGCTAAAAGCCGGGACACATTTGGGCTCCAACACTGGCATGGCCAAGAGGAGAGCCAACGTGGAGGAGCGCTGTGTCAGCACTCCGTGCAGCAAGTCCACAACCGCTACAACCATCCGCAGTCAGAAACTGGTGTAAAACATACTCCCTCCATAATCTGGGTGCATCCATACCACGATAAAAAGTTTGTATGCATTTTGTTAGCTGTCTGTGATTCTCTAAACACTGCTTTTTAGCTAGGTCAGTTTACAGACCAGGAGAACAAAGTTCATATCGAAGCCAGGAGAAGGCGCCCCACAGAAAGGGTTGTCCCTGGCTCTGTCAAAAAGGCAGAGCCATGCACCGGCCCATGCAGTCAACATGTTTAGCAGCTCAAAAAGATTCAAACATACTCATTAGACTTGTTACTTGCAGAGCTTTTTCCAGCAGTCACATTTAATTTCCCGCCTCTCAATGCCTGTAACCTAATTTCTACATCTGTATGGTTTGTGCGGAAAGCAGGGAGGGATGGGGGGAAGCATCAGATTCAGAAAGAGCCACTGTCAATTTAAACATCATTTAAACTCTTGGGGCTGAGATGACAACAGAGCAGTGCAGTGAATAACACCAGCTGAGTGCTAATCCAAGGACCAGTGCTCACTGGTTACGGTGCTCCCCTCGCCTCCCTCGCTTCCTTTTCTGAGATGTGACCTGGTATTTTGTTCCATCTGCTTTTACAGATGAGAGTAGAGCTGCTGGCTCATCCATTTTCCCATGCCCAGATAGTCCCATCTCCAGTTCATTTTCTGTGCTGTGAGTGGTTTTGGTTTCCCAGCCTTGGCTGGAGTTTACAGTTCCCCCGCATTCCCCAGCACCGTTTGCATGCTGGCTCTCCACCTCTGCGTGTGCTTATGACCCCGAGATAACAATTAAGCCTTTCAAGTTTATGGAAGTGCTTCTCTTCTCTGCAGTTATCTCTTAGCCCATTTACCCAGATTTAATTGCTTTAGTCATTCCTCAACTCCTTCCAGACACTCAAGTCATTATTGTTTGATTTTTGTTTATAACTGCTTCCAATTTACTAATGTTCTAACTTTGTTTTGTGCTGCAGGCATGTCCAGAGACCTCAGAGCTGGTGAAGACCTTTCTGATCTTGCAACTGGACTTCTTGGTTAGCCCAGGCACAGGGTGCACCAAGTGATCCCCCCTTGAGCCCAGCCGTTCCGGCTGATGAAGAGCAAGGATTGATGTGCTGACTACTTAATGGCTGGGTGAAGAGCTAAAAGCTAAAGAAGAATTTGGGCTGGAGCTAAAACGGTTATGCAGGGGACACTGCCCAAAACCGGAATGTTCCTTCAGATCTGCTGGGTATCCCCAGCTCCCAGTGATGTGGGGATCAGATCTAAGGCTGCTGTTTTCTGGGTGCAGATGCTAGGAGATGTTTGGAACGAACGTTTTGAGTCATCTTACGACATGTTGCATCCTATCTTTAGTGTTTTTTGAAGCAATCCCAGAGTCGTACTATTTCTTCTGGGTTTATTTATTTTTTCCAATTCTTGGGATTGTAGAAAACATCTTGAAAGCACAGTCTGATGCCTCCAGGATTAATTTTTAGTTTCAGAGCCTCTCCTTGGTTTGAAGCCAACCTCACAGGCTTCCTGGGGCAAGAGGATAATGAAGTTTGACTGTGGAGCTTCATACTTTGTATTGTCAGTATTCCCCAAATTGTAAAGTTGAACCCCAGCCGTCCCAGAAAGGATGAGGTCACTTAACGTGTAGTGAGAGGCATGCCTGTGCAGAACAGGAAAGACATGGAGTGAGCACTGATTTTTTCGTATTTCTTTGCCTGCATCTTTTAATTTATTAAATATTAATAATTAATTGCATCTGGAAATTGACATTAGGTAGAAGAAATAGAATCAATTTTTAATAAATATGAGCAATAAATAAAACATTTAATAAATTATGCATTGTTTTTTACTGAAAGATTAAATAATGATCTTGTATACATACTCAAGCTATTATTTATTAATAGCTTTTTGCAGTACAGCATTCACGACACTCAGGGCAAGTACAGTTTCACCTGAAAAGTAAGCCAGGAGAGAGGGGAGCTGCAAGTTTCCATGTTTGCACTTCAGTGGCTTTCAGATCAAATCTCTCACATTGATGAAGGAAAGAAAATGTTTCCTTTCCCTCATCCCAGCCCTGGAAACTCTGTGTGCCCCAAATCCCAGTTTTCCGTTCCCCGCTGCTGCCAGGCTGAGGCTTTCTGCAGACGAACTCTTGTGGTCCTGTTACTCCCTCCTAAAACATGTAACATAAAAAAAAAAAACACTGGCGAAAAAGCCAGTCAGTTTTGTACCTGGGACTTTAGTTTTTAGTTCTCTAAATACGTTGCTTTTTCTGATGCCACATTTTCATGCTTAGGGATGTAGGTGGTTGTATCAAACACCCTATCTACGAGACCTGGCTCCCCATGGGCCAACCTCTGTCATGGGGCAGTAGCTTTACTAGAGGTAACCAATGTATTTGCAACTAAACTTGTTTCTCGCTGCAAAGTTTTAGCTTTCGGCAAGGAGGAAGCAAATATAGTTCAGTGGAAAAAAAAACCAAAACAAAAATGCTTCCTGCCATACAGAAAAAAAGATTTTGGTTTCTAAAACCAAAATGATCAGTTTAAAAGTGGATTTATGTATTTATTAATGAATATCTGATAGAAGATATGGGCAATAATAAGTTGGGTTGGGGTTTTTTTTTGGTTTTAACATATGTAGGCTGAGTTTTTCAACAGAGACCAAAGGAGTGGGAGTAAAAAATCCCATAGATTTTTTTTTAAGAGCAATTGTGTGTAAAGAAATTGTGTACCCATTCGACAATTTTTTCAGATTCCAATTGCTTAACTGTGTGTTGCTTTCCGTGTCTCACTGTGGTGCTCAGTGGCAAAACAGTCTGGAGCAGCAGATTGGGACCTGTTTTGGGCCTCCCAGAAAGTGGCCATGTCTGCCTGCAGTCTGGCACCTCGTTTCCTTCCACTCAGAAGCCTGGTGATAAATATAACTACTAATTATATTTAACCTACATCTTTTTCTTTTTCTTTTTTTTCTTTCTCATGTATTCCCTCGTAGAGCATTTAGCTGCCAATGGAAGACTTAAAGGAGGTGTTTTATGCCGTCCGTATTTAAGCACCCAGCGATCAGTAATATCACTTTGATATCTCGGTGGAAAAAAAAGGTTAAACGATGTAAAGGACAAGTGGTGCCCAAACCTGACCAGCCCATTTCTAAACAACACCAAGCCACATGTTACTTTCACACGGTGCGGGGCTGAAGGAACGCTTTTTGCCACCAAGCGTGTCCCCCTGCTCCATCCCGATGAAGGTTCAGCTGGAGCAGCATCGCAAAAAGAAGACCAGGGACTGATCCCACTTTGCCCGGTCTCAAACACACTTTAACGCAGATGCAATTTAAAGGCTGTCTCTTTGCATTTCCCGTAAGAGAGGTGGACAGGATTACGCGTATAAAATCAGATTACAAGCCTGAATGCAATAATATGTAAGAGAGGGACCTGGGGAATTGGACCCTGAGCCAGAAGCTCACCTTGTTGATGACTCTGGGATTGCTCACTGACGGAAAAGAAATCTCCCCTCAGTCTTTTTTTTGTTTTCGGTCCATTATTACAATCCTGAAGGAAACCAAACTAATATCAAAACATGTTTTTTGAGAGGCAGTGGGATTATTTCCCAGCCTGTTCATATTCCACACTGCTGCTGCCGATGTTACCAAGCACACAGCTTGCACACATCAAAATTAAGCAGATGACTGTGCTGAACGTGCAAAAGAGGGTGGCTAGGATTCAGCGCTGGTCATGTTGACTACAACTTTCTGTTGAAATACATTGTCGGAGTCTCTTAAGCAAGTGGCTGGAAGCAATAACCCCATGGCGCACGCCAGACAATTTCAATAATGCTCTTGGGAAGAAAAACTAAGAACAAGTAGGTGCACCGATAGTCATTTTGCTTTTTCCCTCAGCACCACTAACACCTAGCACTGATCCATCCCTAGCAGGTGCCTGGCATGACAGTGTGTGTCTGACTGACAGAAAAACAGTGTTTTACTGCATTCTGCCTGCGGTTTTCTTTAAGCCGTAAGATTCAGTTTCTGCTCTGTGAGCAAGCACACCAAACGCAAAGCCTGAGGAACAGCTTCCTGATCTTGAGACAGCTTTTGTCCAAACTTAAATGGGAATTTTTTTCAATAAGGCTTATTTTTATTATGGGTTAGTCCCAGCTCCTGTAAGCAACTGGAAGGACTAAGCAGCCTCCCAGTGCCCTTCTGAGTTATGTTTTTTCTCCTTTACACCACACCTTGGGAGGTGTAAAGTCTGAAGGGGGTTCAGCAGCTTGAGACCATCCTAACGTTTGGGTAGAAATGGTATCAAACGCTGACTCGATCATGCTCTGGAGAACCCAGAAACTGCATCTCCTGGGAAGACTGCCCACAGGACCCTCTCATTCCCCTTCCTATGGCTGTTGGCTGAGAAACAGATCTGAGAGGGCAGCAACATATCTGCTGTGAAACCTGGAAGGGTTTTACCTCAACATCTGGAGTTTCCACTGGGAACAGTGATGTTATTAGGTTGTAAACATATGTTGTAGACGACATTTAGAGCAGAGATGGCTGCTGAGGAAAAGAGCTGTTTAAAACCCCTCTTACACTTTCTGGGTTTTTCCATGTATACATGAAAGAATTATAGATGCAAAGTGGGATGCAGGGGAAATAATAAACCTGGCACATCCAAAATGACCATTTCAATTAACAGCTGTATTTTTAAACGCTTGGCAGCACAAAACGTCTTCTTACATTCTATATAATATATTTAATTCCCCAAAGTAGGGTATTTTGATAGGAGCTACTACAGCGTAAGAGCTGAAATAACGACATAATGAATTTGCTAAGACTTCAGCCTCTTACACTGGAAAAAGAAGTTAAAAGGGTGCTGTGGGAGAGCCTAAACAAATGTGTTTATTTGTGCATGTGTAGATTCAAAGAGAGAGAGAGACTAGCTGTGTGTGAGAGAGCATTTGACAGTTTAAAAGCTGCTTCAGAAATGTGGGGTGAAATGTTACCCTTGCTTAAGGCAATGGGCTCTTTGACTCAGATGGGAAAAGGACTTTGCTGCTGGTGCTGCTTAGATCCCCAGTGACAGAGCGGAGTCGTGTTTAGTTTTACTTGCCAGCCTTCAGCCACGAGAATACTTGCAAAACCAATTTTTTTTTTTCCATTTTTTAAATGGAGAGAGACTGGATTATGCTACCATTGCAACATGAAAGCAAATTTCCCCTAGGACACATACTCAGGGACCAATGGTAGCAACGTCTCTTACTGTTCAAAGGATTTATTTTGAGATTACCAGCTATGATAACTCTGCAAGGCAGTTCAATTCTTGAAGAACATCCTCGTTTAAAAGTGAAGGTGATATAAACAGAAAATGCACATGAGTATAGCTTAGGTTAAAGTCTCAGTGAGCATACTGTAGGAAGCTCAAGAAGGACTCAAACTTACAAATTTTGCATGAAAGGGTTGAATAATTCACACACTGAGTCCGTAAATGAGGTTACGAAGCCACCAGTGCATTTGCCTTCACATGAGAATTATAATCAATGGTTATTAGAAATTTTCCTGGATTTGTTCAAGGTTAAGGCAGCTCAGGAGCTTTTTACAACTTCAGCTTTTGTGGTGAGATGCTAAAATTTGCCCTTCTGGAAGCTACCAAATAGTCACAGGAATGATCTGGAAGATTTTCGGAGGTGGCTGCTGGTTGTGACATGTGAGTATTGAAAGCTTCTCAAGGACAAAGAGTATTTGGAGGGGCTTCCAAAGCTGGATGTTCCTCGAGTCCTGAAAGTCTTCCTGTGTCCTGGCTTGCAGTAGCAACCTGTTTGCGCACCGGTCCCCTGAGCGGTAACTTTCAGGTCTGAAATGTCCCACCACAATCTTAGCTTGCTCTCAGGAGTCCAGCCTGGCTCGTGTCGCGGTTTCCCCCTCATGATCAGAAGGTAGAGGAAAAGAAGGAAAATAAAGATGGCTAGGACTTGAAGATAGGCTATAGGGGTGGAAGTGGGGTTGTCACAGGTGGATGAATTTTTACACAAAAAGCACAGACCTTGAGGTGGAAAAAAANCCTCATGATCAGAAGGTAGAGGAAAAGAAGGAAAATAAAGATGGCTAGGACTTGAAGATAGGCTATAGGGGTGGAAGTGGGGTTGTCACAGGTGGATGAATTTTTACACAAAAAACACAGACCTTGAGGTGGAAAAAAAAAGGCAATAAGATATGAGTGAGGAGAAAAAAAAAAACAAATTTTTGTGCTACTTTCCATTTTGGGATGAAAAGTTACACTGAGCTCTGCAGACCATACTGTCTGTGTCCTTATTTCTGGATTTTCTCCTGAGCAGTCTCTGGCCACGTAGCTGTGTTCAAGGACTGATGCCAAGGGCTTGCCAATAGGAGGGCAACACATCCGTGTAAGTACATGTTGCTGTTTCCATTTGATGTCACCAAGTCCATTAGATAAAACTGTTTCTGCACTAAACTGCTATGAGCCAGCTGTGATTTAAGGAGCTTTGCTTTCCTTTTGCTGCGGCTACTGTCTGTGGGTATGAACGTCTCCTTTCCCTGGAGACATGTGAGGGAGTGGCTGGGCTTAGGCGCTTGGTCCAGCAGTGCGGATGTCCACAGATGGACTCCAAACTAGCAGTGGTGTTTGTGTGGCTGTTCTGCTTCGGGCTTTGCCTAGATCACGGTGGTGATTTCTCTTGTTACCTTTTCTAAGGTGAAACATTATTTAAATGTTTCTATGTGGTGACTGTCAGCTTCTGTTTCTGTTCTGCTTCTGTTTGCAAGCAATGATGAGGACACCATTAAATTATAAAAGAGGCAAGGTTTAGAAGTGGAAGGATTTTAAAGCATTAAGAGAAAGGCACTCTGCTGATAATAGTTTTGAAGAGCCTACCATTCGTGTGAGTTACACAGAGAAAAACAAATTGCTACCATAAAACGCAGAAGGCTAAGAGGTGCTTTTAGTGCAGAAATCAGATTCATGTAAAGGAATATTACCCTTTGCTTGTCTGTGCCAAGTCTTTGTCCTCATATTCATTTTACTGAGGGATGAGGCATTAGCTAGTGAACCTGAGCCTGGAGGCTCTGCCAGTCTCATCCATCAACAGCAGCAGATACATGATAGGGTGAGGCCACTCTATGAAAGTCATTTGCAGGCAGAGCATGGGCACCTTGACACCTGGCTGGGTTCCAGGCTGGGACTGACAGTAGTGTAGGAGCCTATGTGTGCAGCGGTGTCTAAGTCCCAGTATGGTCAGTGAGAATCCAGCTGATGTGCGTGGTGGAGCCTAGAGAGCAATCCAGCTGAGCAGCTGGAGAGTGTCTAATTTAGGGTATACTGGCCCCAGGGGATGGCTCTCCACAGGCTATGGTGAGACCTTAAGCACCTATTGTGCCTGTAGGAATCTGTTTTTGTATCCTTTGGTATCCTGCCTCCCACCTCTGGGATGCATACACGTAATTTGTTGCTCCCCATTCCCATCTGTGCCAGAGCTGTGTCCTGCAGCCTGTTTCACTGCTTGGAGGGGAAGTCTGGATCCTGACTGCTCTGTGTGCACTCAGCATGGTGCGTGAGAATAGCCTTGAGAGACTGCTGGCAAGATCTCTGCTCCTGGGCATTGTGAAATGTGCACAGGTTCCTCATGCCTTAAACAGCTTCAGGTTCTGCCCTGGCAAATAACTTTTCCTCCTTTCTTGCTCAGGAACAGAGCATCTAGTGATGCACACCTTCCAAACCTGCATCCTGAGAAAGGAAAGCGCTGGGCTGCCTGGCCTTGTCCCCAGTGTGGCAGTGACATATGTGATGGCAAGGACAAGGGGCAGGCTCACTGCTCGGATGCTGTGGGCAGGATTTTCTCCTTTTTATCTTCAGAGGTGGAGGTCCAAGCACTCCACGTTTATACAGCTTGCAGCAGAAACTCAGTATGGACAAATGTGCGGTTATCTCTGCTCTCTTGTCTCACAACAAACTAACTGGTGTAGTTGGCAGATTGAACTGCCACAAGCAGCAACTTTATTCTCTGTGCTACCACACCCAAGATGCTGTGTTGTCCATCGGGAAGTCAGTGCAAAATTTTGTGAGTTTTGGACTATTCTCTTTCTCCTGATGCTCACTACTTTGGCAAGAGAGTTGCTCTGCAAGTGGAAGAATAACTCGTTTCCAATTTTTGCCTCTGTTCATGTCTTGGCATTGACTCGCATGCATTTGCGCTGATATGGGTGGTCTAGTTTCTTCTTTTTCCTTTACTACTTCTTACCTCTAAGGGAAGACGAAAAGCTGAAATACAAACTTCATGACAGAGGTTTTAAGGGAAGAGGGAGCTCACAGCTGAATAAGTCAATGGATAATTATGTGTAGCAATTCCAACACATAGTTTGCCTTGTGAATTGGCTAACATTACTTATGGGAGGGAGATAGGTCCAAGGGGAAAAGAAGACACACAGTCAAGGCAGTGATTTGGACAATGGATGAAGCAGTTCAGGTGAGATCAGGTAATATCAGTCAAAATACTTGCGAAAGCTACAGTGAAGTTGATGTGATTCATAGCTGACAGAGTCAAGAACAAGGTGCCAACTCACCCTTTCTGCTGATGCGCATATTTGGCTGAAAGTGGTGTGTGTCTCACATCTTTCTGTCTATTGCTGTTAAGCACCAGGATTAGTTTTGGGAGCAGCTACCTGGTTTTCTGGCAGTGAGTATACAGGCTGGAAGGATAGAAAGGGAGAGGAGGTATGGAACACATTGTTTCTCAAAAACCTTAGATGTCTGCAGCTTATGGGTGAGCCCTTGTGGTCTTTGTTCTGCTGGGATTGATAAATGTTGACCTGAAATGGCTGTACTTCCAGCTCCAAAGCTGCTCTCAGTAGTAGTTAAGTACACACTCCAATTATCTGTCTCAGAGGAAGCTGCAGAAATAGCTGTGGGTACAAAACCTCCACTGCACAGTCGGTAATAGTGATCACAAATGGGAAGTAGAACACGAAAACATCAAAGATAACTGATGCAACGACTGAAACTCAGTAGCTGTGCAGGGCTCTTCAAAATGCTTCCAAACTTTTCAGAAATGATTCAGAAGACTGACAGCTTCAACCAGCATGCAATGTTTTTTGGGATTCAGAAATCATGATCAACATTGGAAAAATGCAAAAGGTGCCTCATCTTTAATGTTCACAGATATTCATAGATAGATTGACAGAGTCAAAGAACAAGGTATCAGAGCAAATTTGTGTGTTAATCTTTGCATCAATGTAAGGCTGAAATCTCTTTCTTCTTCTTTTGGGCCATCATCATTACAATGTCCAAGTGCCTGAAGCGTTAGTGAATATATCCTCAAGTAAGCACTCTAATCATCTGTTGCAGGTAAGAAACTGAGACAAAGAGACTCAGTGATTTAACAGAGGTCACAGAGAAAGTGGATGTAAATCCTAGAATTGAAGCTTGGATTGACTAAGGATCATTAATGCATCTATATTAGCATGTTAGTTCAGCTCAGAAGTATACTTCTGAGTGAATCTCCTGCTCATCTCACCTCCAGGGACTTGATGGCCATCAAGGGATCATGTTGAATCACACAGACTACAGTCCTTTCACATGGGCTGAACCAGGAGTGTGTGTTCCTGCTGCTGGTGGGTGTTCAGTCCTCTGAACCAGAATAAAACTGGGCTGAAGAAAACGCTCCGGATGTGAATCTGCTCCTCCTGTGTTTGCACTGTTTGCTAATGGAGACAGCCTCAGTGTACCCTAGCACCAACTCTGTAAGTGTAAGCTCAGGCTTTAAGGATGAAAGGCAAGTCAGACATCATGAAATCACTGTGAAATACAACAGTTTCACTCAACCGGTGGCTGATTATTGGAAGAACAGTTTGTCCCATGTCTTTGATCTTGCTGAGGGATCAACAGCAAGGAAGTCTGCACTTGGAGAGTGCCAGTGCCGTTCCTGCCAGAGCATGGGTTTCATGCTAGCGGCTATGCAGGACCAGCTGATCCAGTGAATTTGCTTGAACAGAGCTTAAACCACAAAGCACACAAATGAAATTAGAGTATGTTTCCTGGGTAAATGTTGTTTAATCAATACAGAAACCAAAGCTCTGGTGAGTTAATGGGATGCAGAAAGCTGACGTGCTTTAGGTAGCTTGGAGCTGAGGTCAGGAAGTCTGGGTTTTAACCATGTTTCTGACAGTGAATAGTTGGTCAAAAGAAACCAAACCAAATTCCATTGATACGTTTTCGAGTATTTTATTGTGTCGTACTCAGATAGAATCATAGAATCATAGAATCATAGAATGGTAGGGGTTGGAAGGGACCTCTAGAGATCATCTAGTCCAACCCCCCTGCTAAAGCAGGTCAGCCTAGAGCAGGTTGCACAGGAATGCATCCAGGCGTGTTTTGAATATCTCCAGAGAAGGAGACTCCACAACCTCTCTGGGCAGCCTGTTCCAGGGCTCTGTCACCCTCACAATAAAGAAGTTCCTCCTCATGTTCAGGTGGAACTTCCTGTGTTCCAGTTTGTGCCCATTGCCC